>CM067378.1:23228262-23644165 GCA_034510155.1 Eucriotettix oculatus
GCCATTGCTAAAGAATATGCTTTCCTATTGCAGAAATAATAATAATAATACAAATAGGCTATGCGTGTGTTTGTGAATTCCATTTTGTTTAATATAGGGCTTACAATAATATGAAGAAAAGGTTACAGGTTAAATATAATTGTGTCAGTCACACAATCTACAATCAGAAGGTGATGTGCATTAAATAAACATGAGTTTATATGAATATAATGATTTATCTCAGGCTGGCGTCGAAAACTTAGTAAATTTAAGTTTTAGATAGAAAATGTAAGTGGGATTCGAATAAGAGCTAATGTTGAATGCGCACATTTAATCTGTGTTACACTCTCGACCCAAGCTTCAGGTTAACGAAAATTATTTATTTATTTTTGGTTAACAGGCTATATGAGGGTGATCCTGAAACAGGCAACTCCCATTTAATAGCATAGGAAGGGAATTTTAAAGGGGGGATCGAAACGTATGACAGCGGGACCTGTTCTAGAATAACTGCGAGTTATAAGGTTTCCCCGGAAGCGATAATAAATAGATGATACCGTACGTTTTATAAATTCAATGAACTCAACTTTATCAAAGTCCTGTACCTGTTATTTACTTTTTAGGACAAAATTTTCGGTGCGAACAAAGTCGCGGTGGTTAGCTAGTTTCAAATATTATTCTCATCCTATCTGCCAAGTTGCGGAAGAAATAAAATTTAACTTAAATTCAAAGAAGGCGCCGGGATTTGATCTGATAACAGGACAAATATTAAAACAGCTACCAAAGAAAGATATCCTCATGCTGACCTACCTGCTCAATGCAGCATTCAAATTGAAGCACGTACCTGCCAGCTGGAAAGTATCTGAAGTAATAATGTTACCAAAACCTGGTAGGCCACCACATGATGTCAAATCATACAGACCGATATCACTCTTGCCCGTAATTTCAAAACTGTTCGAGAAACTTCTGCTCAAAAGATTAAAAACGTTCATACAAGAAAGTAAATTAATTCCAGACCATCGATTTGGCTTAAGAGAAAAACACTCAACAATTGAAAAGCTCACAGGATTACTGATAGAACAGAAAAAGCATTGGAAGATAAATTAGTCTTCTCAGCGATATTTCCTGATGTTGCGCAATCATTCTATAGAGTGTGGCATCAAGATTAATATGTAAGTTGAACAGAATGCTGCAAAGACAATATGTGGAAATTATAAACTCCTACATATCTAATGGACTCTTTCGAATCAAACAAGAAAATGAATACTTTGACTTAAAAGAAATTAAAGCAGGAGTACCACAAGGAAGTGTTCTTGGACCAGTCCTGTATCTGCTTTTTACAAGTGATATCTCAAAATTAGATGCTGTGAAACTCACCACGTTCGCTGACGATTCAGCGATATTAGCAACGGGGCTCAATCCAACAACATCGACAGAAGTACTACAAGTTGCTACTAATACTACATATGAATAGACCAGACAATGGAAAATTGAAATCCATTCATTATAAACTTTACGAATAAAAGAATGATTGACCCTCCATCTCTGCACTAAACGGAACCACATTTATCATAAAGCCAAATATCTTGGTAGGACACTAGATACCAAGTTCAAATGGAAAGAACACGTAAAAAGGAAGAACTCAATATATTGGAAGATATTCCAACCTGTCTTTATATAACAAAACTTCAGTTTACAATCAAATTATTAAACCTGCCTGGTCGTATGGCATATAACTATGGATGTGTACAAAAGAAAATAATGTCAACCAAATGCAGACATTCCAAAATAAAGTTGTTACGTGCCATGGTGAATGCCCCATGGTACACTTGAAACGCTGATATCCATAAAGCCCACGGCATTCCAACTGTCAAAGAAGAAATTAAAAGATTTGCGGGAAAGCACGAAGAAAGGCTTCACCGGCATGAAAACAGAGTTCTTCAGCTCTCGGATAATAAATACCTGTTCAGAAGACTCAAACTAAGGAAATCATTTTAATTAGTATTAATGATAAATTACATAATAGAGGACTCTGGGTGAGTGTGAAATAAAGTCGTAGAGCAAAATAGAAAACTAAAGGACTAATTTAGTTAATAAGTAATTAGATATAAAAATTAACAAAGCGAATTAATGTTTTATCTCTACAGACCAGTTTTAGTTAGCGAGGTAGTTTTTAGTGGGTAAAAACCCCCACACAGCGTTAAGTATGGGCTTCACGGATTTTCCACCTGCACACTGAAAAACAAGAAAAAATTCCTCACTGCCAATTCTTCATTATAGGCTTCCTTATTCGATATGTGAAAACCAGCTTATCTACATCCTTCAACCAAATATTAATTTTCATTTTTCACCTGACATCTTTAATATAAGCTCAGCAGTGTTGTTGATTAAGTCGACAAGTGTATCATTTCAAAGGCCGTTACCGATTTTCTGCCGTGATCCTCCCCTTTTTAATATATACCTCCACTGTTGACTTTGGATACAAACCACGTCATTATGCGTGCAAATAACACCGATAACGAAGTTATAACAACAAAGGATCCTGTAAAGCGACAAGACGTCGTATATCATGGAAGAAGATTAATGCATTTCGTAAAATACGGTTATCCCTGAATGTATTATGCTAACGATAAGCGCCATTTACCTTGCATCTTGTTTTTAAAACTCCTTATCTGGACAACTCACTAAAGAAAGAGGACCTACATAAATCCCATGACTAATCGAAATTCCTTAATTTCTACTAATTCATGACGCTTGGAAAATAGGAAAATTCATAAGAAATTTTTATAGTTCTTAATACTTTTTTCGAAGTTAAATTTATGTATAACTAGCCGTGTTCCCGGCGATGCTCTTAATTAATTTATATTAGATCGTTAAAAATGAATTTTCTGACATTAAGTAAAATAAATAAATAAAAATACGGTGAAATATGTCAACAAACAAATTTAGTTGTTTAGTTATTATAATTACAACGTTTCATTCATCTTTGTGATCTTCTTCAGGTAAATTTTTTACTGATAAACTAATTACATTGCAAGTAATTTGGTGTCGCGACCGTGACCGCCAATGCAGATAGTCTGCGACACTAAAGTACTCACAATGTAATTAGTTTATCCATTTAAAAATTTACCTGAAGAAGTCCACAAAGAGGATTGAAACGTTGTATTTATAATAACGAAATGTTAATTAAATTTCTTTGCCGACAAGTTGTTGTGGTATTCAGTCCTAAGAGTAGGCTGATGCATTCTATCTTGCGCAAGCCTTTTCTTTTCCGCATTCTCCGTATTTATCTTTATATATCGTTACAGTTAATTACATGATGCGATTAAACCCTAAGCAAAAGCGTAACATACTTGAAAATTTACTTTCTGACACCTCTTACTTTGTGAGATTTGAATTTCATTTTAACCACCGCAATGCCTCAGTATCTTAATCCAGTCAAGAAATCTCCTGGTACCTTAAATAAAAACAATAATTTAAAGTAGTCTGATAAACAACAAACACCGAGAGAAACACTATAAATCTCAATAGCTATGAAAAATATTTATTCGCATCTTGCGTTTATGTGCGTTTTAAATTTCCGTACCCTCAACCCCTGCCACAACGGTGCTACTATGTCTTACGTAGGAGTAATTGTCTTCCGGGTCGCAAAGAACATGTGTACAAAGTTGATGGAAATACCTCCATGCGCTTGAAACTGTATGGAGCATACATCACAAAAATACACTGAAGCAGTCAAATATATTTATAAAGATAAAATACTTGAACCATCTTGAATGCGTGCGGCCGTAATCTTTATCTATTCAATCTGCTAATCGACATTTACATATTTATAAACTAAGTTAAGAGGAAAATAATATTTTATTTATATAATGATATCTAATTAGAAAGTATCATTATTTATGATTACATAGTTGCTAAGCCTAAAATAACATTTTATTTAAGTAACGATACTTTTTAATTTTTTTTCGCGAGCGTTACACAGGAAAAGGGACTTAGAGTAACAAACGTCCGTCTCGGACGCTAGGGTCGCGATCCTCAATCATTTATATAGCGACTTATAAAGCATTTTGCATTATTATTAACTAATTTAACAGTATAATTACTAAAATGAAATGTTATTTAAATTTAATCGTTATTTCATGTGAAACAGTAATTTAATCATCTCGCTTTAAAGTTTACATTTTCTACGTTACTGTAGGGTAGGACCTTTTGGTCCTGAAAGGGGGGAGGGGGAAAGAAGGAATCTAACTCTAAGAATGCCTGACAGTAACATTGTCCGGACTGAACACTATAATACACCAAAATTTAACGGTAATCATGTGGATGGTATAGGAACGCAATAGTTCAAACCTTACAACTCGCAGTGTATTTGAACGGGCCAGGTATAAAAAGCTGGAAACCAACTCCTTGCTCTACCTTCCGCACCCCCCATTTTAAATTCCCTTCCTATGCTGTTAAAGGGGAGTTGCCTGTTTCAGGATCACCCTCATGTAGCCTGTTAACCCCCAAAAAATCCTTACATTACCTTTTACTTGTGTAGATGATTTATGTCTATAATCACACTGCCTGTAATAAATCACAATTTGTCTTAAGAAAACTATTATTTAATTTTGGTATGAGAGACAGGCATACTATTGGAAAATAATGTAATCAAACTTAAAATAATATTTTGAAGGAGCGAATATTTTATCTTGGAGAAATTATAGTAATTTTTTAATCTTAAATTTACATAGGTCAATAGGTTAATGAGAAAATACTCTTTAAATAATGTTACGTATATATGATTGTGTAAATTTAAATTGTGTTATAGGTAGATAATGATGGGAAAAGAAGTAAAAGCCCCAGAAAAATAAATTGAATAATATAGAAAAGTATGAAATAGTTTTCTTATTATAATTTGGACTGATTAAAACAATTAGGCGTTAAATATAAACGACAGTTCTGATTTCTAATGCAATTACATTTTCCGTTTGATCGTTACTTTTTCAGAATATTATGAATATTTTGTTTTTTGGAAACTGGTCCAAACTCTAACCTATGTCTCACACATCTAAGAACTTATTATATTTATGTAATTAATAGTGAGAGCATTCCATTTGCTTTAGCTATATTTCATATATAATCACTAACATGCTGACTGAATTATAATTTACTTTGTCATTAATTAATTTTTGTTGATGATAGGCTTATTAAATGACGAAGAATAGAAATGTTAACAAAATAACAGCTTTTGCATCGAGTAGGAAATATAGCGAATGTTTCACTAGTTTTGCGTTAAAAAATACATATTTTAGAAACGAATTATCACTGACGGTCTCAATTTTAAAAGAACATTTTGTTTAGGGATGTACCAGTAGTTTAGTAATTTATCTTTTCAGAGATACAAATTTACAAAGCAATTTGCTCTTTAAAGTCATAATTTTTGCTGTATAGAATGCTATCTTATTTAAAGCAGAAACTTAATTGTATGTGACATCGAGAAGCTACATTTCAGAAAATGTTGTGTGTGGTGATGATTGGCAAAGTGGGAAGGGTGAGGGGGGAGGACTATTTATTAAGAATAGGAGCTGGTGGACAGTCGAAGTTGGGGGACGTTGGAAGAATGTCTAAAGTTATTGAAAACCACGATCTGCAAATAAGAGTGTTGTGAAATAATACAGAGCACTGTGTAAAGTGGATAAACTATTCAAGCTCCGTGTGGTGTAGAGAAATGCGACGGAGCCATCGTTAATCGCCTATGTAAGTTCCAGTAGCGACAAAGGAAAGTTCGAAACGTATCGTGACTTCACGTAAAGTAGAACGTTACTATACTGGACATTGACCCTGTTTGTGTGTCCATAATAAACGAATGGAATGTGTGAATTTGAAGAGTTTCATACATCAGTAATTATCATTAGCTGTTTCAAGCCCTGACTTTCTCTATAAATATTTGATTTTTTTTAACCGGCTACATGAGGGCTGTTATTCATGGAATATAAAATTTATATCCTTCGTTATGACTTCGATTATATTGAAATTGGATTCTTATAGATTTGAAATCTGTTTCAGGTTTTTAAGTCATTATTAAATTAATATCATATATTATTTATTAATTATTTGAGTAAAATCCAACTGATTTAAACATATGGATATCCAATTACGATATCTGAATATGTGCCTTTATTCACAGCTGAACCCAATAATTTCTGTGCCTATTATAAAAGCCACTGATAGTGAAAATAAATATTAGGAAGTAGGTAAAATTTAATAATGTGGACGAATCAAGCATTTAATGTTATAAATGAAATTTGTGTAGGATGTTAAAATTTGAGATTGAGAGTAGTCCATTGTTGGAATGGAAAAGAGTCCGACGTTTAGAAGAGCAGAAACTGAGGTGCAGACACGAAACCGAACACTTCTTAAGGGTTATGAAGTTACTGTTCAGTTTTTTCCAGAAAGATGGCTATCGAGGTTTTTAGCATCTGAAGATTCAACGAAGTGATGCTAATCTGTAAAAGAGAATAAAAACTGGTACAAATATAGTGGTGGAATATAAACAATCGAGAAAACTAAGAGGTAGAAAATAAGTAATGAGTAAAACGGCAATGGAGTATTATTATTTTTTTCTCTTATTTAACTTCCTATAAATTCGTAAAATTCATCTCCCTTTTTAAGTTTTATCGCTCGTCCTTCGCGTAACTTTGTATTTCCCATTCTATTAACTCGTCTTTCCGTCTAAGAAATTAGAGATGAAACATCTATTTACATGATATCCACTTTTTTGTTCAACGTTGAAGACCATTTTGTAAAACATGGGACAACAATTAAATTTTTATGGTAAATTTAGAAAATTTTAATATATGTACGCACAAATTTTAGTTAATAGAATCGTGTGAGATTGATAAATAAAATTGAACACCTCTCGGAGAAGCAGCCAAAAGTTATATCAATGAGCTGTCCCAATTAAATTAATATTTTGGGCACAAAAATAGTAACGTGGGGGAGATTATAGTGTATGGCTCGGAAGATATTTTCCTGTTTCTGGCGTCGTATCTGCCGCCGATCGCCATCTTCTTTAGTTTTATAATCCGTGGGTATCCGGTTTCTTATCCTCACTTCCCGCGTCTTGTGACACGAACCTCATTTCACGGCTCGCCATCCTCTCTCACTTGCAAATACGAGTATTTCAGGTCGAATTGCCAGGGAACAAGCAAGAATGTACAATATACCTTCCACGGTGAAACACGTTGTGCGGTTGGAAAACTATTTTTAATAATTTAAAATAATGGGTGTATCAACGAAACCTACGAATGAAGTTATTTATAAGTATATCATAAATTTAACTCATCTCCGAATCGTATTTAATTGGGTTGATCATTACTGTAATTCTTGCCTTTATTTGCGGATAGAAATAATTGTAAATTGCGCTAATTATGATGTAATGTTTTCCAAACCTTAAATTTCACTTTAGATGCGTCATACTTTGTCAGTAGTAAAAGTAAAAATTATTTTGATACATCGTAATAATATTTATTTACTAATTTAAAGCCTTTTATTACGACGCTGCTTCCTTGCGTACACTGTCAACTCATTTACACTTACAAGTTATTTTATCTATTTTGTATCTGAAACTGTTTTTTTTGGGTTAACAGACTACATGAGGGTCATGCTGTAACAGGCAACTCCCCTTTAATAGCATAGGAAGCGAATTGAAAACGGGGGGATGCGGAGAGATTTTAATTTTATTTATATATTAATGAAGCCCTGATGTATCTATGAGTATAAGCTGCAATATTTAGTGCATTTCATAGAATATACATAAGTAGGATGTAATAGAAAAAATGGGATGGGATATAATTATTTTAAAATGAAGAATTATTATAAAAAATGTAAATAATATTAATTTTAACATTTATTTATAACAGTGTACAATAATTGGATGAATATTAATTTTCATAACCGGATTTTTACGATTAAATAGATATATTTACAAAAGTTATGCACACTAAATAACTTATTAACGGAATACACTACTTCTAAACTAATTAGCGTCTAAATGGGCCTTCCCATAAAGCAGAATCAGTAACACAAATCCAACTCGGAAATTGCACTACCAGGAAATCGGCGGAATGTTACAGACAGAGTCATTACCTTTTGTTTACAGCTTGGCCCGGACTTGTTGCTGGACCGAAACAAACTTCCACGTTTAACCATGATGAACACTTTGAAGCTCCGGACTGGATCACGCCTTCCTCCAGTTAGTTAAATGTCCACGGCCAGGAAATCTCCAATTTCTTATTTCTCCCTCTTAAAACTCAATCTTCATCTACTTTTAAAGTGTAACATTCAATATTAATGTCCCAATCATGATGACCAAAATTCATTTTTCGTGGGTTTTTAATCATTTGTTTCCATTTTCTTATTGTAATGAAAAGGAAGAATTTAAGGAAAAATAAGTCAGGATAGATTTTGGGTTCGTGATTGCCTTGACAATCAGATCAGAGACAGGTATTATAATCGATAAAAGCAACACTCAAAAGTTAAATAAAGTGTATAATTTAAAAAAAGGTTGGGGTTGACCAGGACCCCCACCCTAGCCGACAATCGAAGTAAGACTGTCCAGATTTTTCTTAACTTTCCAAGGAGGTAAATCATCCATAAAATCCACCCAGTTTCGAGGTGGGGATCCAATTAGAATTTACAATGGCTGTCAAAAGTAGTTGACTTGCTTTATCACACCGGGGAAAGACTGGAAGTTGAAACTGCAGAGTTTTCGATGAGCTAAGCCAGACATTCGACAAACTGACCGTATGGATAGTATTGCATCCTGTTTGTGCTTAAGCTCCTTTCTGAACAGAAACTAATTTAGTTTCCCTCAAAATAATATTATAATATTCCTTCGGGGAGGAGCTATTTTTCCCACTTTATAGACGTTTTTGGGGAAAAAAACAACATCATCCGGTGCCGCCAAATCTCACGATACTTGGGAAAACCCCCAGTCACTCCGTCGTATCGGGTTTAAGTACCCCTGTCTGTAACTTGCAATTTCCCTCACACCGCTTGTCTTTGATTCCGTACCGCCAAATTCCGCATGTAGTTTTGATTTATCATTACAAGGATAAACGAATAATATCAATTTGTGCGGTTACTATACTTGACCTTGAACTGTATTCTTTCGAGGTGACAGATACCTACTCAATTGATCGAGTCAGTTGCACTGGGTGAGAAGTTGAATAGAAAACCAGTATCCGCTTTTCTTTGAGGTCCTACTACACCAGTTTTGTTTGTACGAATGTAGCGTTCATTTTTCAATAATCATCGTACCAAACGGCCTTATTCTAATATAGGGTACGTAACGCGCTGTGAAACGTTATTCAATAAATATATAAGGTGACTTGCCAGAGTTGAACGTTAATCCATCTATAACGTTTGCAATCTCTCTGTAACCTGTTAGCCTATCTTGCGTACAAAAGTGTTGACAAAGGGATATTTATTTAACTAATTTTGACTGTTTAACCTTTTATCTCCGCTTTCTGTTTCTATTATTTTATGAATGAAGTGTTAGTGTGTGATTTATTTATTCCGTAGCCAGCGTTAATTCTTTAACAAACCAGCGTGAATAGTGATTATAAGACTTCTTTTCTTTAGAATTTCTTTCTACAGGAAATAAATGTGTGTGTTTTGTACTAGTCTAAAGAATCATCTGCGAGTAATACTGTCTTATTTTAATGTTTCATTATTATAACTGTTTCCCATAATTACATATTATTCTATGAAACTATTTGTGTCGAAATCATATTTCTTTATATGATAGTTTACGTAAAATAAATCTATTCAATTTTATAAGCATTTTCTGTTTTGATGTAATTAGGTCTATACGCAGCGCTTGAAACTAACAGAAACGAAAAGTGATCAACACGTTAACGGCATGTTTAGCGATATACTTAATAAGTTTGTAACTAATACCTAATGCTATTGAAATATTGTGTATCGTATTTTCCTTAAGTCGGATGAAACAAAGACCTTTTTTTAAAGCACAAGGAATTAACAGACGAAGCATCTTGCGAAGCTGAAAAAAAAGCAAAATATAGGAAGGTTTTGAGCAGTATAATGAATATATGTATAGATGTGATCTATTTGGAAGACGATCGTCAGTTGATATCAGACCAATAAACAAATTACATCCGACTAGTTATTTTGTATGCTAATTTTAATATATTTTATTTGAACAAGACCTAATTAATTACAGTTAAACATTAATGCTGTTATTTCCAGTATAATGTTTTACTATTATGTCGTCATTCTGGAGAGTAGAAAAATATCACATGAAAGTTGTAGCGTTTTTTATTTAAAATATATTTGACTTACATGACTATTATTAAAATATCATAAAATAGCTAATATCTATATACAGAGTAAACAATTTTTAATAAAGGATACATATTGATGTCTGCGTATTTGTTATCTCTTTGTTGATTAACTTATTAAGCCAAACGTTATTTTTGTTCTTGATAAATTAAAAATGTCTCTTAATAATTAAGAAAATAATTTCTGTCAAAAACATATGCAGCTAGAAAAAGACGGAGTAAACATACAAACTGTAAATCATCATGTCTCATTCGTTTCCTTCCTTTGGAGAACTCGATCGTCGCTCTTAACGTTTCTTACAGACTTGTGCTGCGGGAACAGTAGTGCCGTAACGGACATTTTTTTGTTGATTTGAGTTTTCAGATTTAAAAATTTGAACATCACAACCATAGTATCAATTATCACAGAAAAATGACCATAATAATAATGGTGATAAAAAAGTGTTGTTCACCGTGTGTCTGAAAAGTTTCGGTGACTGAAACTTTTCCTGGTGTTTTAGCACAGTCAGTGAAGCGAAGCGCAGCCGTAGTAGGAACTTAAACTAACACCTTATGGCCAATCACGTGTGAGAAAACAGTGTTAAGTAGTGGATGTGCGACCGTAATTTGTCAACATTGTTTTATCACAAAATAGTAATGGAGCAAGAAGCAGTGATTTGATAATCACTTTTTACTGTGTAAAACTGCTACGGAGTCATGAAAATGGACGCCAGCTGCAACTTGATTGAAAATAAAAATAATAAAATCCTCTTCTGGAAAAAAATTAACACGGTTGACGAGACTTGGTGTTATCAATAAGGACGAACCACAAAACAACAAACGGCAGAATGGGTCAGTGATGGTTCGTCAAAACCAAAGAAAATACGAATGACAAAGTCGAAAGTGAAGACGATACACATCGCCTTATTTGATTCTCTCGGCATTATCCACAGGGGCATGCCCAAACCACTACTACTGTAAATTTCCAGTGTTATCGGAGTGTAACGGATCGGCCTGCACGAGTATTCAGAAGATTCCCCAACAAAAAATGGGAGAAGAGCGATTTCTTCTTCTTCTTCTGAGGCACTACAACGTTCCTTCGAACATTTTCACCTTCTCCACAACAGTCTTCCAGCTCTTACTTGGACTCCCCAGTTCTTTACTCCTAGCACTTTTTGGTCTTTCAGCACATCATCTCGCCATCTGATGTTTGGTCTTCCTATCTTCCGCGCTGACAAAGGACAGGTCTTCTTCTCTGCTCTGTCGTCATTCATTCGATAAAGATGACCAAATCAGATTAACCTTAGTGCTTTGATATGTCTTACGATTGTTTTGGACTTGATAAGTTTGTTAATTTCGTGGATATACCTGCTTCTCCAGGAACCATCCTAATTGGTCCATAAATCCTTCTTATAATTCTCCTTTCAAAAATCAACAGTCTTTGCATATCATTCTCCTTCAGAACCTAAATTTCAGATGCATGCGTTACTATTGGTCTGATGATTGCTTCATATAACCTCAACTTGGCATTTCTTGATAAGAGCCTTCTTCTAAATAAGTCTATGTTGGCAAAGTATGCCCTATTTCCAGCTGCTATACGTTCTCTTATTTCTTCTTCAATAGTGTTAGTTCCATTTATTTTAGGGCCAAGATATGTAAAACTTCTGACTTCCTGATATGGAGTATGATCGATTATGATATCTTCTGTTTTATGGCCGCCTACTTTACATTTCATATATTTTGTTTTCTGATAGTTGATTTTGAGGCCATATTGCACTGCCATCTCTTTAAGATCTACATATATCTCTTGTAACGCTCTTTTAGTTGGCGCCATATCGTCTGCATAAGCCAGACATTGTTTCAGTCGGGTGGTTATGTTACCCTTGACATCAATCTGGGACAAAGTTGCGTCCATTGTGATGCAGAACAGAGTTCCTGACAGTGGATCACCTTGCTTTACCCCATGTTTCACCTCAAATTCTTCACCTGCTCGTACTCTGGCCTTAGTATTTGTGAGGGTTAAACTGATCAATTTTATTAAGTTGCTGGGTACACTGTATTTACTCAGATTTTCAATTATTTTATGTCTCAGCACTGAGTCGAAGGCTTTCTCGAAATCAATAAATATATTATGCAGATCATGGCACTTCTCATATAGTTGGTACCTAAAAAATTTATTAACTGTCGATCTATTTTGCCGGAAGCCAGATATGTGGTCGCTTAAATTTCTTTCAACAATTTCTATTATTCAATACAGTAGCAAATATCTTATACGTTACATTTAATAATGAGATTGATCTGTAGTTCTTTCAATCAAATCTGTTTCCTTTTTTATATATGGGGAAAATGATGCTTTCATTCCACTGATTTGGCTTCTGATGGGTGCGCCAAATTTTAAGTATGAGTTTATGTATCTCGATTCGAAGAGTTCTTCCTCCAAATCTTATCAGTTCTCCGGGAATGTTATCTGATCCAGATGCATTATATCGATTTAAATTGTTAATTATGTAGCAAATTTAGTTGAGGGATGGCTCATCGATCTCATCTTCATTGTTCATAGGATATTCGTCCTGTGAAATGTTCATTTCAATATATTCGTCAATTGTAGTGAATAATTCTCTGAAGAAAGTTTTCCATCTCTTTAATACTTGTTCTTCCTGGATTAGTAATTTCCAGGTAACAACCTTGGTAGTTCTTTGCTTACCATAGCTGTCTCTCAAAGCAAATCCTATTAATTGTATAAAATTGCATTTTAACAATAATAAAGAAATTTCGAGTTCACGAAGATCTGCAGAGGAGGAGATTTTCGTCAGATTGAAAACCGTTTTTGAGAATAAAATTGAAAATAGCTTTAGGCAGAACATTTCAGGAAGACATTTTGATAGCAGTTTTGTAAAAACTTAGTAAGAGATTTTGACAGAGTTGATGGACAGCTGTTGAAGGAAGAACAGGGAGTCCACCAACACAATAAATTTCCGAGAATATCACAATCCGATTCATTACGCATTTCGTATGAAAGTGTGATTAAGTGAAACGTATGTACATTCAAAGCGATTTATTTAAAACGAAAGTCGTAAAATATGCCTGTTTTTATTATTTATATTTATTATTTTGATTTTATTTCATTATTATATTAATTTAATATTATTATGAGGCTCTAGTGAATTAATTAAGGAGTTTAAATAAAGTACTTTATTAACATCAATTAATATTTTGAACATAATAAAACAGAAGAGCAATTTTAAGAGAATTAAAGGTAAATTACAATAACTTTTTTGTAATGTCAATTTAACCTAGACTTTAACGCTTTGGTTCAATCTTTCAACACGAGACGTGGCAAACACGATCTACCAAATCAGACTAGTATCACGTGTTCGTCGCGTAGTAGAGATCGTGTAAAGATTGACATGCTTAATTTTGTAATGTGCTTTGAAACGGCTTGTGTGGCTATGCTGTTGCTATCTGTTGACATTGCCTCCGGTTCCACGAATTTTGGAAATCTCCTGCTGCTGGCTACAAGCTGACTTTGAAATGATGCTGATGTAATCGCGTAATAGTGTCACGCTGTTATTGCCTTCCTTCCGTCTTGGTGGGTGTCCCCTCTTATAGTCCGATGTCCGGACTTCGTCTTAGCAGTAATTGCGCTGCGCAAAAATCTGAGTTCCAATTTGTCGACTGTGTACACGAATTTGTTTAAGTTCAAAGCTATTTGATGATGCTTAGCGAGACCTATTAAAGCAATCAGAAATAAAATTCTTCCTAACGCGCTGAAGACTGATCTCTCGACGATCTTTAATCTCATTGATGTTCTTCTTTTACCATTTGATTGTTTGTTCCATTCCACTCATCCTACTGGATCCACGAATCATTAATCCCTTTTCTTTGCATTTCCAAAATTGTTTGGGGATGCCAAGTTACAATCGACGCTGTGGACCACATTCTCACGTATCGAATAGGAATTTAGGGTTGCCTGTTAATCTCATAACAAAGCACCAGATGCGCTTTTATGCCGGATAGGTGACGACTGTATTTATGATATTGTTACTTCCAGCATACTATGGGTTCTTAACGCTCCGGAAATCCGTCTCTGACATGCCGCTATGTTGCTTGAAAATAATTCATTTGAAATTTTTTTACAATAGTAAAATTCCTCTATAAAATAAATGCAATAAATGAAAGATGACGTGTCATAACGCCATAACTGTTATCCGAATTATTTTTAGAGTCACGTTTCACAATTTCATATATTTGTACGCGTAACATTGTCACTTAAATTAAATAAATATTTTATATGAAAATAAATTTTAATTACCATATATACACGTTAATATAATCTTTGGAAAGATATCAGATAAATGTCTCACAAATTGAAATAATTTCTTCGTTGGTATCTTTTTCTTAAGTTGCTCAAATAATTCTCAAGTTTTCATAACTTTTTTTAAAATTTAATTTACCTTAGGTCGCGTCAACAATAAAGTCATTATCGACCAACATAAATTTCATTAGCACATATGAACAGAAATTACGTTAGGGTAGATGAATAGAACATAGAATTGTGATAAATAAGTTATATAAGGTAAAAAGTTAAATTATATTTTTCCATAAATATTGATATATTTTAAAAATTGTTAAGTTCTTTTTATTGCTTCTTCCGAAGATGTGATGTCTTTAAGTCAATACAATCCGATGATATCAGTCCTCTGTTTGTGATACTTAGGGGAGTGGAAGATGGTGTGGTCCATGGTTATGTTCATCCTGCTTAGCTCCGCATTTTGTATTTTCCGATCCAGAAAGCTTCATTTAATTTTTAGCCAAAAAATTTCCTGGTGATAAATGGTAGATTATACGCACGTGCTACTCTAAGAGAAGTTCTTTTTAACAGAAAAAAATTGTTTATGTTCCCTGTTAGCACAAAGCGATTTTCCATTTAAATAATAGCATACGGTCGACTAGTTCTTTAATATGACAACCACAAAATATTTCACAATAACATTCGTCTTTATTGAAGCAAGTATTTCAAATATTTTTTGTGTCGAGGAGTAATGAATGTATTTTAAACTTATTTTATTCACAAGCTTAACGTTTACGGCTTAATGATCACTAATTTTACGGGGAAAAATAGTTTTCAACCATATATTTTCGGAAGAATAAATAAATATTTGTAAAAATATGGGTGAATTTCCAGAGTTTAATCTAGATTTTAGTGGAGGAATGAATTTCGACTCATACAGTTTCAAGAATCGTATATAATTTTGTATAATGTGTTCTTCTATTGATCAACACATCATTGTTTACTTATCGAAGCGCGTAAATCATTTCATTTAAAGGTTTACTGTTCATATTTTAATGGATTTTTCGGGGACTCGCGGCCTACAGATCTTCGGCGGCTGAAACTTGGCTAGAACTAACTATATGACTTTAGTTTCAGGGCAAGATTTCATAATAAAGCAATTACATGATTTTTTAATTCAGCGGAATATTTTCACGCTTATTTGCTGATTTCTCTAACAGTATTTGAATAATAAGTAAATCAAAAACCTAAAACCAATACAGAAGTACCAATAGCCTTAAAATAAGAGATCAGACAAATTTCTGAGATTTGTTCTGTCAAGTTAAAACACAACAGTGTTTGAATGCGTTTTAATACATGAAATTTCTATAATTCTTATCCTACTGTAATGACGTTGCCTACCAAATATTTTTTCGTTTACAACATTAACTGCGGTCAAAGATTAGTGATATCGTTGTGTCCTATAATGAAGCCAGAAAATTAATGTTTTGGGAACAAATTAATTCTTCTCTTCTACTCCAGAAATCACAGAGTAGAAGTCTAAACCATCATTTTATAATTCTATTTAAGAATATAAAGATCCTATTAATGTTACTTTGTAAAAATAATTGCTCATTTAAGTTTATTTCACATAGACCAAACCAAAACAGCATTTACTACTAGAATAAAAGAACATTAGTCAAATTTAAAACTTACACTAAACGCTTCCATGTGTTTTGATAACAGTTTTGTATTTCAGATCGGCTCAATGTTTGACAAGAAATGTCATTACAATAAAATAATTATTTCAGGAATGTTGTTTTTTAAAAACCATTCAAAAACTGTCAATAATAAACGTTACACTGAAAGCCTCAACGAATTATATATTTTTCATTAGTACTTCAGTAAATAACTGTCTTTGCTGTACTTACAAAGGAACTAATTTCTTTAAGGGTTACTAGACTTTTCAAATACTTAGGCACTAAACATGCAGTACTAATTACCAATATGTATCAATCACTACTTATTATTATAATGATTGAGTTATTTCTGTTCTCTAAAACCCTTCGTTACCGCCATCCATGACTCCTTGTACACCCGTTGCCGTAGGCAAATGTCAAAATCATAAATAGCGCTGAAAAAGTTCTATTTGTCTTTAGCTACGTTATAGACTGTTCTATAGTGAAATTTTCAAACCCACCAAACAACACATGAGCTACATTTAGAATCAATAAGTAATTAGACGTGAACAGCGGAGAACCCTATGTCATCATGTAACCAGAGAAAAACAAGCACCAATTATAGAGAAGTTTTCCAATCGTCGGTAATTCTTGGAAAGAACTCCGTAGACTTTGCAGATTTGTTTACCTTTCTCTTCCAAATATAATTATAGCTGACTTTCTCCTAAGGATATCAGGTGGCCGAAAAGGAAATTTATTACACGACGTCTTCTGCTGCTTCCTTTTCATTACAATACTGTGCTTTCTTTAATTACATCACAGGGATGGAAGACGATTTCGGCGTTGTTATCTGAAAGAATCCTTATATATAAGAACGCTTTGTCTTCTCGCTCGGGTGCAATAAACTTTCTTTACTCTTTAGTAAGCAGACCTTGAGGGCACTGAGGGTAATTAGCCATCTAGTGATGGTGTTTCTGTATATATTTTTATTTTAATGGGCTGTTGGCAAGCAATATATTTACTATGTTCTGGCCAGATTCTCATCGTACGATCGTCATCATTTTTAATTGTTACAGTTAATTTGGTAACAGTTTTTATAAGGGAAATTTAAAAGGATAGGAAACTGAGGTCACTGGTGTCTTTTATGGAAAAACAGATTGCAACAGAGGAAGATAGAAGAGTATTTATTGCCACTGACATAGACACTGAATCATTGGACAAGATATTTTAATAGGGAATAATAGATTATTAAACATTATGGAATCGCAAAAGGCCGTAGTTTAACAAATTATAAAACTATTAAATTTTTTTATGGTATATGAGCTATTTGGTATTTATTTTACTCCGGAGTTAACGTTTGATTTACAGTTGTCTTCAGGAACTATTCTTCAATTTTGTAAACAATAGACAGTGGAAAGAGATGAATGATATTTATTTAAAATTTCAAAATATTCTATAATGGTCGCCAGGTTTCTGAAATTATTACAAAAGCCACAGACCACTACTTAAGGATGACAAATCACATTGTTACAAAGTTATTGTGAAATTATAAATTGCCAAGTTCCAGAGCTATTAGTGTTTGTTCCGTATTTACTGCAGTTAATAATGAAAAGTTATAGGAATATGTATAAAACATTACAAAGTATTGAGTTGGGCATCCTAGTGGTCACACTAGAACTATTTTTAATTAATCGTACTTATAAGGAAAATGAATGGTTAAATGGAACCCATAAAGTAGTACAGAAATAAGGCAAAAGTATTAGGAAACTTACGATTAAAAAAACTAATTCTACGTTTGTGAAGAACCCACCAAAATCAATTTCGCAGGAAAAGTCTGTCGAGTAGGAATATTAAATAACAAAAAGAAAAAATCTGGAATCGTAAATAATAAATATGTGTACATTAAGTTTAAAACTAGCATTCTGAGACGTTCGCAAGGAAAATAACATGAATTAAGTACGTGAAATAATTGTATGCAATTTAATCTACCGAAAATAACTCTGTGGCATAAAGTATGAGTTGAGTCTATTTGTTGTTCGATCATATTTTTGTCCCGTCAGCGGGAATGCGTTTTAACACCGGACAGAGCATCAAATAATTCTTTTTCACTCGGGGGCATAAATTCGAAGCGTAGACATTCAAGGCGTGTTTTATAAACTATTTGAAGGCATGTTTTTTATTTAATGACTTTGTAGAACAACTCGCGTTCTTCCGCCATAAAATTTAATAGCGCCATTTCGCAGGAAAGGTTCCCGAGATTGAAAGACGAGCGAGCGGCGCATTGTCGTCGTCGCACAGGTAGGGAGAAAGCAAAGCCCTCAGATTACTTCTGGACTTGCCCACATAAAGAGCGGGAAATGTTGCCCTTGCTGCCGGCCACTCACGTGCGGCACAAAGAGGGAATCGATGAACCGGCGAAGATACAGCCAAGTATGGCTTCGTACCTATTAGCACCTTTTACCATCAGATCCTTGTTGCAGCAATTATGAAGAAAATAAATGTGATGGGCTCTCATCTCAATTTTGCCTATAGGAATGTAAAATATTAACATATTGAGGGTGTGGTGACAGGGTGATTATTTATTAAAGAAGAAATTTGAGTTTTATTTATATAAAAATGAACAATTTAATTAAATTAAATTTTAATCAATTTGAATTATAAATAAAGAAAACATTGATTTATATACATCGCTGGTTTACTAATCTCACCGGAGAGCAAGAGTATCAAAGGGTTATGTGAGTATTGACAAAAACTTGGCATCGAAAATTTAATATTTACTCAAACAAAACCAGGGGCGTGAAACAATCGTGTACATCACCGATTTGTAGTCCAGGATCTGGTGATGATTCTGCATCTCTTCATCGGTCAAGTTGTCTCGGTGCTTCTCTGCGTCGATGCTCGTGCCATCTGCTATTGATGCAGAATTTATTTTTCTAGTTGACGTCCACTACTCATAATAATGTTGGAAGAAAATGTTGCTGCGTCCACTACTCCTCATAATTACGTAATGTCGTCTCCAGTCCACTCTAATCTCCTAAAAACTGCTTTTCATCCTCTTATATTTTTCCTGTCTGGGGGGGGGGATGTGAACTTTCTCCCAAGGATGGCCCGAGGAGCAGGTCGAGATCCGTCCCTCTTATTCTTCCGGGGATGGCCTGGCCTTTATTGTCGCAACGGGATGTTTGTGAGTCGCTAACTCAGACCTTTGTTCCAAGGACTGACCTGCCATTACTGAAGTGGTACAGATTTGTTCCTCTTTCCTGGCTATCGATATAGTCAATTGGACATTAATTTAATTTTAATCAAACGTGATCGTTACTTACCTGCCGTTGCCCTTTCAAGCAGCCTAGACCGCTTCCTAATATACATATAAATATAAAGTTAATAAAATATGGGGAAAATGTTCTTTTAACATATAAATATATGTGTGGGGTGCAAATACACACCACAAGGGGTAAGTGGAAGATAATTACGAATGATAATGTGGTATTTATTACCAAAATAAGAAATTATATTTCTCTTAGTGTTCCACATACAAAAGAACCGTTGGATCGGGCAATTAATATTTTAATTAGTTATAATATTTGGTTTATTTTGGGGATTCTCATTTTCTACCCGATGTTGGCGTAGGATGACGTTCCTCCTCAACAGCACGATGTTTTACTTCCTCCGTAATCCTACTGTCTAAAAATGTATGGTGGTTCGTGGGGTAGTTGATCGTGAGTTGAAGTAAACGAATTTAGTTGGTGATAGAGGGCGTGAGGTTTTGTGCACTTGCGCGTTCTCGGTCTTTGAAAATGCCGTAGCAGATTTTTCTGCATTGCACCGAACGAAATGCAAAGTCCAGTCTCTCAGATTACCTCTCAGCGGCCACGATAACGTCGCAGTTATGAGATTTCACAAAAACTGATTTCGCCATTCTTTTGCAAACAACCACAGTGGAGTTCCAGTCCAAAGGGAACGGTAACTACTATGTGCATTACAGTCTCAACTGTATACAGTATATAGTATAAAACACCTTTTGAGAGATTATCGATTCATTTCATTTCAGGAATGTGTCTCTTATGGGTAAAACATCTCAACGTCAACACTTCCATACACCCATCGTGCACACACTCGCAAAGTTCCTGCTATTTTTCTCCCAGCACCGTGTGCCGTTCACGCAGCATGTTCTTGGTCTTTGGGGTCCGATTTCCCCGAAGAAAAATGGACTAATTATGAACTGTGTCCTGGAGTCACACCACATAGTGATGCAGAGAACTTCTTGAACGTCGTTGACTGTGACGATCCCTAAATGCGACAAATGTGATTGTTCACTGTCCCACTGTGTGCTTCATCACTCAATAAAATGTTCCACGTTCTGACACTAGCACTGCAAACATCTAAAAATCCTACAGATCACAGTTTGAGCATCTTTTCTATAAAGTTTAGTACCAATACCATGAATGTCTCGTAATTATTCTGATGTCTTTACTGAGACCTTAAAATTATCGTATTGTATTGACTAAATTTAACTGAAGTTATTGTCTCCTTATAAGAAAAGATGGAAACAGTATGCCGTATCTGAAAATTGCTTTACTCTTAACAGCAAGTTAATTCTTCTTGCATCACATGCGTTATACTTGCAGGATATTGTGAAAATAAACAGCTTTCGATTTATTTCTATTATTAATTTTTCACATTGTTTGTTTGGACATTACATTTATTTACTGCTTTATGATTGTCAGATAAAGATCAATATTAATAAAGGTAAGATTTTTTCAGGATTTGTAGAGAGTCGTTACCTAAAGCAACTAAAAATTTATTTACGTTTTAAACCAAATTTTAAAAAATATCTGATTCTGGGCCAGAAGTCGTGGCGAGGAATATTTTCTGGATAATATTTGACGTTTTGTATTATTTACTGTATTTTACTCAATTGAATCGGAAAGCTTTTTACATGTTGCTATTGTCCATATGAAATAAATTGCTTTCGTTTCCAAATTAACCTTAAAAAATAAATTATATTAATTTGACTAAGAGCATTTTTTGTTTTTCTATATTTTTTAATGTTCTCAGGACGTATTTATGAGTCCCACAATATTTATTTTCCAGGCTAATTCATTACAGAATACTCTTTGTATATGTTTAACAATATTTTTGTTGACTCAGGTTGAAATATATAATAATAATTGTTTATTTCATTGTTTAATATTTTTCTATTTAATTGTACAGCTCTCAGAAAACTTAATTCATTTACCAGCTTATTGACTTTTGAAGCGAGAGCCCGTGAGGGGAATAGCGTTTCTACAAGAATTCGGAGGGTGAAATAAAATGAGACTTGTGTAAGTTGAACTTTCGTTCCTTCTAATATAATGTATGGTAGACTAGGTTGACTATTATTTATTTAAATATCTGAAAAAATAATTTCTAAAAATCAAATCAATTTTTTCTCATTATAAAAAGTTATTATCTTTAATTTATTCTACTCGAATATTTTCAATTTTGATCGAAAGTTTACTTGGAGAAAATGTGTCGGGGGTTCGAGTGTAGTATAACTGGTTCACAAAAAAAGAGTGTTGTAACAGCTTTTCTGGTAAATGGTTTAACTAACTAGTGTTCTGCCTAACGACAGGTCCTATTGAGGAAAGTTCTCTACGGAGAACCTTTTACTGTTTCAAGAGAAATTATACACAGCGGTGGTTTCCCGTTGCCTACTGCCGGTTGATGCCTTCCAATGGCTCGAACCCGGGATCTCTATGTTGTGAGGCAGCGACAATAGTCACTCTGCCACAGGACGTCAGTCAAAGGATTTACACTTAATTTTTATGTAAATAACTAAGTGGAATTTCACATGAAGACGAAAAGTATTCGATTTATATTCATCACGTCGTTAGTTACTCTCAGTTGAGCAACCTGATAGGATATTACCTGGTTGCCATCAGCCCTGCAGGATGAAAATTTATATTCCACCAATATTTGTTCTTCGCCTCCATAGAATTATTTAATTAATCAATTGTTACAGAGACACTTCAAAGGATGAAGTAATTTCTTTTCGTCCGTTGGGATGCCTCGTCTCCAATTGATAACAAATATAAGTTTTCATAATAATGCCATTAACAAAAAACGCCCGTGTCTAGAAATAATTTTCATTGAGGCAATATTTATTCCGGCATGCACTTCCTAAATTGACTTTCATAAAATTATTTAGGAACTCTATTGTTGCTATTGTTGTTTGATATCTTTCTTCCATTTTCTCTACAATTAAAGTGAATTTTATTGTAACCCAAATTATTTTCATTGTAGTTTCTTCACTAATTTCCTGGTTATAGATGCTCGACATTGTATTCATTGTATTGATTTCCTCAGGTACCGACGAAAAATACGTGAAATCAGATCCGGACTAAGGAGGAGGGAAAGCGCATCTGTAAAATTTAGTGTGGTCTCGTAATTTAAACGGAAGACTTTCACACCCCAGTTTAATCCAATTAGGGTGAAACTTATGCTGGTCTCACCTACGCCCAGCCCATAACCACAAAAACTTAAATATAAATGTTTTTTTAATATGAGCGTTATATTTCAAATTATACAGTTCAATAACATAAATTAAGTCAAATTATACTTCAATGTAAGAATTAAGAGCAATGTGAATAACAAATACTTTTATTTTTTACATATCCGTATTAGGACCAAATGAACAGAGACCGTATATTGTTCGTGAGATTCTACATGACATGTTTACATGCGCAATAAAGGAAAGGAGGAGGGGAGTATTGTCATTTGAGGAGGAACTATCCCTTCAAGCGGTCTGTAGAAACGCGTCTATCATTTAATGCATTCATACGAACTGGAAATGGAGAGTGCGATAAAGTCTTTTTAACACACCGTGTACTATTACATTTTACGGATGAGTTGGTTGACGTACAACATATCCTGAACTGACAGAAATATATATATATATATATATATATATATTTCGAGTGAGCATGTTTTCAGAATTGATTTTACACTATCAAGTTAACAAAAACCGGAGTAATATTTAATTTCTCTCTACCCTCACTACAATATGGACGGAGATGTCCAGTGCGCATTGTTTTGACACACGACTAACTAATATCCCGAGCAATATAATTCTGTCAGCTCCATTACGTCGGTTCACTTTCCATCCGAAATAGTCAACAAGTATTGTAAAGAACGAAGGGTTTTTAATGAATTTCTGCACTTTCTTCTGAACCTATTTTACGTGTTTATTACTTTACTTAATGGCTTGCAATAAATAAATAATCTTACTAAATAGCATTGAATTATTTGAAAGAAAATATGCACAAGCAAAAAAAGATGTAGTGTTTATCAGAAAGGAGCAGCCGATTTCGAATTTGGTCAAGCGATTGTTTGTACACGTCCATAAGAAACTGAGATTATTGCGATTTTCACATCTTAAAAGCGAATGAATCTAAACATTAAGTATACAGTAACACAAAAAGTTGCAGAGAGGGCCTTTGGATATGATTAGTTAAATATGGTAAATTTGTAAGGGATTTTATGCTGATATTCGAATTAATTTAGTTTTGGAGTTCTGGGAAAAGTTTGTAGAAAATTTATTTTGTAGCAATTTACACAGCATTTTTTTTATTAACAGAGTGGAGAACTCAGAAAGGCGATTCACGCATAATATTGGAAATCCAGAAAATTACGGGATTTACCGATAAATAAATAACGTGATTATCTTCGATGAATTAACATAACTGCAAAGAAGTATAATTGTTTTAACCTATGCCTACGGATTTGAGCCTCAAATGAACTGAGAAAAAGATTCTTACATAATTATAACCACTGCGGCGTAGCACAGTTAATTATAATGTAAAATTTGTTACAGAATAACCAAAAAGCCCAAACTTGTTAGTTATATAAAGTATAACAACGTCACATTATTTCAGCCGCTGGACCATAATCATATGAATATAACTAGTATAACACCAATTTTATTTCAAAATTTTTGATGCTTTGATTAAAGGTTCAAGTTTTGAAATATTTTACTGTATGATATTGTAAATAATTATACTGAAAATAATATTTTGAAGACACCAATTCTAATTTGTTATTAACGACACCATAAAATGTGAATTTGGCGTTAAATATTTTTACAGACCAGAGAACTATTTTTGTTTCCCTAAAATGTATTTTTCGGTTAATCAAATAAATTTTATTTCTCTTAATCAGTAAGATGACTAAAAATTAAAAATCTGAAGTAGTGAAGGGAACAACACAATATTTTGAATTACAAACACATTTAAATTTTTTAAATAAAATAGAATACAAAGATAAAACAGCATTATGTTAATCTTAGGTGGATTAGAACAAACAATAAGATATTGCAGATTATTATTAAAATGTTTTCATCTACAATAAATATCCAATACTTTTCTTTCCTAAATACATCAATTGAATAACTAATATTCAAACTCAGGCTGGGGAAATGTTTCAGAAATATACTATGTGAAATGGTTGAAACTTCGTACGTAAATGTTGTTATACTGTTAAATAAAGATTTTATAAAAATGTAAATAGTCGTTTCGTTCATTTGATATTTAAAACATATAAATAAAATTATTTTGATTCACTATATACATATAATAATCACAGAAGTTCGATAATAAACGAGGCTGGTATTAATGAAAGCATAAGCAAGTATGGGAAACTAAGCCGTTTTGTTTCGGAGACGTAATGTAATTGAAAGAATTCAACAGATGTTGGCAGCTGTTTCTCTTCAGGAATGGTTCAAGAATTAATACATAACACGCAAACGGGATCAAACGCACAGATTTACTAATTAATTGAGGTAATCTCTTGATCCATGATTATCATTTACTAATAAAATATTTTCGCATGGGTAATGTTCTCTACCCCTCAGTCTTGCTTTTTGCTTTTTTAACAACCCCTTCAACTTATGCCTCAATCTACTCTTAACAAATTGAATGAAAATAGTTGACATGAAATAATTAATAATTTATCACTATAAGTACATAAAAATACGCTTAATTGCAGTTTGTTGCAGTTAAAAAACATCATACGTTTCACCGCACCTTATTTAATTATTCTATTTCACCTTGTGATGTCATTTGTGACGTGGAGTATGTTCCAGCAATTAGAGGAAATGCTTTGTGGAAGGACGCGTGGTGGGTGCAGTTAGGAGCGATATTCGGTTCGGATCCTCTTTACGGCCGGCTGCAGTTTTCTCTCAGTTACGACCGGCACCGAACTGCCTTGCTTTGGTCTCTGGAAGCTTTTATTGTCCAGAAGCAACGGTGCAGTCGAGATTTATGGACAGAGGCCCAACTTGCTCGAACAGTGTTTCTGTTGTTACTAGTTCCACAACTAACCGCGGAGACCGAAATGATTCTCCGTGGGCGAACTCATATTTTTATGCTATTTTATGGACGAAAATTTAGATTATGGAATATAAAAATGAGATAAAACGAAAATATTCGACGGAAACAAGATATGAGACATACTAGATAACCGTTTGTTGAGAATTGTAAACACACTGAAGATCAGGAGATATTTAATTACTCAAACAGATACAAACAAAACAGCATTTAATTAATTAACTCTTATCTTTTCTGAAACCAGGGAATACCTTTGAGGACAGCCTGCGGGTATTGTAGGGTTCGTCTGATAATCTAGGATAACTTCCTTACCTAGTGGAATGAAACGGAGGAATGAATGGGAGAAGCAAAAAAAGATTGCACGAGGAACAACCTGAATTTAATTCTACAAATAAATGTCCTGAAGAACCTGCATTGGTTAGAAGGAGCAATAAGATAATAACCCAGTCGCCCTTCTCAACGTCTATTACATTTTTTTATGAAAATATGCTAAATATGTAGAGATTTCAACATCACCATCCATGTAAGGAAATACAAAATCGACAGTTAACGGAAATAATATTTAATTTACTTGTATACACATAATTTTGTTATACATTCGAAGTAAAACCAACATTAAAAGGATATTATCCCAAGATTCTACAGGCACTATAGCCGTATTCTTCCTTCAGTAATATTTTAGAGGTTGAGTGAATCACTAAGTTCAGTGCCATAAGGATCACGGAACATGTACACAAATACGTATATGTTTTTATGCTTGGAGTAGGTTATACTAAGGTAATGCAGACTTTTAATTTATATTGATTTTGCATTCTATATTTTGTTATTATTGGAGTTCATAGATGTATACTTCCCTTGCGTTTTCAAATTTACTTATACCCGTTCACGCGAGTGACGATGTCATAGAATGCCTTCAAGATGGCTGCTGCACTTCACATTAGTCAAAAACAACTATAGAAATCCGAGGTTGTGGGAAATAACCAAAAGAGGTTCAAAAATAATTATGGTGATGTTTCTGTGGATAACATTACAGTTAGTCAAGTGGCAAGCAGATAACGTGGTAAAGGAGGGAATACATTATTCCGGATGCTCCTCACCGTGGCAGACCCCACTCTATATTAACTCCAACGACTACCAAACGCATCAGAGCGAAAGAATTGTTCTACCGTTTAGGAAAAACAGGATGTTTTGTTGTTGCACGACAATGCACGGCCAAATACCGTAAGAAACAACTTGGATGGACAACATTGAAAAAATTTCCTTTAGTTCTTTCCTGGCTCCATGCGATTACCATATCTCTGTGATTTCCTTGTAAACGCTTTCAAATAGTGGCTCAAACGTGCTAGTCCAGTTATGTGGAAAATGAAAATTTGTTCCTAAGCAATGTATCTATACACTGTAAATGTGGAATGAAAAATAAATTTAAACAAAAATAGTGTACCACTTTGTAAACAATGTGATACGAGATTATAATAACAAAAGTGAACTATCGTTATGAAGGATTATTGATACAGGTATTTAATAATTATTAGTATAAATATTAAAGTGTTATAATTTGATCACTAATTGTATTCTTGTATACTATCTACATAATCGTAACAACATTTGAGAAATATTTCGTTAAAAAAATGTTAAAATAGTAGTTCAATGGAAGCCAGACGGCAGAATATTGTTATGGTACTATTTTCTCACATTAAGTATTCAGTCCGAAACATTGTGCTTAACAGAGATAGTAGGAATATAGAACAAGAAGAAAACGTTATTCGGTGTTATATATATATATATATATATATATATATACGAATAATGGGCTTGTTCCGGCAATGCTGAAATGTTGAAAGATAATTCGACATAACGTATTGGAATATAGCACCATTTTAGTGAAATAAAACGTGCAGCGGGAGGGGATAATCTTTAGGGGAAAGTAAGAAATTAATGTATAAGGCAAAAATAATGAATGTTATTTATCCGTTTTAATTACGGCTAATACTGTTCGTATGGAGTGTGTCGTTATCTAGGTGCGAAACGTGGTTGATAGGAGGTGAAGAAAGGAACAGAATAGAAGCCTTGGAAATGTGGTGCTATAGGAGAATATTGAAAACCAGGTGGGTGGATAGAGTCAGTGACAAGGAAGTTAAAGTAGAATAGGGGAGAGAAAACAATTTAGAGGACTTTGACCAAAAATGTTAGAATGGAAGTTTACATCATACCAATATTAGGACTGAATACAACAACAAACTTATTCCTATAAATAATATTGTTTTGGGTAAAGATTTTATCAAAATGTATTTCAGTAATGTTAACGTATAACCTAAAATTAGTCGATCATTGAGATCGTTTATTTTTAATCAAAAATTTATCAATTAAGAATATATTGTAAATGAAGAATCTGATGAATGGCTGCTTTAGTTATTTCATGAATTGATTTACATTCATAAACATTAAAAAAATATTAAATTAATTTTTTGGAACCATGTTCGGTTATTCGTTTAATTACTTAAATTAGCTGCACTACGGAAATATACCATAGAAATTACATTTCTAGTGCTAGGGAAAATTGAAGATTACACGCAGAAACGAAAATTTCGCAGAGGAAAGCTAGAGCTCAGATCGAAACGGAATGTAGCGTTCATCTGGAAAGTGAAAGTTAGTTCACTGGAGCGAGAGGACGTAAAACAGGCGATGCTCTTCTACAGTCTCACTCTGCCAGAGATTAGTTGACAATGCGTGAAGCCAAATGGCCACTGTTCTGTTCCCACGGTTCTCTTCTTCAGAAGGAGGACGCACGAACGTAATGGGCAATTCCGGGAGCGAGGGAATACCGGCGCAATTGCGATAATGCAACTAAATTGCTCCATTATTCCGCTGAGACGTCTGCTTGCCTCAATGAAAAGAAGATATCTTCTTCTTAAGCTGCCGTTATGAATAAGCGACTAGCGTTAACACTGAGCCACTGAGCCATTCTCATTCGGAAACACGGAGCGTTTCTCTGTCGGACCAGCGAGACGTTTTCGTCTAGTACTACATGAAACAAACAATGTCATTTTATTTTATTACATTACGACAAATGATATATAAAATAGCTTTTTAATAGATAATTGTAATACTCTTTGGTCAACCTGCGCCTCTTATTTTAAGTTCTTAAATTTTTTTTAATATTTCCGCATATCTAAGATACCATGCAGGACGATATACGAACATTTACTATTATAATTAACAGTGTATTTAATGATCATTATTTGGTTCATTATTTTGCTGAACACAGTACCAACAAAAACTCAGTTTTGTGTGATTGAATTTACAAATTATTTTGACATTCGTAACGAAAATTTAATAGAGTTTGTAAAATAATATTAACCTTCACAATTCGTACTTAACCGAGAAAGACACAAAAATACTACTTAATCCAGTATCAACGCAGATTTGTGGCCAACAAAATTACGTTCAATACGGGTCGGATTAGGTTCGGCTAATTAGTTTGGAACACACTGATCAGAGCTGGAAAGAGGACATGAATTGTATAGTTTATGGGATTGGTTAAAAGGTGTTTTGAAATTGAATAAATTATTTACCATGGCTGTATTAATCCTCTGGATTACGGGTGCTCGCTATTCAACTGATGCACAGCTCAAGAAATTTTATCGAACACGCCCATATTGAATCTATTTCAATACCATTTTCTTTAACTTCCATATCAATTATTTCTCACACATCTCATAAATATTAATAAAACCAAGCGAAATTCTAAAAAAATGGAAGATAGAGATCTTAGTTGTAGTCGGATAGTATGCTACTGATATTTCCTGCCACGTCATCGCCGATATTATCTCCGTTCATAATTTGTAAGTTGGATTTCTAATATTTGAGTGAGGTGTAGCTATTCTAATCTACATATATAAATAACTTACCTAAAATTTTCCATTCAAATTCTATTTTTAATACCATATAAATAAAACGTGCCGACCTCCTATGGTTTAGTGGCTATGGTCGCTGCATCATAACACAGAGTCTCGGGTTCGAATCCTGCAATTGGCTTGGATGTAACCACGTATCTCTCCAAATTCGGAATGTGTCATGAAATGTGTCATTCCGGAGTTGACCCGTCCAGTTATGAGTTATGAAGGATTCCGCGGATTACGTGTTAAAGTAGTACAACACTTTTCGTGATAAACGAGGAATCATAAGACTTGACATAATTTGGTTTATAATTATTGATTGTAATAGGCAAGGATATTTATTGAATATGGCATTTATTGCTGCACTCTGAAACAGTAATCAGTAATACGTTTTACAATGGAAAGTTAATAGTGGAAGGAAGCACATACAGCCCCAATTTATTGGTGAAGAATACGACCATACGAGAATATTTAAAAGGAACCGAAAGAATTTCTTAAGACTGATATAACCCTTAAAAATAAAATAAGTGATATTCATCAGAAATTATTTAGAATACTTTCAGTACCAGTGTGATGTCGATTATTTCAGAACTTACCACAGATTATTAGTGGACGCCCGGTAAATCGACCAACAAAAATTACATTTGTAGTACTCAGCTTGAAATAAAGTTTGTTTGATACCATAGATTATTAATTTTGTGACTAGTCTCTTTTCCTATGCTTATTATTAACACTGTAGGCAGGAATAAACTAGTTCTTTATTCAAAAATATATAAGAAACAGGATTCTGTTAAAATTTGATTTGAGTGATAATACTATTAAACAAAATCTTCAAACCTGGTAATTAACTATTATACTTTAATATAATTCACTGTTGTGTCACTCCAAGAAAATAAATCCTATAAAATATTTACTCGCCATTCCAAAAAAATCGTAGCTGTGGATACAGACTTATTTCTATTATAAATAATAGTTTTATTACAAGTTATAATTAGATGATTGCACGAATGATTTCTCTTACAATCATAAATTAGAAATATAACATGCCCACTATCGTGACAGTATTCATTAAATTTTTATAAGATGTTACGTCTGGTATTTTGATTTTATAATGAATGGAAATTCGTAAATAACAAGACCGTCTCTGGACGCAGTCCAGTAAGCAAAATTCTACTCTTGTTTATGAATTTCTATCCATTAAAAATTAATATTATGTTAGATATTTGTTATTCATGGACCAGAAGAAGTAAAGAATTCTGGACAAAACGTCGTAGATTGCAGAAACCTACGCCATCAAACTTGCTATAGACCACTGCTCTTCCAAAATGAACCACGTAATCTTTTCAGACACACTCTCAGATTTTAAAAACCACCACCAACGAAGCCCCAAGAGCCATCCTCAGTCATCACTGAAGATCTACAGAAGCTCCAAATAACGGTAAAGAATATCGTATTGGCCAGGATCCCGGTGCACCAGGGAATAAAAGGGAACATCTCCGTCGACCAGCTAGCAAAAACCGCCACTCATCTTCCCCCTCTCCTCTTCCTAATTACGTCAACACAATCCAAAAATTAGCCCATCTATGGAAGCAAAATTTGTCGCTTCTAAAATCAAGCCCAACCCACAAATTAATTTACAATTTCCTCGCCATCCTCCTCTCCGAAAAGGCATCCAGAAGAGATCAAGTACTCCTTCGAGTAAGGTCACGCCAAATTAACATACTCCCACATATATACAAATAGTCCTCAAATCTGCGATCTCTGCAACACCTTAATCACCATGGAGCTGCAGTAAATTTGTGGAAGATAGACACCGGATCCTCGAAGAAGTCAACCCAGACCAGATCAACCACTCACCGGACTACCAAAAAAGAATGATGAGGTTCTTGAAAACGATTAATTGTTATGATGTAATATAACGAGCTCAATTTTCTCTTTTTTGCAACCCTTAAATCAGTTCGGTGGCTTATGACCTCGTAGTTTATGTGACCTTTCAGGATAAGAAAAAACCTGCTTACGTTCATGGCGTTTTTAGATTTAGAAAAAGCGTTTGATAATGTAAACTGAAACATACTATTACGAATTTTGAAGAGCACTGGAATAAAATATGGAGAAAGTAGTACTTGCAAGGTTTCATTCGTGAGCTGGGTGTCGCAGAATCTTCTGATCTTGTAATATTCTGTGACAACCGTAGCTCTATAAAGTTGACGGAAAATGCCACCTACCATGGACGAAGCAAACAAGTAGACATTAGTCATCATTTGTTAAGGGATGCCATAAAAATGAAATCCTTGGTTGTGGACTACTACAGAAAAACAGATTGAAGACTTCTTAACCAATTCTCTACCGAGGACCAAGCATTCATGGTGTACAAGATCTGCAGGAATCATGACTCTTTTACTCGAGGGGAAGTGTCAGAGATAATATTTGAGCGACTCAAAGCGTCGGCTTGGCAACACTGTCAGGCGTGCAGTCGCAGTCGCGCCGCAGTCATGCAGAATGTAAGTTAACAGTTTCGTTAATAAATAATGTGATTATATGAAAATCCGTGTACTTATTTCTTCTCCACTACGCAATCCTGCTAACAATTGCCAGTGTTGGATATATTTTATTTAACAGTAGCTCTCCCCCGCTACTATTCGTTGGCTATACTCAACTGAATTTTAACTAACCAAACTGGGAAAGAAGGATCTCTATCATGATGCAAGCTACGTACTTCAATATTTACTGTTTCCCAAATACAGAATTTTTATCACACATTTATGTGTTAAGAATGAAGAAAAGTTGAGATGTGCCATTATTAAAATAGTACCTTCATGTATACAAATTTATCCCCTCTTTTAATTTTACCTACGGAACATACAAATATACACACAAAGATTCAATTCTATTATAAATTACGACTCCTAAAATACCATTGTGCATGAAACACAAAATCATAACGAACCAACTTGTCATTCTTGAAAAGAAATTTCATTGAAATATGCAAAACTGTTTATCAGTTGGCACATTAGCATTCTTTTATATAGACTTAGATTATTAATTCTATCCCGTTCAATAAGTTAGAGTTTTAATTATGTTCAATATACACTTCAAATATCAGTAAAAGTATAATATGCGCTGAACGTTTAAGATCTCTGAAATATTTTTGATAAATGACCATAATAAATTAGAAACTTCTTTCTCTTCACAGCAAAATTCTTTTTTAACTGCATACTTTCTTCAAAACAGCGTTTTAATTCACAAAGGAATATTTTCGTATCTAATTATTTAATAACTAATTTAGAAGGATTTTATTGGAAAACGTACAGAATTGTCAGAGGTGCGTTTTATTAAAATAAATTCCAGTATATATTAAGGACAAATAAATATATCTATATACTCGCAGTCCCCATAGAAGATAAATGTATAATATATGGAAAATAATCGGGATCCCCCCTTTTTCAATTCCCTTCCTATGCTATTAAAGGGGAGTTGCCTGTTTCAGGATCACCCTCATGTAGCCTGTTACCCCCCCCCCCCAAAAGGGATATACTGAAGTAATAATTCCATAACTCATTTTTGATTCGTTACGTAACCATTACTTGATATATCAATACATTAGGTTCAAATAGATAAAAACTCCATAACTACTTATTAGAGCTAGGAGACTGTAATTAAAGACCAAAAATGCTCAGCTCATTATTTATTTCTTAAGTGAAATAGGAGAGTGCAAGTTTGTAGAGAACATAGTGCGTGTCAGAGAGAACACAAATTAAAATCCCAAATTAGTCTGTACTTCATATAATAAAAATTCGCTTAACAAATTAACAAGTGCTACTGAACTCGTTAAGCCCTATTTTAACTATGAATAACTTGATTGGTGTTTCAGTACACAAGATCCACAAGAACGACAGGGAAACGTATGTGAAATTAATATTTATTTCGTATCAATATACTTTCTTTACATAAATACATGTATTTATAATTATGTACTCATAACTGTTAAAAGTTTTAATAACTACACTCGCTAAAATAACGACGTGCTCAACTTACAAACTTTCTTACAATCTATTCCCAGTTCCACTCCAAATCAGTCAAAAAATACAATTTTTTGGAACATCATTATTATTATTTTTTGATGTCTAACAAATTATAATCGATACACATCCATAGACCGATCATTAATCCTTCGATTCAGTTATTTTGCAAATTATTTGACATAAACCAGGGTTGATTTTGGAATTAATGGTGTGGAAAGGAAAACTAATTTTCCTGAAAAATAAACATTGCTTATGTACATAACACCATTTTTATTATTATTTCGTGAAAGGGATGATTTGGTTTAAATGAGTACTATTTCAGCATTGTTGGGGCTGCAACAACAATTGCCATAAATATATGTTTCATTAGGGAAATTAGGTTGTCTTACAGAAATAGGGTTACGAAAGTAGTTGGGGTTATAACAACAATTTCCAGAGTTACATATTTTTTTTGTAGAAACGAGGCTAATGCTTTTAAGGTCTAAGTTAGCATTGTTAGGAATGGAACAACAGTTGTAATCGATATACGCATGCCTTACATTGCGAAGTAAACAGTTAAGGGTTTTAATTTATGTATATATTTTTCATTTTCGGAGTGTACAATAAAGTGAGAGAGATAGCTGGAAAGACGACGAAAGTTTTTGACATATATATATTTTTTTGGCGCGCGAAGTCCGAGGTAAGTTACACTTCAATGCACATGGATGGCGTTTACAAAACAAAAGTAAAGTAAACAATAAGTAGGAATATTATTATGTTGTTGTGGTTGGCTGGAGCGTAGTCCCCTATGCCGAGGTTCTCTTCTCAACGGCTACCGGACTGCGCTTCCGACGTCCGTCTTTCTTGTCGTCCGAGTCGTCGTCCTCGTAGTCCGCCGACCTCTTACCCAGGCCGAAGCTGAAGCGTCGGTCCGGACTGAGAGGCCTCTTTCCCAGCCCGAAAGAGTAGAGACGCCCGTCGCGTTTGCCCAGGCCAAAGCTGTACATAGCGGGGGCGCGTTTTCCCAGACCGAAGTTGTAGAGCCTGGCGCGTTTGCCCAGTCCGAAGGAGTAGAGGCGGCTTCTCTTGGCGGCGGCGGCGTCTTCGTCCTCGTAGCCATCGGCTTCCTCTTCGGCATCGTCGTAAGCAACATGGTCGTCCAGGTCGTCGCCATCGTCGTCCAGGTCTCCTCGCTTGCCCAGCCCGAAGCTGTACATCCTAGGCGGGGTGCGTTTGCCTAAGCCGAAGGAGTACATGCGAGGTGGAGTGCGCTTGCCCAGGCCGAAGTTGTAGACGGGGAGGCGCTTGTACTCGGACACGTAGCTGTAGGCGCGTTTGCCCAGCCCAAAGTCGTACAGCCGCTTGTAGAAGTCCAGGTCGGATGGTTCGACGATGGCGGATGACGCTGGGGCAGCGGCCGCGCCCGCCTGGGAGGCGAGGGCGGCCCCGGGGGCGTCGGGGGCCGTCTCTTGCGGCGTCACGGACCCCGCCAGCATCACCAGCAGCGCCCACAGCAGTAGCGTCGTCATACCTGCACAGTTGCGTCAAACAATTCATACGTTAGTACCTCACTACTCGTCGTTATCAGGATAATATCCCGATATTATACAGGTCGCTTCAGAGAAAACAACATTTCCTAATTTGTATTTTTACCACCTTCAATTACATAAAGAAGCATTCAAGTTTAAAAAGTAACCGTCTGCTCAGGCTCAAACATTCCTTCGAGCGAGCGTTGAACTTATTCATCACATTCTTTCGGTTCCGTTATTTCATTTCTTCAACTGATCGTATTGCGTTATCCTGGTACACATTACTCTTCAGATAACACCATAACAACAAATCACACGTTGCTAGGTTTGGTGAACGGGGAGGCCATTCCAGGCTTAATTTTCTTTATGTAATTGAATGTGCTAAAAATGAAATTGGTAAAATAATTGAGGCAATTATTTACAGCTTTGTCAAAACCTCTCTTTTCTCTGCCGCAACCTGCCAGATCAATAATTATAGCTATATAGTCAATTTAAAGCATTTATTTACAGACATTTAAAAGTAATAGTACGGTATAAAAATGAATGTAAAGGATTTTACAAACTCATTGTAATTTTTACTTGTTTCTAAACTAAGTCCAAGAGTATGAATAAATAAATTCTTGAGTCATCTCATCATTGAGTAAACAACATGAAGATGTCTACAGTAGAAACATACAAGAATTTAAATACATTTTACTGTAGTTGAGAGACTACGCTTGTGACTTATTGATCGTAATCGTCAATAAAAACCTTCAAAAATGATGACTGCAACAGTCTGTTTCCCCTTCTTTTAAAAGAACTTCGCATTTCAATACTTTTCTGCCACTTTTACCTCGTCACAATCTTGTTAACCAAAGACGAAAGAAACACGAAAATTTAAGAGGAAGACTTTGTCACGGAGAGAATATTCACTTGGACAAAATGCAAGTATATTTTATGGCGAAAATCACAACTAAGACTTAGGCAACTGCAACTGCAGCTGTAGAAGTGTTGTACCTTAATATTATAACTGAAAGGCTGAAAACAAGATACATTCTTCATATCAAGTAAGGAATAATATCCAAAGAAAACAACTTTATATAAAGTATTTTATATAAATGCAGTAAAATATTTATATTTACCAGAAAGAATTGAAATAACAGGAAGCATAGGGTACGTAAACCGGAGAATATATGCAGAAATTATGCATTTACATTAATGAAAACATGGTTTAGAGAAGAAACTTAAAATTTGTTGAGTCAATACAGTACAATAGTTAGCTCAAGGTGATAATTAGGACTTTCTTCTAGCAGTTATTTTCATCGATAAACTTATTATTACTTATTTTTTGCTGAGGGAAGTTTATTTTTCAAATATTTTTTGTTGTTATATACTTATTTCGCGAAGGAATGATACAATAAAAGCTATAATAACGTTGTGATAGAAACAGACTTTTATGAAGTCTGTGATAATTAAAAAAAATGAGTGGAGGTAAATTACTAAAAATAACGTAACATATGTGAAAAAGGCCCTTATAGATTTTCCTGAACGTGAAGCAAACAAGTTTGTTTGGAAAACTACGAACAGGGCAATTCTGCAATTATGGCTCATGAAACTATTTGAAAGTGATGGTTGTGATTACATCTTTCAACAGTGTGTTGTTCCTCCTCATTTCTACAAGATTGAACACTATTTCCACGTTACTGGATAGACGGTTTTGATACTCGATTGAGAACTATGGCCACTTGACTCGACACCTTGCCACTTTTTATTGATGAGTTACATCAATGAAAGCGTTTATATTCCACGAAAACCTCAAAGACTTGCCATACCGCATCGTAGAAACCTTTCTTATCGTTACTTCTGATATCACTTTCAAGTTTTCTTCAAGAGCTACTTGGACGTATTTCTATGTGGTCTAAATTATACTTGGGTATGTAGCATGATATGATATATTACTTATTGTTAAATACTTTTGACAATACACACTGACTTCAACAAAAACATAATGTGATTTCAAAATGTTTAACTAGTAAGAGATTACTAGGGCTCTGCCACACATACCGACATCAAGGCCCTGAGTTCAAATTCACAATAGTAATTAACAACTGCAATTACATAATTGCAGCGCACTTGTTGACGGTTTTCTAAACTAGTTTGCCTGAACAACGTTCAAAAATTACTTTGAGAGTTTGTCGGTGACTTACTGTAGTAACATTTGTTACGTTAAGTTCAGCCATTTGCCCAAAAAATTGATATGTTTAATGATTTTTGAAATTGCCACGAATACAATTTACGTCTTCTCAACGTATTTTCTGTTATTGACGGTCGATAATCCGATAATCAAAATGTATAAAAGAAGTATAAGGAAGTCCGAGAATAATCGAAGTAAATTATCACTACATGTGTCGTAGGAACTGTAAGAGTTCCATTTCAATCAGCAATCTACAGCTACAAAGTCTTAACGATCGTAATTAATTTCGAGGAAAGCGAGTAAGCAGTTGCTACAAACGGCGCAAGTTTCACGTCTCTTGCACATGGCGGTTCCAGTTAATACGTTTGACGGTTTAATTAACGAGACTCCTGATAATTTCCATTTCAGTGTGTCGCCTTAGCTCATGGAAGGTCGTCATTTCTGTGACGTGCCATATAATTGATTTTCGTGCAATAGACGCAGACGAAACAGGAATCATTTGTGACGCGATGGTTTGCCCAGAGGAAATGTATGCTACATGTTATTAGGGTTTACGAATAGCAACTATTATTTTATTTTGAACGTACAGTTGTCCAGTTTTCCAGTTATACTATAAGCGCAGTAAAGAACGTTCGCGTACGACGCATAGGAAACACTGCATATAATCTGGATGAGATTTTGTGATTATATTTTAAACATGTTCTGTGTTATCTATATGTTGGAAGCCTATTTCCAGAATTTATTTTCATGGCCATACACTTCAGTATAATTTACGTCTAGCAGCTGTCATTGAAATTGAAATATCACGTGCAACGTATCAAAAGTACACATTATTTGTGTGTGTGGGGCATCACTTACATCTTTCGTTTCGCACAATAGCATAAAGGACATTATATGAAAAAATAATGGCATGTGTCGCAAATTCTAGAAGGATGTGCTTCTGCCAAGAAATAAGCAAGGTGTGAAAAATTAGGAATCGGCCACTATCTGAAACTAATACAAAACATGTGTGTGGTGACATCCGTCCACATCTACGACTGAAATTTTTCCTATTGGCTGCAATTGTTCAAATACTAACCAATGGATGCTATTGGAAGCGGTAGCCGATTGTCTGATAGAAATGAAGGGCAGAATTTTTGGGCATCTGCGTGGGGACAGATTTTGAGGCGGAAGGACAGAAAATTAAGAATCACCGGCGAAGCATAATCACAATTGCAAGTCGCTGTTGAGAGGTGGCTGGAGTTCTTCAGACCTCGGCAGTTGTAGATTTTGGTAGGAGTCTTCGCTGTTTTGACCCAAGGCGTCATCGATGCAGTCAGATAATCCATCGAGAATCGACTTAGTCGGCGCCTCCAAAGCAGACTAAAGCAGATCAGAGCAAAAGACCGCCAAACAATACAGCTGCAGTCTTCGCGGGCAACGTTGATTTCGATTTTACAAAGTACACATGGTCAGACCTTTTTGCCATAAATTACACTGCTTCTTTTTGGTTCAATCCACAGGTGACCCCGATTTTGAACGAGTCTTAATAGAAATTTATTATTGTTACCGTTTTTCATTTTTATATAATTTAAGTCAATTCTCTTGTGTAAATTTTATTGTTATTTAAGTCATTATTATAAATTAAATCTTTCCTTTTTCTTTCAAACCCTTCAATAATTTATTCCTTATATCTAATTAATAAAACTCTTTGTTTTATACCAACGTGGGGCATAACACTTAAATAATATATTAAATAATTAGTAAAATAAACGCACCCCTCATATATGTATTACAATTTTCAACCAACGTGGGGCTGAATAATAATTAATCGCAATAATTAAATAAACCACTCCCCCATATATTACTACAAATATCGCCCAACTTGTGGAGCTTAATACTATATTTAATAAAATCTCCATCCCACTGTAAATAATTACTCAAGAATCATCCATTAGACTGGAATTTTAAATACCATTTATATTATTTTAGTAGCTCTATACTTAGTTTGTTTTCGGAAATAGTCAATAATTTGTATACGAGCAGAGAAATTGTCGGTTCCGACACTAACGGGTTAGAGTATATGTTTAAATGTAGTGAATAAATAAAATGAATTGAGGAGCTTAAGTGCGATATTTTTAAAGAAAACAAATTTCTTCCGACTAGAAATGTCTTATCTTCAGTAATAGGTTGTGAGGGATGGTAATAAAAAAAGTGGAGTTATAGACTATTTATTCTTAAGCAAGTTCAGTCGAGTTGCAGTTTATAAATAATACGTCGACAATTTAAGTATATAGGGAACCAGAAAAAATAACAGTAAAAGAAAGATGCTATAGAATATTGTTTGAAAGTTAATGAAACTCGCGGTTATACGTGATGGGAACCTGTTCATCGTTAGTTCATGGAGTTTAATTGATATCCATGAAATGAGCGTGAAATTTTAGAAAATAAATTCATTGTCTTCAGATTAAATTATAAGGTTTAATATTCATGTAATATCATGAATGGGACTATACTGCTCTTGAGAAATTGACGTTCTTCGTTTTACCGTGTCAGAGTGACACAAGCTAAGTTCGGTTATTTCGCATCGGGAATAGGCACGCTCTTCCGGGAAAGGTGTCAAGAGGAAAATCCTGGAGGCGTTTCTCTGCCAAGTGGAGTGAGGATATTTCCCTGGGGGTCCTTGACCGTCTTGCCACGTGGCGCGAATATGAAACTTCCATGAGAATCAACCTGGTGTGAAATTATTTAGCAATTTTTTATGTTTATGTTTTAAAAAGCAGAAGTCTGGAAAGAAAATATAAACCTGAAGTGTTCATCTCATCTTCGATTAAAATGGTCTAATCGTCAACTGAAATATATGTTTTAATCAGGTATTAATTTTTACAGCGTGTATTAGCCGTATCTGAGTTTTTTTATCTTACTTGAATGCTTAAAGCTGCCGATTTTGTTAAAATTCAATGAGATATTAGTTTGAATATCTATGGAGTTAAATGATACGTTTAGATATTTTGAGTGATCATATGACGAGCAATTGCCAATTTGTATCTTGTACTAATTATAAATGTTTATTATGAATATTTGAATCTATTCCTTTTAGATGTACTCGGAGTGGCCAAATTATTGTGAGAACCTGACAGCGTCACAGTGTTACTGCTACAGGACGAGGTAACTATAAAATAGGAGTACAGGAGAAGTGAATCATCAAGTTTTTTTAAGATTTAGGCAAAAGACGTGATTTAACTGAGTTTGAACGCGGGATGGTAGTAGATTCTCGAAGCGTTGGAACCTGTATCAGCAAAACGGCTGTGTTCGAGAGCAACAGCTATTAATGTGTACAGAGAGTGGACTACCAAACAAAAAGCGTCAGGCTTGTGGTCATCACAGGCTACTCAATTCTTGCGCTGAAACGAGACTTGCCAGAGTTGTTAAGTGCAACAGAAGAGCAACAGCGGAGAATCTTAATCAAGGACAACTGTGAGCGTCTCGGAACTAACTGTTCGCCGCACATTACACCGTATGGTCTATGGAAGCCGACGACCAGTTCGAATGCCTCTACTGTCTGCCTTGAACAAGAGCAGAAGTCTTCTATTCGCAAAGGGGCACAAGAATTGGACAGTAGATGACTGGAAAAGGGTCATGTGGCCTGATGAATCGCGATTTCAAATGCACAATACGTATGAAAGGGTTCTAATATGGAGAAAACAACACGAAAGCATGGAACGCAACTGATATTGCCACAACACTTCAAGCAGGTGGCGGGAATATTATGGTTTGGGGGATGTTTTCTTGGCGTGGTATGGGTCGTTCGGTTCCTGTGAATCAACGTCTGCCATAGGGTATCTAAGTATTATTACAGATCAAGTACAATCCTGTTATGTTAATAGTGTAGTCTGCCTGGGATGGATGCTTCCAGAATGACAATGCTCTTTGCCATAAAGCTGGAATTGTCCTCAGATGGTTCGAAGAGAATAACGGAGATTTTACTTTGCTTCATAAGCCTGCAAAATTACCAGATCTCAATACAATTGAGAATTTGTGGGAGGAGATCGAACAAGCCGTCAGGCAGCTGGATACAAAGCCATCAATTATTAAAGAATTGCAAAGTGCAGTTCATCAGACCTACTACCTTCCAACACCTCATAGAACCCATGCCCAGAAAAATTCAAGCAGTATTAAGAGAAATATTGTATGGACAGGGTAATAATTTAGCCTCTCAATATATGTTGTTTGCTTTTATTAAAAAACGAAATATGTAGGTTCATATTTTATTTTTTAAATTCAGTACTGTGTATAATATGACTTTATAACATACGAAACCTCCCGAGGGATTACTACGAAACAGTAATAATATTATAAAAAATATATAAACTATATGTATTCAGTTAAGAAAGATTTATTATTAATGAATGTAGACTTTCCCGGTGAATAATTCCGATAAAATCTTCACGGTTAACCAACCGGGTCAGGTTTGTAAAAACACTACGTTTCTGCGGACATTTTCTGTTACCGTCATTATATTTTCTGTCGTACTTTCGAAATATTTTTGCGTTACTTATCCTGCGTAATCTTGCTTTCATGACACCCAATAAATTTGAATGAATTATACGTTTGAATCGAACATTTCTTTCAAATATACTACTAATAATAAAATAAAAGGCTATGCTAAATTTATTGTTACTTAACTTATCATCATGCTCGTCATAAATTTATGTTCCAGTTATTTACTATCACTGATATCTAAAAATTATAACCTTAACATTTGTACGGATTTTAAATACCTTATCTCAGAACTGGCAAAATTATTACTCTTACTATAACATTGCTTTTTGGTTTTCTATTTAATTTTTTCGTAGTCATTACTTTCCATTACTTTCTTTTAATCTTAGACGATTCCACTGATAAATATATTTTTATATATACTTTATATATTTATAAAGGTAATACCACATTTGAAATCGCAATAATTTATCCGTGTTTTATTAAATTTACTACTTCTTCTTCTGGCTCTACAGCCCATTGAGGGCCTGGGCCTACCGGGGCGGCTGCGGACTGTCATCTGGCGTGACACAAAGTTTCCTACTAATTCCTTAATAAAAAGAAACATAATTCAAAATGTTAATTTGGAGAAAACAATTTATAATTATATTTTTCTTTCATCACCTGAAAATCAATGTGCTTAATGAGACGCCAATAATTTGAAGTTTGGACGTTTAACATTGGAATCTTCAAAACGTACCAATTCTAAATGTATCGAATACCAAACACGAATAAATGTGACGCCCTAATTGTAAATGAAACATTTACAAAAATCTTTTTCACCACACTGAGTTCTCTAACTACAATTTTGGAACAAGTGAGACGTTTTAAAATAAGAACAGACGACAGAGTGGAGCAGCAGTTACGAATGCAAATGACTGCATGTGGGGAATAACAGGCTCCATGTTGGGGCAGAAATCAGTTCGTTACTCGGCAACGTTTACAATTCAAATTCTGCTACGGTGCTACATCCCGCGGCTTAAAATGTGGACGGCAAAGTTTTAAAAAACATTTCCATGTAAATGTGGAAGCGTCAACTTAAACAGAAGACCTTTGTAACGAACTGTTCATCTAAGAGAAATACCGACATTATCAAAGAAAATTTTAAGATAAATCCCGTTGATGAGAGCCTTTTTTCACGTAAATACGTCCTTAGATTGCTGCCATTCGACAGCCTTTTATGATTTATAGTCACCATACATAGTTTTCATTTTATTTTCCCATCCTACAGCATTCAAGCGGATTTGATAAGATCATCGAGCGAAGAAGAAATATAATGAATGTTCAAGATAATTTGTAAAGCCTACGAAACAGGAAGAACACCATAATATTTTAGGAACTAAATAATTAGTCCTATGTTGAAGAAGACTGGGGTAAATAGATGCGAACGGCACAGGACAATTAGTTTAGAATCTCATGCGTGCAAAATATTAACGGAAATAGTATTAGGAGGATAGAACGTCAAATAGAATGCGAGTTAGGAGATCAGTTTTGTTTTAGGAAGAATGTAGGGATAACTTGACACCCCGTTCCTAATTACGTTTTTATTCAGTATTTTACCGTCGAACGAATTAACCAAGTGCTGTGCAGTCGTCCCTAGCCAAACTGGTTAAGAATTGCCAGATTAAAATTAATTATGTAACTTAAAGTTATTATTTTATTGAATGTAGTAATCTCTGTATTTAAATCAACTTCCAGTTTATTGAAACATAAAATTCTATTATGTTTGTAAGGCAATAACTTGTTTTTATTATATTTTTGGAATGTGGTGCACGTTATTATTATTATTATTAATTTAAGTAATCATGTAAAAACTAACTTAAAAAAATTACATTTCATTTAATGATGAAAACATTAAATTATTTAGACAAAGAACAAAAATATACTATTAATATGGTCGCGCCATGTTCCTTTCAAAAATCTGTATTCCTTTACCGTAAGCTGACGGATTATACGCATAAGTTCCTGAGACGCAGTATTACACTACAGGCGTTTTATCTTTGGTGATTTGTAATGCCTGAGAATTTCCTAGCTACTTTGACTACTATTGTTGGAATATCCCGAGTAACGAACGCAACGGTGAGTTGGTGTTGCTTCCGCGTGTTAGTAAATCTATAGTCGCATCCGCATCCACGTCTACACAGACTAATCTACACCGCATCCAGCCTCTTCAGTTCTGAGCTAGAGAACTCGTACAGCCCACACCAGAAACCAGGTCGTGGAACACGAGAAACAGCCCCACTACAGCCGGTGAGTCTCCAACATTTATTTATGTAAATTGTGTGACCGGGGGATAAGTTTAAAGAATATAATTAATACATCCCCCTAAGGTTAAGCTGGTTTGGTCATCTTTATCGAATGAATGACGACAGAGCAGTAAACAAAACCTATAATTGTTGTCCTTTGTCAGCGCGGAAGAAAGGAAGACCAAAGGTCAGATGTGCTGAAAGACCTAAAAGTGCTAGGAATAAAGAATTGGTTAGTCCATGTGCAACATCGGAAGAGCTGGAAGACTGTTGTGGAGAAGGCGAAAATTAGAGAATGTAGGCTTTCCCGGTGGATAGACTGAATAAGAAGTTCTCGGGATTTCACCCGGGTTATGTCATTTATAAGATACGACGTTTCGAAGGCTATCTCCGCCATCTTCTTTAGGTAACCTAGAACTTCTTATTCAAGGCGAAAATGTTCGAAGGAACGTTGTAGTGCCTCTGAAGAATAATAATAATAATTAATACATTCCACCACTTTTTCTTTACATTACAAATGCAGTCCACTCCATCCATAATACGTCTCTCAGAGATAATTTGAAGGGACTCAAAACTTATAAATCAATAATTTTCAGAAAAACTTAAAAGGAAATGACAGTTATAAATTTTTAATAACTGTAGGAACATCATATTAGATACTAAGCTATCGGAAGTAACTGTCAATAGACTTATTTGGTTACGACTACTGAATGGTACGTTTTGCCAAAAATGAACTGGATGTCGGATGATTTTATAAACTTCTAATCATCTGTTCGTCGCTTTGGTTCTCTTCTCTCTGTCTCGGGGATCATCACAGCACGTATCTTTCAATAAATGGCCTCACTTATGGACCAACTTGTTAACGATTTACATTTGAACATAAGGCGAGAACCAATTTCTACTCAAATAGTGATATCACATTCTGATCGGGTAGCTTATCGTAAAGCTGCTAACATTTCCAAACGTCTGTCTTCATAATATTTATTAATCCAGTAGATTGTTGAAGCGGCGCGTTTTCCTTGCGAACTTACTAGATAACTAGTTTTCTCTCTAAAAAGGAAGCCAGGCTTCAGATCTTAAAAGTCATCATATTTCTCAACGACGGTTAAAAATTTTCGTACCTTCACTGCTTTATACCTTGATAGTACATTGGATATAATCTTAGTCACTTCAACGGAGCTTGTCATCCAGGCCGGTTAGAAATTGGCTCCTAAGCATTGTCCGAAGTGTGTAATGATATAGGGTTTGTTATTTAGATTATTTAATAAAATTACTTGCACTTTAGGATATAATACAATAATTTTATTTATGAAAAACAGTCACTTAATAGGGGTCCTGCGCGCTATTAAAAACAAATAAATTAATTCAAGGGGAAGATTTTTAAATATCAGGATTAATTACTTATTGGGGTAACCAAGTGCAGCAGAGATTTCGTTCACTTGAGGAACCTGTTTTATCTTCATTCGTGTCTTGATGCAAGTTACTAGGCGACCGGAACTTTCTTCTTCCTTCGGGTTGAATTGTAGATTTTCCCTTTGCCGGCAGAAAGTGGGATGAACTTCGTACTGCCGCTAATTGAGTAAAACTCAGTATTTCCTACTTCTTCCCTCTAGACTTCCTTGTTCTAAATACATTTCATTTCATTAAAGAGCAAGAATTCACACATTACATTCAACTCTTGTTTCACTCTCCAGCTTCCTCCTCCCTTTCACGTCCTGATGAACTGCCCACTTCACCTTCTCAACGTCGTGGACAACTCTCCCTCTCTATCTCCTCGCCCTCTCAACGTCTAGAGCCATTTTTTGGCTTCTCGCCTCCTTGCTAAATTCGTATATCCCTTCTCTAATCCACGTGATGTTTGTTCCGCCAATACTCATGAGTCCTTTGTCCAGCGCGGGACCAGTGTCGTTCGGAAATTTTGAAGGGTGAATGTTCCTTCGGAAAAACAAACTTAGTATTATAAATCCGCAGATAGGTATGCCCCCCGTCCGGCAGCTTGGCGCCGGGAAAAATCACTTCTTACCTCCCTCTCGCCAATTGTATATAATTCAACTGTACCTGCGCTACAAGTGAATCATCACGAAGGACCGTCTGTAACATGTTTAGGAAACGCTTTTTTTGTCCCTTATATTTCGCATTGATGTCTCAACCGTATCTAATTTTAGAAAATTACAATAAATACTGGTCATAATGAAGTAATGTATTACGGTAAATTCGCATCCGAGAATCCGGTGCTTAAACGTGTACAAGTAAGCTTCATGGAGCATTAAAGAGTCTATGCCACAACAGCCCACATCAACATAGCCTGTAAAACAACGAGAAGGATGAAGAACCAAGGGCAGAAATATCTTTAACCAATCAACACATACCTGCAGGACTTCTCACGCCTTATGCGTTCGTATAAGTTAAAACAATTTTGTGAAAACCAGAACGGTTTTGCATTTGAAAATCATTTTAACAAAGTAAGTGAAACACAGCTAGATCATTCTATGGCTATGGATAATATATATAGACTTTCGAAACTCTACACATTGACACTGATTACTAATTAGTAATGTTAATCTTTCTACATATTAATGTTGACAACGATCATTCTAAATTTTTCTTGCATTATTATTCAATTATTCATCACTTAAATCTTTTCCGAATGAATATTCGAAGAGTATAGATGTTCTAAAATAATTCAATTGTGACGAATATAAATGTTATTATTAATATGAATTAGAAGACTAGATGCTTTAGCTTCATCGCCTTTACGCAGGTGTCTAATTAAAAAGTTTACACGTGCATAAATTCACCAATACAGAAAGTGGAAAACCACGTAGGATGATTCCACGGCTGATGAGATAGTAATTTTGAATTAATAATGTCATAAATTGCTATACATTATATGATGAAACCTCTAGCCTTCCATGAAAACAAATACGAGTTCTGTCCAAATTAGCGTAGTATGTGGTTGAGACTGAAATGTGTAAAATAACTAGGACATTCTGAACTGCGTTTTGTTTTCCAGCGATGAAAGGAAATAAAGCCATTGTTATGCCACTAGTTGGACAAAGTTAGGCAAGAGCGCAGTTTCCAAGCGAGATGTCATTCGCTATTACACCAAAGACGCGCTTATAGTACAAAAGTTGTTTCAACGCTGAGATCTGCTAAACAGTCACGCCTGAAACATGAACAATTAATAATTAATTGTGCAAGACGTTGATTAACAAGTGACACTGAAAAATCTCTATCAATAAAGTCTTCTGTAGACAAGTTGCTTGAGAAGCTCAACTAGAAACCTGCGCCTAAGAACCAACATATATCTCAACTACGTGAATTTTTTCTTCATTCAAATTTCGAATATGTTGGCGAATAAACTGTAAATTTTCAGATGACGAACTTCTTGATTAACGGGAAACTCCCCCTTCCAATATTGATGTTATATAATTACATTTTATTCGTTAGTTATATTAGGCATTGAAAATCATGCCAAGAAGGGATTGAAGGCCAACATGGATCTCCCACATAAGTTCTGTTGTGCGAAAAACACGTGGTCGCCTGTATCTCCTCAAACACCTCTTTTTAAGTCAATATATCCCTCTAAGAACAAAGAAGAGTATATATCTAGCTCTCATTCGACCATTCCTGCAATACGCGTGTGCAATTTGGTCTTCAGCATCCAACTCTCGAATCAAATCAAAAGAATACAAACAATCCAAAATAGAATCCTTGGGCTCATAACAGACGCTCCTTGGTACGCAACAAACATTAACTTGCACCGAGACCTGGGTATACATAACGTTACTCAAGTTTTACAAACTACATATATCCGTCACTACCAACGTCAGAGTAATCTCTCCAATAAACTCTTGCAAGAAATTTACCACAATTCTCCACCACGCAGAGCAGCAAGAAGACTAAAATGAAAAAAAAAACATTCTGACCTATTAAACGATTGACTTTTTCCCGAAATTGTATTATAATTCAGCACATGATATGTAATATCTAATCATTGATTAATAATATTGTTCACCCATTAATGTACACTTTTTTGCGGCCTACCGTTGGGTGGCTACCGCTACACATGTTTCAAGTTTATTTAATTTAATTTATATTGTATTACTGTATACCTCATATTATTCGCACAACTGCAATGTACCAATATATTTACAATAAAGTTACCAATATATTTTTAAAAAAGTCTTCACTTAGATGAATAAAACTAGTCTGAAAAATTAAATTTCAAAGAAAAATATATATCGTGTTTCTCGGGGTGGTTTGAGAATGATGACATGCACAATAATTTTAGTTGTGTGTCTTCAAAGGCCAGACGTAAAATTATATTTACGTTGCTTAAATTTCCTTCAGATTCGTCCAATAAGCCCATTTCCAGCAATTATAAAGAATTCCTCATCACATAAAAGTGTTTATTATACTCAAATAATGACCATAACTTTTTTATTTTGAAGCATTTAGGATAATTTTTACCTGCTCCATATATAATTCATGGGCGAGTCCACTTCAGAACCAATTAATCGATTATGGAATGTTTTTCTTGATTCTTATACCTTAGTCTCTGAAATAGTTGGATTATTTTATCCCTGTTATGCTCTTACATCGTCACTTAAATGATGTCAAATTGTGCTCAAATATCTACAACTTGTAATTCCGTTCCATGTCCTTCGATGTTTCATGCAAAATAAATAGTTTCAAATGTATATGTGTTAGCAATTTTATAATCTACTTTAAGCAGAGAATTTGCTAATTGTAGCTTAATTTTTAATCATAAGATTTCTTTGTATTTAATTTGAGTAGTATAACCAATTCCACATTTACAACAAATATGAAGTGTCTTTTGCGAAATGTAGGGGGTGAAGGAATAGAAATTCAATTTACATATTAATGATTAACGTGATCGTATTGAATATCTTTGCCCCAATCCTCTCTGGATTAGAAGTGACACGTTTTTCCACTGATGACTATCCAAATACCTGGTTTCAGATGTTGTAATTAGTGCCAGTGCATTTCCCAGAGCTAACGAAGACCATTTTATACATATACGAGCCACTTGTTGTGACCCTCACTTCCTTTCATGCACATTTTAATCAATAAATTCTCTTTGATATACTTCATTTTACATAGGGCGATAAAAGACTCTTTTCTATAATTAAGTTAACTCTTGTCTGCCCTCTAAAATTACCTGTGCATATAGAGGGAGGTAAAGCTTTTGCTAGTTTTTACAGCTTGTTATTCCTTTTATAATTCAATTACCTTCCATATTTGTTCTCATCACAAGATTATTTCCGGTAACACGTCTTTTCCTGCATAGTATAAAATAAGACAGTAAATTTCAGCATTGCCCCAGTTCAATAGAATATATCAATTATGTTTGTCTCTTGTCAATCATTGAATATCTTTTTAATACGTTTTTGTAACTTTAATCACTTGGAATTATCCTTCCTCGATATCTACATTACTGTGGCACCAACCCAGAGCTCGTACTCGACGGAATTCACGGCGCCTCTCATTTGTGAACAAGTGTAGTAAGTGTACGATGAATGCAGACAGCGTAGTTCTGAGCCCATTATTCACGGCTCTCGGTATTGTTCCTGAACGGTCTACGGGATTAAACAATGAAGCTCTAGAGGCGAACTACAGCATCTGAGGCGAGCCGGAACCAGATAAAGACTAGGCGGGCGTTCATCGCAAAATACCTTACCACATGAGCTACTATTATTCTCGAATAATTCCCTTCAATAAAAGAGAAGGGATTTACGACAGCCGAAAAATACTCTGTTAGTTTTATGTGCTCTCATAAATTATGCTTGTATGTACTTTGTTTTGCGGTTTGTACTTTTTCTTTTGCAACTTAAACAAGGTTCTGATTGCGTGTACAGTGTTAGATATAAAAACGCATAAGTGAAATTTTAAGTTCCGCCATGAAGAGAAAAGCGGTAAAAATATTTTCATCCTCAGAAAAGAAAATATTATTGGCCATAATTAACTGTGCGAGTATGATAATGACCCGCCTGCTCCTATGTTGAGGAACGGGAATGTAACATCAAGAATGAAAGATTGAAGAAGTTTCTCTGACGAGAACAGTCGAGAAGCAGGTTGTATACAACACGAGGGTTCGCATTACAGTTAAATACAAACGAATGAGTTCCGTTAACTATAAATATTTGTGAATTGTTTAGGTCTGTATACAAAGAGAGAAAAAATAAAACATTAAGTGCCTAAGTTATGGCCGCCTTATTAGACTTTAAACTCCCGTTAGAGTTACAGTACGATTTCAGATACATCTTCAAATTATAAGTCAACAGTGCAAAATATCGTACCTAACTTTTTAAATGTTTTCTACATAGTTTAACCATCCTTTTTTAACAATTTTTTTTCGAGTAATAAGGTGTTTCTGAAACAGGCAACTGCCCTTTAATAGAATAGGAAGGGAATTGAAAAGAGGCGATGCGGAGGATAGATAAAGGTAGCCAAGGGTTGACTACGGCCTCCGGGCTATAGTTTAATGATCCTACCAGGTGTTTCTCCAAAAAGAGATACAGGGAAAACCCTAGAAAACCCGCATCAGGTAGGTCGGGCTATTTAGTACTATTCTCACACCCTTCCGAACGACGGGAGATTTGTTTGCTGTTGGGTCGCAACCTTCCCTTCTCCGTGTCTCCACAAGTTGGCCGACTGATCCAATAGGATCAGCAGACAAATCTTACCTTATGCCCAAGGATTTCGATTCCAGTACATACACCTCCCAAATAGATGAAGGTGCCTCGGGATGTGACAACCTTGAAAAACCGGAGAGAGTACGAGGCATTCCCAAATGTGAGCCCCGCCGTCAATCTGGAGAGAAATACCTGCGACTGATAGCTCCCACAGGTATCTCTTGCAATAAAATTTAAATTCACACTACTTATACTGACATGAAGTTGTGCAGTGAACGAAACAATATTAAATCCACACAATAAACATAATAGAGAAAAGGAATAGAGAAGTAAAGTCTATGGCAAGTGAGAAGAGAAGTAAAGAGGCATAATCGAATGCGAGAGCAGACAGTAATAGTGGAAATATGTACCTGAAATTTTTTAAGTAGGGACGTATAGGACGATGATGAGAGAAGCAAGTATAGAAAACAAAAAGAAATCATTTTCGCAGACTGAACAAGTTAAAATAACGCAGGCGATACATATAATAAACACCGCATAACAGTATAATCCTACACCACGTAGTGATAAAACAATAGAGTGTAAAATACGAAGGTAAAATTTAACTAGATCAGCTATTCATACAAATAAGGCATGTCAAGGTAAATTACAAATCCTTATTCACTAAAATACATTAACAATGAATTTATAATTATTTTTAAAGATCTAAGCATAAAACATTTAAAATTCAAGTTTTATTGACTAAATATTTTAAAATACATGTATTTTAATTTTTTAAATCAGAAATATATGAATTAAAAACCTCTTACATCAGCGGAAATTATATTTTCATCCACTAGTGAGTTCTGGAATAGAACCAATTTAGAGGACATGTGCAATGGTTGCGTGGGAACTGAGTAAAATGCCATACCTAACATTAAAAACGCTGTCTACGTATTGTAATGAAGTCAGTAAGAGTGTATTTTCCCCTTGGAAAATTAATGGATCTTAACAACCTAGTTCGTTACTAAAAATAAATTATTTATTATATTATCATAAAAAGAGCAGTGGTGATGTGTGAATAATTGAAAGTTTTTCTCAAATTTGTTAAGTTTTCGACTTCTTTGAATTTCTTATAACACGAGTTATCATTGTGATAAGGCTATAAGTTTGTTAATTTAATTACAACGTTGCGTTATTGGCTACAATACTCAATTCAACATCAAACTAAATGACCTGTGACTCTTACGAGCGGGACGGACATGATAATTTCAATAAATAAACCGCAAATTTAATTGTCTGATGAGGTAGTACGAAGAACGGACGACATGAGACAGATTGGAGAAAGAACGTACTTCTTCCGACCTCCGAAGTGAACAGTTGTACATGGGGAAATTCTGATGTTTCACAAAGTTTGGGTGCAACGTAGCAGTGAGAATCTACATCTTCATCCTAGAAGTCGAGCAGAGCGAGTAACTGCATTGTGCTCTCGCTGTTCACCCGATCGAGCGAGCAAATATTTCTTGGTACATTCCGTAGTCGAACCCGAACCCAGCAGCAAATATTTGAGTACGGAAACTGCGCGCATTTAAGCCACGACATGGCGGTATTTCAACGAACAGATCCAGTGCAAAAGAGCACATGTACATTCAGCCAGCAGAATTCGTGGAAAAAACGTGTAGCGCAGAAGAACCCTTCCCACTTCAAATCGTCTTTTAGGACTTAATGTTCAGAAAATTGAACGGAAATACAGGCGGAGAAAATATGGTTATTTCGGGGATTACAGAGGCGCCGTGTAGTCGCGAAGATTCGTGCTTTCAAGAAAGATCTGGAGGATTAAGGATGATCGGACACCAGAGGACGTTGATGTATGAAAATTTTCGCAAGGCCAGCCATTTCCTCCAAAAGTGCGGATCTTATGTTTGTTGAAAATTAAATACATTTGGCGAAAACACGTCATGTGGGGTGGCGTTTTATCATGTGAAAGGGAAAGGAAAAATTGACTGCGAAGTGACAAGAAGGTGAAAAAGGCAATCTTGGTAAAAAGTTGGAAGGAAGGGGAAGGCAAGGATAAGAGAAAGTCAGTTTTTTTTAAGTTGGAAGGAAGAGGAAGTCTTGAGAAGGTGAAGAGAAGAAAAATGAATACTTACATTGAGTTTTAGGAATGGAAAAGAAGACACTTTCACTATTTCCGAAAGGAAATACTAACTCGCAGGAATAAATAGTTTGGTCACAGGTAAAATATTCCTCTGAGGTGTAAACAATGCCCGACACTGAAGAATGGTTTTCCTCAACACTATTTGGAGTGAAAAACCAATGGTCTGAAAATACAGCTTCCTGTGCGTACTAGAGGATTAGGCTGTTCGTGAGACGGAAGCAGGTCTTTACAGTACATCTCCAGCACGTCTTCTGAGCCAGCCACTCCAGATTTCCGGGAAAAGCCAACTTCCTTACCTGGAACGACGACGACCCAGGAAGCTGAACAAAACACCTATGTTCCTTCCGGAAGTATATAAAAGAGGTCTTTGCTGCTCGTTGTAGCCCCTCCCTATAGTAATTAACCGTGATAAGTGTTGTGTAAAAGAATACCTTGAGCTAAGCAGTTGCTACTTTCAATTTACATATTTTCAATTATATAGTACGGGAAATAAGTGGAAATTAATAAAATTATAAAATTTATATATAAATACTGTTTATACGATATGAACATAAACCATTTTTACAAACTGTAAGATTATTGCAATGCGTCGTTAAGTTTATTTTTAGAGCGTATTGGCAAAAAAAATTAACATTAAATTGAAATTTTCATTCCAATATTTGCAACTGAAATCCTGACAATAGGGACTCTTGGGTTTTCAACGTCAGACTCAGACTTTATTTATGCTTTACTGCATCCGTGAGACTATTTTTCTTTATTCGTAGACACATGAGATTGAACTATTAATGAGTTTTCTCTCAATAAATTTTATTTTCAATCTTTTTATTTACATTTCCTTATCAGTTCTCCTGTCCTGTGGAAACTATAATTTATTATTACCAAATGTGTGTTTAAGTGTATTTAATGTTAATGTTTAATGCCAAATCGACAAGTAGCTAAAAATATTTTAACATTACGATATATATAAATCCTTTCCGGTAACGAGAGTATTCTTTATTACCTGAAGATACTGAGACTTAATTTATTGAATGTACCCCGAGTCATCATTCGGATTACGTTGAAGTTAACTCCCTCAGCATATATAGGAAGTATGTGTGCGAGGGGAAAGGGAGGGAAGGGGCAAGTAGTAGTAAATGATTGAAAAAATAGTGTCACTTAATCTCGTGTTGACCAAGAGATTAGTGTCAAATTCATTTTCCGGATCAATAAAAATAAAGATGAAGGTAACGCCAGGCACTTCACTAATTTAATATAAACATGCAGGAAGCCATTTTGCTAATTCTTTAAGTTATCGAAGGCAGATCTTTTGTTTTGTTTTTGTTTAACGATAATAAGGTTTGTGATAAACCAAAGTATGTTGTGGTATTAGTAAATCTACGGCTTATCGCGGTTTATTTAGGTTGTATCTTATATTGTAACAGTAAATAGCATAATACCCCAATTTAGGCGTTTTTTTGAGATTTTTATAGGTTTAAGTGTCAAGTGCGATTTTGGTCCAAGAAAAACTATTATACTGAATCGATAAAAATATATACCTACTTATAAAATTGAATTCGTGATTTTAGATAATATTCATTTCAATATGTTAATTAGTATGATTCATTATTATCAGACTAACGAAATCGACTTTTCATTTTTAAATGTCAAGGGATGGGGCTGAAGACGTCATGTAGCTGTCATAACCAACTGGAGGCTCGATTCGCAAAACAAATTCTCTGCTTTTAGCGAACGGGGCAACAGGTGTCCCCCAGGCAGGGTCGACGTCGGCGTCGGGGATCAGCGCCCTTCATTAATCACACCATTTAGGTGCCAGTAATAACGAGATTAGCCCCGATCCGCCGTTGCTAATAAATTTGCAGCCTACGTTTCCGTTTATCATGCGCTTCGAATTACGCCGATATACACGTTCGGTTACAACGGATCAAGGCTGGGGTTTCTCTCAAATTAATATCGAAATACAAGTCTCAACTAAATTGGGCGAACTTAATTAGGATGTTAAGTGTTGTGGGTTGTCACTAGTCAACACTACCATGCAGTTAAATTTATTTTACGCTTCCGTATGATAGAATGTGTATGGAATTGCTAAGAACCTAAGAATATGAATTATTAAAGATAATATACATAAAGGTCGCTCCGATAAATTAATTGGACTTCGTCAGTGGTAATAATCCCGGTTCCTATCACCCACTAGCAGGCTTTCGGCGGTAGGGGTTTTGTCCAACAGTGAAGCACTTTGATTTTTTATATTTTAACTAGCTGATAACCCGTTGTTTCTCGGTAATTCATATATATTAGCCCACTGCAGTATTCAATTCGACAGTAATCTCTTTATCAACAAGTGATTGAACCATCAGATAAATCATCACTCTTTCGAAAATTTACCTTTTCACGCCCTTATCATCGAAATTCTACAAATGAACGCTGAAAAGAAAATGTTTTATTTAGGTTAGATGGAATGATCATGTGTACAAATCGTAATTCAAACAATGTATCTTTCACATTTACACACTTCTTTTGTTCAATGTCGAATTAATCGATAAATAATTACAATACACGGAATGTATCAGAACTCAGTAATCCGAAATCGTCATGTAAAAACAATGTCAAGCTAAGACGCAATGAACTTGCGCATGCGTTTATGCCTTAAGTCAATGAGTATTCAAGCGGTCAGGCTGACTCTTTGCGATTGTATATTTTTATATAAATCCAAAAATCCATCTAAAATTAAAAGAAACGTTTTCCGGATCTCAATAAAAGCGCCACTTACCGTGTACAGCAATAGCTAAGAACCATAGACTTAACGATATCCAGCTGTGGTTGCAAAATATTTTTAAAAAGTGAAGCAAGTAATAATGAATGCACATTGGTACCTTCCTAATACGAATAGTCTAATTAACTTAAACATATCACTCAAAGAAAAATATACGAATTTAACTTAAAATTAAGTGACCGATTGGTCACCGAAACAAAATAGTTTTCAGTTTTATGAACTATAAAACGGTACAAAGATGTTTAAAAAGATTTAAACCACCAGACTTGCCAGGAAGATTAAACAAATATTGAATTATTATTTTTAATTTTTCTCAGTAAATTCAAGTATTAACTTAAGAATAATTGGAGGGCATTTATAGAAATGCTTCCTGAAAGGCAAATAAGTAGTCTGATAAGGAATATTTTGTTGGATGTAGACACGTTTTTCAATAAATACGGATAACAGAAAAAAGTTATTTTATTTCACTTTTTTGTTTTTTATTCACTGTCATTTGATATAGACGTATAAAGAACTAAATTAAAGATGTTTCATATCCAGCATACTCAGATTTATGATTTAGTTGTGTGATAGCACAATAAATTAATTGAAAAACTTTAAAATGGGACAGAGAGAATGGCTACTAATTAAAATAGCTACTCACAAACTCAAAGCTCCCAAATTACAAACAAAATAGAATCTACTAACTATTCATTTGAGTGGGATATCGTCAAAATATTTATGATATTGAAAATATGTATCGGTTCAAATCAATCTCTGAATTGATTAATGTAAAATGAAATAATTCTACTTTAAATATCGAGAGTGAGAAAAACAAATCTATGACTCTATTATCTGTGCTCTTTCTTTGGTTCTGTTAATTTGACACAAATTCAATCGTTTTTACTAGCCGGTGAGGTCTACCGAAGAGCAGTGGAAACATCTTACAAATTTATTTAGTATATTTTGACCATATTATATATGTAGCAATATTGATTATCAGGCCTTTTGCGACACAAAGAATTGGTCAAAAGAAAAAGTTTGATAGAAATATAAAAAAGGCCCTTGCTATTGTTAGACATCAAGGAGAAAAGAGAGTTCGCGTTACTGAGCGACGAGGTCCGTGTGTTAAAATTTTACATACAAACAAAACAATAATATCATATAAAAATGCCAAACTAAATTATCTTTACCATGCATATATAGAGATAAAGTATTTATTTAAATTCGTAACCAGACTGTAAATACACATAGGCTTAATCATCACCGCCAGAAATGGAATTAACATGGGTTACACGTTTTAGTAAAGATAATTTAGTTTGGCATTTTTATATGATATAGTTTAGATTTACATATTAAATGTTTTTGGACTCATATACGATTGGTATAATAAGGCCTAATAGGACATTATAACTTGAGTTGGTTTTCACGCGGCAATTCATTGGATTTATAAATATTTACAAACTTATTTTCTGAACTCTGCAAGATATCAAAATGAAACATACACGAAAATTTAAGTTAAAATTCTTGTTTCAACGGCTGAAATTTTCACTGAAATCGATTAAGCCATTTCGGAGCATAGATCAAGAGTATAGGCAACCAGCATGCCATTTTTGGAGACTTCGATGCACGATTACCAAAAAACCTTCCCGTTGAATTAATATAAATATTTATATTACATTAATATCTTCTGCAATATATCGAAATGAAATATGCACTAATATTTAAGTTAAAATGCTTGTTTTTAAACCCTCAATATTTCATTGAAATCCGTTGAGCTGTTTCGAGACAAACACACAGACAGTCAGACAGACACTTCAGGTTTATTTATTGATATAGGTAACTGATTTAAAATATTACAAGGTTTATCATTTATGTTGCTTTGAATAGCAATATATAATTATATCATCTAGAATACCATAATCTTGATATATTTGCAGAAGCGGGTAGAACAAAAATATTAACATGAAAAAAGTTATAAAAGAAATTCCACACTTAAACGAAAGACTTCAATCTTAGCTACAAAAATTTAAGATGCAACTTAAAGATTGGGACGTTTTTTTGGAGAAAAGACAGCTTTCAGTAGGAAGTATAAAACCTTACGTAAAGGCTAAAACACCAGAGAGAACTTTATAGCTCGGGTTTCATGTCAAAGCAATTTCATTTATAGCCCGAATCTTTCTTCACCTTAGCGACAGTGTCTATTAAACACACGATGCGTCACTGGGAGAACAACAACATCCGTGGTATCTGCATGTCAAAGGTGGCCATCAGAGTTCATGGAATTTCATTAATAAAGTTGTCTACAAAAGGAAATTTAATGGAATTTATCTCGAACCCTTCTGAAAGCGTACCATCGTATCACTTATTAAGCTTCACCTTTATAAAACGAACCAACTTTTGACTTTTCTGTCCTGGATGATATTTACATCATTTTAGGGTTGCCATATAAGCACTAATAAAAACGAAGACAAACACAAATCAATGGCGTATAGAATAATAATAGAAAATAAAAACTCCCCTTTTATATGAATATAACTAAAAATACATTCAGAAATAAATTGTTATTGGTAACGTTTATTTATTTATTAATGCATATATATGAATTCTAAAAAACTTCGTACTTTGTTATTTCAAATTCTGCAATATTAAATATAATAAAAATAAAGGAAGAAGAATTATTCTATTGAAGCTCAGATAAATAATTTGAAGATTAAATTGTGGATAGCGGGAGGTCCTTGGTTAGTGTCCAGAGTTCGGTCACCATTTTTGTTATTCTTTTCTTCTAAATATAATAAAAATATAGTGAAATATACAATAAACTGAGAAACTAAGTGATAAATTATTATTTTCATCATGAAACACTTATATATTTTTACTAATAAATATGTACTATATTCACATACTTTTGTTAACAAATCCGGAGTAATGGAAACTATAGCGTCTTCTGTTTTGATTATCAACCCTGACAAATTATTATACAGTGGCGTAACAAAGACATGATCTTTTCTTAAGTTACATAGGGAAGAGTGGTAGTGAATAGAGTAAATTGGGAAACGATCACTCCAAAAGATTAAGGTACGTTAAATAATGGTTTGGACACTCGCGGATATACTTATTTAAAACTGTTTCAGTTCGTTTTTAATTATGATTTTCAAATAACACTCTACAACGTGTAATGGGGAGGGTTAATATTTTAATTAAGTTAATAATTAATTTAAATTGAAAAGGTTTGGTTTAATAAATTTAAAAACTATTAAAATTGCAGGGTCGTTAAATAACACGTCTAGTTCAGTTTATTTATTGTAAGGGACTCTGAATTTGTATAGAGGATCATGAAAGGTGAGCGGAGTTGTGCAGCAGGAATTTTCGTCGAAAGCATTTCGATGAAACAGTATTTGACAAACCTGATTGATGTTGCATGTGTAGAAAGCAGTATCCTCGTGGTTGCCAGGTGATTCTAGGAATTCACCTCTCCTGACGCTTCCTCCTCCTTTCCTATTTGATGGTCTGACCAACAACTGACCACTCATACACGACAACTATCTCAAAAGATTCGTCCACTACTAACTTTTCTCCACTCTTCTCTGAGTTCTCCATAACCACTGACTTCTCTGCTTTCGCGTTACTCTGAATTCCTTTCCTGTCAACCCTGATCCTTCTCTACTCCAACAAATTCAAAATAATTTACGCCGGAAGGACAACCGTCCTTGAGAAGCTTCCTTGGAGTGAACGCCCCGGACATTTGACTATCACATCAAGACCAGAATTTCTAACATGTTGGGTCTTTTCTCCCCACAACGACGTCACCGTTTGTTTTCAGAGAGATCCTGCCCTCTCGCTAGACCCACTCACAATAGTTAAATATGAAATTATTCATTTTCATCTTTAATTATTGTGCAACGTCCTAATTCACTACAAACACTTTCAGTTGATACTAATAACTGGGAGATGATTATTTTATGTACAACTTGTATAATACATGCAACATGGAATTATTTAATAAACTCATACGAATGAATTACTGGATTTATGATAAGAAATAATCATATCGAAATTAAGGACTTCTTACATTTCAGTTTATAAATATGAAACTAAGCACCAAAATAATGCTGACAATTTTATTTTTGGGTTTTGACGTCTGCTTAAAAATAAGACTTTCTACTGACGAGTCATTGTTGCTGAAATCTAAAAGAAAATATATTTATAAATGTCACTGGAACTGTTGAAATTGCTGAAGATCTGATAAACGTATAAATAATAGACTGTAGACCTTTAAAAGCCAGGATTGCAAGCCAATTTTTTAAATTTACGAGGCACGTGCCATGAAATTAGTCTGCATTATTTTTTGAAACAAATAAACATTTACTGGAACGATAGGAAGCACTTAATTTTTTCGTTTTAAATTGATAAAGAAAGTGATTTACGTCGTGTGCTGGCTGGCATGGCATATCGTGGGAATGGACAAATTACTAGGTAGTTTCTGTGACATAATAATGGTTACCTCTGGAACAACAGTGCGATTCGAGGGTGAAATTAGCCACTAGAGCACGAGTGAAAGAGGATTTGTAAAGCTCAAGAAAGCACAGACAGTTTTAGTTCCTTGTATGTAATGCTCTTTATGTTCGCTCCGTTGCTCACGTAGACGAGTGCTGAGCACATGTCTCCATATTTCACGCACTCCAGGTGTGCTTTCCCATGGTGTAGTTACCACTCTGCCAAAACTGCTAGAATGGAGTTCAAAGGGAATTGTTTCACCGTGTTTACAATCAGACAATAGGCATTAATCCAACTAAATATTCGGCTGAATGTGAAAGCAATGGATAAACGGTGCAGAACAGGATTTTATGGAGTGGGGACTCATGAGTTTTAAAATTGTGCGCTACCAAGTAACAACAATTTTTAGATGAGGACTATCTAACAAAAATAAAACTACAATAGCGTCAGTAATACCAATACAATGAGACAATGGACCCGAACAGTAATATTATATATTTATGATTCCGACAACATATTTTCCAAGAAGTCTAATATTTAAAATCGAAATAATTTAGTACCAAATCGACAAATATTTTTAAGATGAAAATATTTTTTGTTCGTAAATATTTTAAATAAAGTTAATTGTGTTGCCACGTTGTATGTGATCAATGACGCACAACACAGGAAGGAATCAGTTTGTGGAACTTTACAAGTTCCGCAGGGAGGTTAACTGATTATTGCATATGCTTATTTCTCATTTAAGACAGAAATGTGCTGAGCATTATTCGCTGCAGCATTATGGAGAGCGAGTGGCACTAAAAAAACAGTTCAATGCATTCAAAATTGTAACAGAAATTCATACTGTTAAAACATAGTTATTATAATTTATAGCAGATGATCACTCATGAATCTGCATGAGGAACAAGGCGTTGCGGGAGTTTTCTCGCAGGCTGTGGGGGTCAACTGATTATTTCGGGAATGGTTCCCACTCTCTTTTTTATCAAAGTTCTCACATCCCGAGACACCTTCACCTATTTTAGGAGGTATATGTACCGGGGTCGAAGACCTTGGGCATATGGCAAGAGTTGTCCGCTGATCCCATTGTATCAGTCGGCCAAGTGCCTCCTGAAACTGGTGGAGACACGGAGAAGGGAATGCTGCGACCCCACAGCAAACTCATCTCCCGTCATTCGGAAGGGCGTGAGAATAGTACTCAATGCCTGACCTACCTGATTCAGGTTTTCTAGGGTTTTCCCTGCATCTCTTTAGGTGGAACACCGGATAGGATCCTTAAACAACAGCCCGGGGGCCCTAGTCAACCCTCGGATACCTTACTATACCTTCCGCATCCCCCCATTTCAATTCCCTTCCTATACTACTAAAGGGGAGTTGCCTGTTTCAGGATCACCCTCATGTAGCCTGTAAACCCCCCAAAAAAACGAATCTGCATCAACTGTTCCTCGCGACGGACGGGTTACAATTTTTTGAGGCACTAAATCGTTTTGCAGAGAATGGTATATTAAACCCCGTTATGTGAGACTTAACGTAATTTATTTTTTGTATATGCTCACCGATAATTTGCTCCAACCTGGAAAATATATCTGAAGTTATAAGTTGTTAACATGTACTGTAACTTTTTGTAAATTACCTACAGTGGCGGCTGGTGCTATTGTGGTTATGTGCCGTAGGACAAAAATTAACTGAGAAAAATTATTTGTTTTGTAATCTTAAGAACCTTTATAATAATTGTTTTTAGTAGTGTGAATCACTGTTTCTATTTCGATGACGCTAATTTGCCGGCCTTGCTGCACACACTCTCGGGTTAAAGTAGTCAGCTTGGCTAAGTCAGTACTTAGTATTTCTGAGCACGAGATTTCTCTCTGGAATGTAAATACGTACGACCAGGATTCTGTTCGACCTCGTGCACCACTTGTAAATCTCATCAAACTGACTCCTCGTGGCATGACGGACGTGGCTGCACTATGACACAGATAGACGGCTGTATCAAGCTTTATTTTAATGAATTTGACTAATTAATAAGGCGGTTACTGTTTCTAAACATTTTGTGGTTTAATTATTTGAGTTAATAAAAGGTTATTTTAAAGAAAAGCGTTCCGGTGTCTTCCATGACTGAGAAAACTATCGTATGCTCCCACATGTAATAATACTATCATTTGTGGTGTTTTAAAACTTCCTTACTTAAAATAAGTACGGAAAGAAAAATACTTTCTTGTAAGAAATTTGTGCCAACTTGTTTTAAATTTACTCCTCGTTTTTATGACAGTGACTTCTAACATTCAAAAGTTCTTTCTTTCATAAAAAAAGTCCCGTTCCATCTACAAAGACAACGAATTTATATTTTTTATTTGATCCGGACTTGTATCCATTTTTTAATAATCAATAAGCTACATAACTAAATATATTAAAAAGACAAAATTACATTTTAATATACAGACAAATACACTTTATACAATACTCATTAATCAAAATCTTACAATGCAACTTTAATAATTCATAAAATTTGAAACTAAATTTATCAATATTCATTAAACCAGGGCAATGAATACGAGTTAGAAAATAAATATAAATCTTTAGAGAAACTTTCAGACTCCTGCGTTAGGATTTACAATGTTGTTGCAATATAATAATGGTTCGTAATTGAGATGGAGTAATTCATTTTATAAGACATTCACTAAAAATAAGTTGCCTTGATAAATTTATTGGTAAAAGTTGAGCAAAGTATATATCCAAATATTAATTAATAATGGTTACACCAACGATTTTCTAAATTTATTAAAAAATTATTACCACCCCGGCTAATTGGTATATTTTTTATTATTTTGTTCGTCATTAACCTGTCTGTATGGTATTTCAGCAAGGCAATTAAGGAGCTTTGAAGGAACTGCATACACTGAAAATAAAAGTATGGTGGATGATAGGAATAGATGGAGGCTATCATTAAGGAGATTAAAGCTCACAAAGGGCTGTAACGTCAGATAAGAAGAAGTAAGCTCTCTATAAAAATGAAAGAAAGTAGCCTCGTGCATTACAGGATGGTCTACTAACAGGATCCAGAAAGACTGTCGTTTTCTACTGAACAAATTTAATACGATTTTTGAATTATTTAAATTGCTATTGTTTATTTTGTTTCAGAGTAGAATTTTCAGCTCATAATTTGTAGATATGGAAATTCTACTTTAACATCACTTTATTGACGGTCTGTAACTTTCATTCCCTTAAAGAGAATAATTCTAAATTACCAGAAAGAATTTAAAGGCAAACTCCGCAGCTTTGACGAGGATTTTGTTGCGTCTATGGAACGGATTCACCCTGGTAAAGGAAAAAGTCTCGTGGTAAGTATGGTTTCTCGTTTAATTTTCTTTGTTGGAGAACTGGCGTGAATGGCAGAAGTCTCGAGGGTTGCAGACAAATAACGTCACAAAGCAACTAAATATAAATATTTGCGGCTTACTTGACGAATTAATTGCTGGTAAAACTGCTAACGTTGCTTTGGAAACATGTGGCCGGGGCGAAATGAGATGATTCTGGTTTGAATTCCAGCTCACGCGTCCCGAATTAATTACAGTTCCGAGGCACTTCTCGGGCAGCACTGCACTGCCTGCTACCTGTGGCACGGCGCTAATTAACTGGCGTCACCTTAATTGCACAGGAGTCGACCTAGGGTCCTCGGGCGAAGAGCACAAGAAAAACAAGCCAACAAACTGGATGAAAAGAAACGTATCAAAACGAATTCACCACTGTATAATATCTGGATGAAAGCGAAACTATCATTAACACGACAAAATGTTATTTAGTGGTAACGGCATTTGACGTCTGTTATGCAGAAAGTTCCCAAACAACAAAAATAATCATCGTTTATAATATTTAGTAATTGTCCATCTGGTTAATCCAAGTGAAGTGGTCCAGGAAAAAGAAAATTGGTTGCTGCACCATCTTAGAAAATTTAATATTTTGAACTAATTTTATTTCAGTTATATTGTGTCCGGTTCAAAAAATGGCTGCCGCTTTTGTTGCCGCGCGCAAGCTGTCTGTTTTTCAATTGCAGGTATCTACGAATTTCTAAATTATCCACTGCTGTGTTGACGTATTCTTTTAAAATAAATTAATTCGTGTTCAGTATATTCAGACCTACAAGTTAAATCCATACTTACTAACCTAATATTATAGTTCCATGTACTCTGTGTACCACGAATTTGTCGATTCCAAATGAAGAACATTCCATTTTCATAGGCTTATTTCCCCAAGAAGAAAGTTTGCGGCCCTTAGTAATTTCCGTGCTTTTACACAAAATGGGATAGTTACTCTGTATAAATTATCAATAGTTACTGACGTCCCCTTTAGAAATAGGATTTTTCAAATTTTTTCAATGTTTCAGACGCTATATCTTTGTTGGACATGTAGATAAAAATATGAAACTTGTTCCAATAAAATGTCTCTATAGTAGTAAACTACGATATAAATTTAAACTTTGAGATATAACTTAAAGATAGCATTAAAATTGTTCAACATAGCGAGAAATGCTGGATTTCCACGTGCAGCAATTTTTAGGCGTGTTAAACTAAGAGAAGTATTTTGAAAACAACATATAATAATATATATCAATTTGGTTTACATATAGTTTAGGAAAGGGATACGTCAACAAGGTCCTGAATAATTTAGAAATTCGAAGTTACATGCAAACGCGAAAAACGGCCAAAAATGAGGCAATGCACAAATAAAATATTATATTTTTCTGAAATGGTGCAGCAACTGATGATGGATCACTTGGCTTGGATTGACCCCATCTCTTCCGGCAAATTCATTCATACTAGTTTTATTTGATATATGGAAGGAATGAAATATGACCCATTTACTGTAACGTAAAAGAATGATAAGGTCTTATACATTCACAGAAAAATTAATGAACCTCCAAAATTGACTATAAACTATTTTTGTTATTTAAAATCCAGAAATAAAATGGCCATAAAGGTGTCAACGGGAGGAATACGGAGATCACTCATCCACTCCTCTGATAATATTTCATTATTGAACTATTGTAAAATTATCGCTGTAAGGTAATTTTTTTCTATATTGACGTTTTATTACAAACTTCAAATTATAAAAATAATTTTGAAATTAAGCGTTATAATTTCGGCTTACCCGTAAGTTAATATCAAATACGAGAATAACATAGGTTAATGTAACTCTCATGTCTGACAAATACCTACAGGTAATTTTAAAAATATTTTCAGTAATTCTTGACCGTCATCTAGGTTAAATACTGCTGTGAATTATTAATCGTGATCGACATCAGTCTCACTGGAAATTGCAACTCTTATCAAAGCTAAATAGACGGGCCATTGTAATGTTTCACACCTTCCCTTTTACGCGCAGCACTTTAAATGATTTCACAGAGACCTATTGGAACCGGCACTTTTACTACTATGAATATTTTATCAAATAAAAACCCAGTGGTTTACCCACGATATTGTAGTATGAGGGGAGTCAGAAGAAGACTTGGAAAACATAATAAATGGCACTAACGTGGTCCTGGAAGAAGAGTATAAGATGAGTATTAATAGAGGGAAAACCAAGGTAATGGAGTGAAGTATGGGGAACAATGGAATACCAATGGTGTTAGATTGGGAAGGAAGTTAAGGAATTCTGCTACTTGGGGAGCATAATTACTAGGGATGGTAAAGGTAAAGTAGACATAAAGATGGGATAGCACAGGCAAGGAAGGCTTTCGCAAAAAAGAGACATTTACTTACCGTAATATAAGTGTGCATATTAGCAAATCTTTGTTTAAAATGTTGTAGGGAGCTTGGCGGTTGAAGTAAGGAGAAGAATAGAAGCCTTTGAATGGTGGTGCTATAGGAGAATGCTGTAAATCAGATGGGCAGACAGAATCACTAACGAGGAAGTGATAAGCAGAACAATATGTACCAAGAGAAGTGATAAATTATGCAGATATGTAAAGGCTTGCGAAAGATTGGTTAGCATGGAGGGTTGCATCAGACAAGTCTGAGGACCGAATACCACAACAACAACAACCACTTCTAACCTTACAAACAATAAAGGTTATTGTCTGGGCTATTTTAAAAACTTAGGAATAATAACTTCAGTGACTCAAAGTTTGTTTTCAAATTAGGTACAGACTAATAGATATAATTTAATTAAATTTATATAAACTACAGGAATAGCGCGGAAATGAGCATTAGTGACAATAGTGTAAGCACCTGTTTTTGAATACTAAATAACGTGAAGCAGGCTGAAAAATGCTGATACTGTAGACTAGATTCAGTTATTTTCGTATATTTAATGTATTTATTCCGTTCTGTTCCTGATTTCAAAATTATCAAATGTTTCTTATTCTTATTAAGTATAATACCATGTCGCGTGGATGCGGAATGTTCTGCTCTGGGTGTAGCTAAGCCGGAGATCACTTTAACTATAATTTTGTTAGGACAACTTTGCAGTCGAACAGTTTTTCTACAAAAATAGTCGCAAGGAAACATACTGTGTTCTGTACAGGATATGTTTGTTGTAAGATCAAAAAAGAACTCATCGGTAAAAGTAAAACAATGACAAGTACAGCGTGTCGTTAAAAGGTCTTGGTGCTGTCTGTATATCGTGTTAATGATAAATTAATAAACATTTTTAAAAATGCTAGTAGGTTTTAAGCAAGAGTTGTTCCTGGCTGACGAAAATATTCTTCGTCTACCTTTTCCCCTTCTACTTAGCAAATCAAACGCCATACCGATTTCTTATTCTATAATTAACTCGGAAACGTGGCTTTTGTAATACGATTAAGAATTGTGATAAGTGTCTTTCCAGGTTCAATGCTTCAAAGAAACCATACAGTTAATTAATTCAAATAGGATAACTTTATTGATATCTGAACTATCCGAAAATGCTAATATTTTGTGGTTTGAATGTGCAAACTTATTAAATTTTTGATAAATTACGAAGTTGAACAAACATGGGGGCTTATTTTATTTCAATTTGTACGTTAGTCGTTGATGTCGTCTCGTTTATTTTTAATAGACGTCATGTATGTTTAATTATAAGCGGAGGGATTTATTTAACTTTGGTCTAATTACCAGAGGGTAATGTAGCTCAAATCCGCCAATCAGTACAGAAGAATGTATATCCCTAACGAGAGGAACATGCTGAATCCCACATCCTTCCTCTCCTCTACTCCAACACTCACACGAACAGAGATAGGACACAAAGGTCGTTCTGTCACCTCCCACTCTATAGTTGAAAATATTTTTAATAGTAGCCTCCAGAATAAAATAAACAACCTTTCATCATTGATGTGGGCTGAGTGAAACCAAACATGGTGTAATTTTGAATATAACATTCGTATTTGGGAACAAAATAATATGTGAATGTTATACAGTAAAAGGTGAGTTATTTTTTTTAAATTCAAGTATTTATTACTAGTCTTGTTTTAGGTAACTAAATTTTATAAAATAGAATCTGATTACACAATACTATAAACGATTTTTTAAAAAAATATTTTGCCCCTCGCTTCGTTGATATTTTTTTATATGGTTTTATTTAATTTTGTTTGTATTTCCTCGGTCATTTTTGCATATTACTACGTTTACTGAAATATGGCTTTACGCTACAACTTCAGATCTAGACACCGACACACTAAATTATAAGGCTAAATAATTTGCAGTTTTATAGGTTTGGAGTACTTAAAGTATAGGATATGAAGGTCAACCGCTGGTTGTAAAAGCTGAGAATTGGATTCAGTATTCTGACCGACGTTGGAAAGACAAGTAAAACAGTTTTAATAGCATTTTATTTTACTAGACTGGATTAAATTAATAATAATAATAATTTTCTGATTTAATAATATTTTACGACGAATTCAAGTAATGGTTTCATTTATATGTTGAAAAAATAAATATTTTAGTGAAATTGTAACGACCACATATTCTTGAAAATAAAATAAATTAATAGCTTTTTCAATGAAATTCTACATTGCGTGTTTATATGCGCAGTAGGGGAGTATTGTCGTTTGAGGAGGTACTATCCCTCCAAGTGGCCTGGCGAAACGCCATCATTGTTAAGAATTTTAATTGTTTTCATACAGACGGTATATGAAGACTACGACGACGTTTTTCAACACACACTATTCTTATTATATATTACATCTTTAGGATGCGTTTCTTGTTGTACAGCATATCCTGTGCTGACAGCAATATATATCCTAACTACAATGTTTTCAGAATTGCTTTTACACTAGCAACTTGTCTTAACAAAAAACGGAGTAAAAGTAAACTGATGGGTACAATATGGGCGGTTTTGTCCACGGCGCACCACCTTGACACACGACTAGATAATTCTCCTGAACTGTATTTAATGTTAAAATTTGAAAGTCATAATAGTTCCGCGTGATATCTATGAAGACAACCTTCTGTGGGCATTACAGAGTAGTTTCCGTTCTATTCTTATTCTCTGTGGTTTTGTTTTCACTTGACCTAGCACGTGGGATGTGGCAATCCGATGAAATCATAGACTGTAGTATAGTTTAACCAAATTAATTTGCCAACAATTAGCAAGTGGGTATTAGCGACTAGGTGTACCAAGATGCAAATTTGCGAGAAACAATAATTACAGGAAGCAAGTTAGCCAAACTACTCGCATGTTAAATTACCTTACTTAGCCTGTGGAAAATCACGGTCAGTTGTCGACCTTTGCAGTGCAAAATTTCTTCCTCCGGACCTTCTGGCCAATTAAACCATTGTTAGAACGTAATAGCAGGCCTCGTAATTATCTACTAGAGTGAAAAATTAAAGTTGGGAGACTTCTGAATATTTATTACTAGCAAACGTTGCGCTACAAAAAGTAAAATTTCAGACGACTTCTGATAAAACTGAGAATTTATGGTAACATCAAGTGCATAAAAAAACAGGAAATTAGAAAACTTTAATGTGAATCTGTGATCTACCCAATCGGTCATCAGGAATAAAGATTTTGTGAGAAGAAGATTACATTTTGAACAAAGGAAATGCTATTACTTCTGATACAAAGACAATAAAACGAGAAAGATATAAAATAAACTAAGGTTACTAATAGTTTTGGTTTTTGAGACTCCATTTTTTAAACAAATAATGTCAGAATGTGATTTTGCTGTATGGATATAATTATAGTATGTCGACTCGGTTATAAATAACTCCTAAATTATTTAAAGATTTGAAGATTAATCTCAACGAATATGGTATGGGTATACAACGAAAGCCACCGATATGTATCTATTTAAATTAATTGCAATTGAAACTGTGAAAGGTAAAATAATTAATACGTTTTTCAGACAAAAAATAAATGGAATGTTGAAAAATGACGAACGCCAAAGAAATTCCGTCAATAACTCAGAAGAAATCATGATATTTTATTTATTAGTTTATTGTGGATTATATGTACACTGTACATACGCCTTTGAAGCATAGTGTCTTGAAGAATGGGGCTCAGGTCCTCGAAAGTTCGACATGCTACTGCTGTCTAGCCTAGTGACTCCAACTGTTTATTTCCTCTTTCTATCCAAATAACATCGCAAAAGTCTTCTTTTCTATTAAATTACCTTTCCTTAGATTACTAATTTTAAAAAGAATTGTTTCTAACTTTAATTACATACAGTAATGATTAAACTTTAAGAAGGCCCAAATTATATACTTAGAATACTGGGCCGAACGGAATATTTTGTCAAATCTTACGGAGCCTGTTTTGGTAAAGAAGGTGACTTAGGCGACAGTAGCTGTGAGGACCGAAAGAAACAATATAGTTTGAGGAATATTTATAGAAGTGTCCGGGAAGAATACGAAATTTATACATGTATACACAAGCTAGTAAGTGAGTGAGACTGAGTGAGTGTGTGCTCGTGTGTGTGTGAGAGAGAGATAGATAGATAGATAGATAGACAGACAGATAGATAGATAATAGATAGATAGATAGAGAGAGAAAGAGAGAGAGAGAGAAATGCGATGTTAAGTTATTTGGAGGCAGTAAATGCGACGGAAGGAGAGCAATATATCAAAGAAAGTGAAGTGAATAAGTTAATAAAAACAGAGAAGAGTGTTTTTGTTATGTTTTGTGATAAAGTGATCTTTGGAAGGTGAAGTTAAAGACGAAATTTAATTATATTCAGGAAAATCGAGATAAGTAAATTAAATAAACCTTAAATTACAGAAATTTATTCACAAATTTGCCACTAAACACTTTCTGCATATTACCTAGTCAAGAAGATTTCATCCTAATTTTATTTTAAGAATTGTGAAGTAAATTTGTATTAATCATTCCGTATTAAATAAACCACGAAATATATTAAATCATTTAATAATGAACAATATCAATAAACCCGAATAAAGAAAGCGTTAAAATACAGGAAGTGTTTAATTCCAGAATTAAAACTGGACACAAGAACATCTTCACAATTAAGAGTCTTGCATTTTTATCTGCTGTAATACGTAAAGACGCCCTTAAGAGTTTTTTTAATTACTTAATTTTTCTAAATATAAACTGTGTAAAAAGGAAACTAAATTGTTCAATTCTCCATGACCAACTGACTAAATTTCTCCCATCCATCCTCGCAGATCATCTCGTTCATTCGTCCCATCATGTGATGCATGGCGGATCACCTGACCCTCAGCTTCCAATCAAAATCCTACTTGTTCCGTGTATTCTCTCCCTAATTTATGCAAGGGGACGCGGTTCCAAAATTACCGGGGCCAAGAAAGTGGACTCGGGTACCAAATTTAAGTCGCCAAACGGTGTTTTTGGTACTTTCGGTATTCCGTTGTCTCGCGTCTCTGGCGCCTTGGTGTTTTCTTGTACTGAGTGTCTCCAATATGGAGAATTCTTCACCGAGTGACGAAATAAAATGGCGATTGCCACATACACTCATTACAGTTGGTAAAACGCTATTTATAACACAAAGTTTAAAATCCTTTAATTTTCAAAGCACGAAAGAAAAAATTAATTGGCAGCAATCAAAGATCCAAAGACTAACTCATGAAAAACTAAATTAATAATGCTTTATAAAACATGTCGTACAAGCCAATATAATTTATTATTATGAATATTATTGTTTTCAGTTTATGAAAAAATATTCATATCATAGGAAGAATGTTACCCCTGCCTTCCGTGCACACCCGAATATATTTCCTCAACGCATGGCTGGGTACGAAAATCTTGAGGAATGGTCATCGATCGCCCCAAACATGGCTTTCGATAGACGACCTCTCCATTCGGTTGGAAAGCGGCTTTAGAAAATTGCTAAGTATATCCCAAATCAGATTCAAGAGCATCAGGTGCAAGTGCACGTATATCTGAATTTAAATGCAAGAACTAGCAGTTTTACCTTGCATTTATAGTAGTGAATATTAGATAATTATATTTGTCCTGTTTTTAGGGGATAGAAGTCCCAAAATGGTGGACGCAACGTGTTGAATAAAATAGTAAAATTAAACAGCTTATTGTTAGTATTTTACGTCTGTCTTTTATTGTATGTAATAAATTTAGTTTATGACCAATAAACGATTCAGATTAAAAATAACGTTTCGGAACGCCTTTGTACATTTTTCAGTTTGTTAATTCAGACGGCAAAGTAATGAACTTATTTAAACTTAAATTATAAACGCTCACGGAAAATGGCTATGAAGCAAATTTATTTATTTACAATTTCAAGTTTCATTAATCTTACCCGTGGCAGTTCATATTTAAATTTATGTGCTACATCACCCCAAGACAAATTTTAGGAGGATTAAGATAATAATACTACAAAATACTCCACGACCCGTAATATGCTACATTTGTAATTTCGTCTCTATCACGTGTAATAGAAACGAAATTTTAAAATTGTAAAAATGTATAACCATATTGGCGAAAAATCCTAACACGACAGTATTTTTACTTATAACACATTTTAAATAAAGAAAGTTAATTTCAGAAAAAAGTTAAATATTAGGGGAATATTGAATGCGGATCGTACGGTTATTTTATTAGAATTATGAAAGTATTCGAAATTCTGACTGTTAAACGTTATTTATTTTTAATAAACTTTGATCAAACCAAATAAACCACAAGTGCATAAACAGTAATATTTTATTAATTCGTCTAAAACATTTAAAATTGTATCCTGATGAGGTTACCTACAGCTGTGTCAGCACGCTCGTTCTGACGGCGACTTACGTTTGGTAGCTCATATTATTGCTGGACCTTAGGCGAGCAGGGGATAGAAACGGTAATAATGCGCATGCGCTTTTCTCATTCCCGACAAGAATCTCATGCTATGAAGAATATAGCCAAGATATACACGAGTGGGAGCGTGCTGGAAGGCGTACAGTTTAAAGTCTTCGAAATCGAAGCAGAAATTCACACTCTTAAAATACCATTATTTTGAAGTTTCTTAAAATTATAAAACAAATAATTCTTCCTAAATTAATTCACGTGCTGTAGCACATGAGCACATATGCACCAGCCACCACTGAATCTTACTACATAATTTTTCAGTTAACTAACAACCAGAAGAAGCTATAGATGTGGAACGAATCGTTATTCTAAGTGAAATATAATGGTGACCAAAGTCAGACAATAATTTATTTAAGTAATTAATTACCAACTTCACAACGTTTCCACGAAAATTTTCGTAGACCTTTTCAAGTGAGCCTTTTAATGTAACTCACTTGAAGAGGACCACAAAACGGTAGAGGAAACGTCGTAAAGTTGGTAATGTAATTACTTAAGTAAATTATTGGCCGACTTGATCCAACATTATACCTCACTATATCAAGAAATTAATCATATCAATCGTTATTTTAAAATTAATTTATCAGTAAACTGTCTTTTATTGGTCATAAACATGGATACATGGCACGTGTTCAGATTGACACTAATTGAGATAACATATAAGGAAATTACCGTTCTCAACTTAATCTGTTAATATTTATTTATCGTTTTCCAGCAGAGCCAACAGAGCCAGATGACTCTATAGATTTATATTATTAGTTGTATTCCTCTCAGAGTTTCAACGTTCTATCTTCGCTCTTATGGTTTCCTCGTTCTATAAGAGCCCTTAAAATAGTTTCCACGTGAAAAGTAACAATTTTGGAGTATGAGGAAGTGTCCCAAATTATAAAATATCTTTGCTTTTCCTCAGCCACCTTTCAATTCAGAATTTTGTCGAAGACTGCAAAGGACTAGTTTCCGAAGATTGTATGCTTTACTTAGGGTTCAGTTGAAAATGCTCTTTCCTACATGCCGGGCTATGAACGACGTGTCTTGGGATTATAATACCTTCGGGAGATGTCAGTCAGTGGGATTTCCTTGCTAATTGAAATCCGCCAGTCTTTGGCGAAGCACCGCACGCCCACTCTGGCAGTGATCGGAAACAAATGTGTTTGCCCACGTGTTGCGTAGGGATTAGAACGAGGCACGAACCGCGTCCCTCGGGCTTTAGGCGGCGCTGCACCCCGGCCCTGGTACCGTAATTACAGGCTTAAACTGCGCTCTCTCCCCCTCCCTTCAGTTCGATATTAATTAAACTGCGTGTCACGGGCGATTTCAAAATACCATATACCGTATCCAGGCTGACAACTTTCTCTTGTGCAGTCAACATAAAAAATATTTCAGGGCACATATATGTTCAACGTAATATTATTTTATAATTCTTAAAAATTGTGGCTTACGTTTACTAATTCAATAATTCATCATCATGTGAAGTACGCTGCTCAATGAATACACAGTACTTATATTTTTTATGTCCATGCTATACATTGTTAACTGTTATTAAAACCGTAAACTTCAAGAAGCGAATCCATGTAGCGTAATTAACAATGCTGTATAGGGGATACCTAAAGGTATATTCTATCTAGACCAAATTTCATTAGTAATTTATAGGTCGTGAGAAGTAACAAGTTGTGTGACAAACTCAGTAAAAGAATTGAAAAAGGGGAGTGTTGTCAGTGAACGTAGCCGTTGGATAGTGGCTACTAGAATTTCTTGAAGGTTTCATTATATTCTTACTAACAGTATATACACACTGCGCCAGTATGTGTTTACCACGAACTGTACTTGTGAACACTTAAATAACTCTTAACATATCCTGTTCTGAAAATAATCTTCTTCCTTGCGTTGTTAAAAAAAAGAAAAGCTCCAAGCTAATATAAAAAGGCGCTGCGGGAATTTTCTCGCAGGTGCTTCACCCCACCAGAGTGACTGTGGAGCTCACCTGATTATGTCGGGAATTCCTCGCACTCTCTCTGGGTACCGAGACACCTTCACCTATTTTAGGAGGTATATGCACTGGGGTCGAAGACCTTGGTCATATGGCAAGAGTTGTCCGCTGATCCCATTGTATCAGTCGGCCAACTGCCTCCTGAAACTGGTGGAGACACGGAGAAGGGAATGCTGCGACCCCATAGCAAACTCGTCTCCCGTCATTCGGAAGGCGTGAGAATAGTACCAAATGCCCGACCTACCTGATTCAGGTTTTGTAGGATTTTCCCTGCATCTCTTTAGGTGAAACACCGGGTAGGATCCTTAAATCACAGCCCGGGGGCCCTAGTTAACCCTTGACTACCTTGCTCTACCTTCAGCAGCCCCCCTTCAATTCCCTTCCTATGCTATAGGGGAGTTTTCTGTTTCAAGATTACCCTCACGTATCCTAACCCCCCCCCCCAAAAAAAAAGAAGCTCCACACTATTCCCACTACAAGAAGAAGCATGTTACTAACGGGTTTCCTTTGCGTATTTCGATACAGCTTAGCTCAGCTTACCAATTTACTTTGCATAACCTTTAAAGTCAGCAGTAATTATATTTGAAGAATGTACCATATATGTTTTCATATACTTGGAGAATGAGATTATAATAATGCCGGAGTATTAAAGTGTCGAAATTAAAACATTTAATTAATTGTTTCGATAAATGTTCACTACAATACAATTAATTTACAGCCATATAGTGGAAATCCCGTAAATATAGTTATACTTCCCAACCTGAATGCATATGCTATTTGAAATTGTGTGTGAGATTAAATTATCGCTCTTCAAAAGTTTTCTGATATAAGGTTTCCCAGAAGCTAGAGCTTGTTATACGCCATTCCATTACTTATATATTGATCCGAAAGGATTCATAATCCGATACAGTGGAATTTGAATCTCGGTCACTTGCGACGAACCTATCTCAACTTATCTTGCGCGACGTTACATCAAAATTTGAAACGTCTTCCATGTGGTACTTTGGGAACAATATGATGTTCATAACATGATAGCTCAATATTTTACGTGTGCCTGCACTTAAATAAGGGGTCCAAAAAACAAGATCGAATCACCATAAAGGAGAAGTATAAACTGCAAATCTTTCCTTCACTAGTACATTCGTCTTTATTTTTTGTGAAATTCGATTCTTAATTATTTGTTTATTAAAAACACTGTGCTGTTATTCCATTGTTTGCGAGAGCGATCGCTATATCGAAGGTTCCGTTTTGTCTTCTCAATTAGCGCGTATCGTTCGTAAACGCTATGTTCGTGGTAGACACACAGATTATAATTGCAATTTTCTTTTGATTTACGAGAACAAAATTAAAAAATATATCTTGACCAATCTCAAACTGTATATTTAATAAACTTAACAACGAAAATATTTCGGTACCTACTTCTTCAGGATATTTCTGCTGAGAAATAGTGAAAGACTCTTTAAACAGAAAGGGAATTGAATAAATCAATGATCAGAAAGTCATGATTAAAAAATAAATAACCGATATGTCTACTTTCTATCCCTGCGTACAGTAAGGGTTAGTATTTTCTAGGGTTTGCACTGAATCCTTTTCAGGTGAATAACGGAACTAGTTAACTCTTGACTGCCTTCGTCTCTTTTCCGCAGACGCGGTATCAAATTCCCTTCCTATACCATTAAAGACGAGATGACATTTATTGGATCACCGTCATGTAGCCTGTCACCATATGAAAAATCTGTTTTAAATACATTGTTGTAATTAGTTTTTAAATCCCTCTCTGCCACCAGTGTAATATATGAACTAATAAGTTAATTCTACAAAACCCGGGAAATATCTGGAACAGTCCTATTGGAGCAACGCCAATGGAAATGACGAATCGGACGAGGAAGCGTCGCCGTCGCGACGGCGGCGTCGGCATTTCGGTTGGCAGATTGCGACGCCTATGAGATTTATTACCACGAACGTCTGCTTTACGGGTCGATCGAAACTCGAGCTGCGTTAAGGTAATTATTGCGGAATTATGCTGGCTCTGTTGAAACGCAGAGATGTTACTTTCACCTCATTATATCGTTCAACTTTGGCATTTGTTAGAATCATTCTGTTATACGTAGAAATCCTGTAATTATAATTTATCTTTAATTATTAAATATTTTAATGAATAGAAATGCTAACATTTAAATAATGATTTCGTAATATTCATACTTATATTATCAAAGAGTAAATTCCTCTTTTTCGCGAAAGCCTTGTCTCGCCTGTGCAATCCTACTTTTTATGTCTACTATAACGGGACGTGTTGTGGAGTGGTTTCTCTGAAAATGAAAGTAAATTTCTTTTTTCGTGTATGTGTGCATTTCAGCCGATGTGTATACAGTTTCCAACAGACTTTGGCTGTTTACCAGCGACAAATGCAGTTGAAAGCCAGCTCTAACTTAAAGTAAGACTTTTCGTTTTCAACGACTAGCGATGGCTGCCATGAAGTCGTTAAATGATGCATTAAAACAATGTTTTATCCCGTGGTAAGTGCGACAAATAGGGATTGTACATAGAAGCAAACAAGTAATTTTAATTTACTTTCTATTACGAGCCGCCCGTATTCGTAAAAGACCTGCTTGTTAGCAAACAAACTTTAATAATTGAAAATTGATGTATAATTTCAATTCAATCCCTTCCCAATCTAAAACGCTTTGGTATTCCACTATTTTCCATACAACACTTCATCACATTGGTTTTCCTTCCATTAATCCTCATGTTGTACTCTTACTTCATGTATTATGGTATTCAAGTCTTATTCTGACTCCTCTAATACCACAATATCATCAGAAAACCTTTGGGTTTTTATTTATTCTCCCTGCATTTTGATTCCCTTTCCATATTCATTTTTCACTTTCTTCATCGGCTGTTTTATATATAATGTTAAGAGCACGGGCGACGGAATGCACCATGTCTTACTCCTTTCTTGAATTTCGTTTTCGGCCCTTCAATTGTAATTATTGCTGCTGCCATCTGTAGAGGTTATAAATAATACTTCTTTCACGATATTTTAGTCCTGTAATCTTCAAAATCCTTAATAGTTTATTACAGTTTACTTTATCGAACGTTTTTCTGAATATACAAATGCCATGAACGTAGGCATGTTTTTTCTTATCCTGTCTTCTAAAATTAGACGTTGAGTGAAAACTGCCTCTCTTTTACCTACATTATGCCTAAACCCAAACTGATCTTCACCTAACGCGCATTGTATTTGACGTTCCATGTTTCCGTGTACTATATTCTTTAAAATGATGTACGCATGAGATACTAAACTAATTGTTCTGCGCTGTTCGCATCTATCTGCCCCAATCTAATTCGGTATAGGTATAACTATGTTTTCACTAAAATTTTCGGGTATTCTTTCTGTTTCTATGATCCTGAACTGACGTGATCTTACTTTTTCGCTCGATGACCTCCGCGGGAATGTTATCAATTCCTGGCACTTTACCATCGTTCAGGTCTGTCTGCGTGTTGTCATACTCCAACCATAAAATATTGTACTCCAACTCTCAATCATCCACCTCCTCTTCTTCTTCTATTGTTCACGGATCTAGATTTCCACCGTAATACAGCTCTTCTAGATATTCCTTCCATATTTCTGCCTTTTCTTCTTTATCTAGAATTGGCTTCCCTTCTTCTTTCCTGGTGTTCTGCCTACTATTTTTCTTCTCTCCGAATGTTTACTTGATTTTCCTATAAGCTACGTTTATTTTTCCTTTCACCATGAAATCTTCAACCACTTTGCATTTATCTAGGAGCCAAGCCTCTTTCACTTCTTTGAACTTATTATCTATCTCATTCTTTAGGCGTCTATTTCTATTGGTCTGAGCTATTCTTCCTATTTTTTCGTCGGCTGGTCTAGTCTTTTGTACCTTCAAGAGTGCCTACGTCTCTTCTATATTATATCTTTCTCTTTTCTTTATAAATTTACTCTTGAGTTCTTGTACGAAACTCTGAAGCACCTCATGTTGTTTCAGTCTTTCTAGTTTCCATCTGTTTTCTTTAATTCCTTTTTTGAGTCTCTTTATTTTCAACCTGAATTTCATAATAATCAACAAATTATGGTCCCAGTTCACATTTGCTTCTGGGTAGGATTTGAGTCTAGCACCTGATTCTTATATCTCAGTCTCCTCATTATATAGTCCAATAGGTAACTGCCGGCTTCGTTCATCTAACTTCACTAATTCCTACTATATCTGACTTTAACCTTTGCATTTCCCTTTTTAAATTCTCTAATCAGCCAGCAGGGTTTAATCTTCTGACATTCCACGCTCCGTAGAACGTCAATTTTTGCCTTTTTGATGACATCTTTCCGAATAATCCCCTCATGGAGATCCGAATGAGAGTGGACAAAATCACTAATACTTTACACATCAGTCATGGTTCAGCGTGGTCCATTGTACAGGACAGGTTAAATTTTCGGAAATTGTGTGGAAAGTGGGTAGCGAAAGAATTGGCAACACAGGGTAAGGCGCAAAGGTTAGACATCGCTCATCAACATTTGGCCCGTTTTAGTGGCGAGGTAGATGGATCGTTACTGTAGTTGAAACTTGGGTTCATCACCACGAACCGGCTGCGAGCATGGTTTGGAAATATCCATCATCACCAGACGTCAAGAAAGTTAAACGTAAGCCATCAGCTAGTAATATTATGAACCCTATTCTGGAAGGTGTTGTAACCGTTACTTCGCCCCAAGAGGCGAAACTGTGAACATTCAGAACAATTGCGATGTGTTGCGAACTAAACTGAATCCTGAAATCAGATCCAAACGTCATGGACAACTTAAGCAAGATAACGTTCGGCCGCATTGTGCCGACACAATAAAGGACATGGGATTTGAAGTGCTGGAACACCCGCCATACAGTCCAGATCTGGCTCCAAGCGATTTTCATATGTTTGGACCATTAAAGGAAGACGATTTGCAAGTAATGAAGAAGTCATTGATGGAAATAAAATTCCGAAGGAATCGGAACTTGTGAAATGTTGTGGAAAGTGCATTGAAATCCAGTGAGGTTATGTTATAATAAATGCCCCTTTTCCTTAATGCCTTTTTGCTTTTTGACTTCCCCTCGTATATTTATATACATAAAATACATAATCATATACACCTACATCTACACAGATAAACCCATACATGCACACACACACACACACACATATATATATATATATACAGGGTGTTGTTTATCTGTAGACATTTAAATATCTCGAGAACCACACATTGGATCAAAAAAGTCTTCGACCCCCTGGGGGTGGATGACGAAAGAGTTAAAAAAACTAAAATGGAAACCCCCAATTTTATTGCAGATTCGGATTCTTCAGAATTGCTCCAATTTGACATAGGATTGAGTCATTTCGGTCACAGATGGCGTTGTAATCGACAAAAATCAAATTCTATCAAAGTTAATTTTTTGTTTTTAAAAGCTCTGTTTATATTAAGAAAAAATTATTATTATACTTTCAATCTCGAAATTTACTTTCATTATAACTGTAAATATACGTAAAATTTTTATTTAAAATAAATAATTCTTTAATTAAAATTATTTGTTTATACAACTTTCACGTTTAACGATATCAACAGCAAGTAAAGGAGGAAAACGTTACACATTTCCAGAATAACACGTTGCTAGATTTAATTTTTCCAAAAAAAATCTGTCTCTATTTACAAATGATTTTAAGGCTTGAATATAAAAATATATCTATTCACTTCCTTAATTCATCAAAAAGTTTGTAATAACTAATTTGAAAAGCATTTATAAATCTTCAAATAGGCGAATAGTGAAAGAAGTATTGGAAAGGTCAACTGAATGCTACATTCTTCTCCTTAGATGTTTGTGCTGGAGAACACTTCAATTACGAGATGGCAATTGTAGAATGCCTACTAATAGAAAAGCGAATATTGAAAATAATTAAATAAAATACAATAAGTTTGGCTCTAATATATGGGGTTTCCAAAATGCGGCCGGTGCAATTTCAGTCTAGGGTTGAATTCGTCGCAGGGCATTGGCCTCACGATATTGCAGTGTCGATAACAGCTCGAGGAGGCTTTATGCTCAGATGGAACCGGCGGCAAATTTACAATAATTACACTTCCGTCCGCTCTTTGATGTTATGTAACAATCACCACATGGTAAAAAGTCTGTATTTATTTTAGATGTACATGCGGCACAGTGGAATGTCAACACAGAACGCTTGCATAAACATTATTGCCAAAAAAATTAATGATAATAATTATAGAATAAATTAAATTTATACTTACGACTAACCAATAATTATTACGTTTCTGAAGGGGTTATTTTGAACGCAACGGGTTTTATTTTTCAAATACAGCGTACTTCATTACTGTAGTTTAAAAACAACACAGTTTTTATTAGTATGAAGATCATCAGAAATGTTAAGTCAGATCTGAGTTAGGCTATATGTGATGCTCAAGAATTTAAAAATTTAAAGGTAGAGTGCTTTGTACTGAAGTTTATTTTTAAAGGACATGATTTTAAAATACAGCTTATTTCAGCACAGAAACATTAGATTATATTAATTAAATTAATGGTATCAAATTATAGCTGTAACTTCTTAAATTTCAGTTCAGTCGGCTATTTTCCAAGAGATTCACAAATTTAATTTAATTATCGTTCAGATTTCTTCAACTTTATTATTCTCTTGGTTATGTTTCGATTTTAAATTTTATTTTTCACTTTTCACTTTTTCACCAAATTCTGCTAGACCGAGTAAAGTGCCCAAGTTGAAGAGGAATCGGTTTGGTGGGCGAGTTTACTCAGCTGAGTCAATAAAACGGTCTTCTATCCACTGTCTCGGTCGACGGTCTTGACACCTACCGAGTGCTGGACCGATAAAGTGTGCCTGGTCGTGTACTCGGTCATTATTTTTAGAAAAACAGTCTATGTGAGGGTTCTCCGCTTTGGTGGCTTTCCCCTATAAGAAGCATAGAAAAGTGTAGGTGGAAAGTAGAACCAAGGGCTGACTAAAAACCCAAGGATCTTATACGGTGATTCACCTAAAAGTGATGCAGAGAAAACCGTAGAGAAAGCTACATGAAGGTAACTTCATACTACTCCTCGCTATTCCGATGACGGGAGACTGGATTGTTGTTGGGACGCAACAAACACGACTCTATGCTTCGACCACATATGAGGGCAGATGGCCGACTGGACCATTGAGTTCAGAGCATATCTCTTACCGTAAGCCCAAAGTATGTGACCCCGAAACATGCACATCTCAAAATGACCAAGGCCGTCTCAGCTTGTGGGAGAGTAAGGGCCAAGGGTGGAAGGAAACCCCCGTAGTTGGAAGTCAGGACTTCCTTTATCCGTCTGGGTTTCCGGTGGTCTGAGTACTGGAGCAAGTAGCGGTTAAGCGCTTCGGCCGAGACATTGCGTTGTAACCAACCACCAGGCCCGGATTTAAGGCGATTTGAGCAATTGGGCCTAATCGGGGCCTGCACCAAAATTAGAAAAAGTTATTTTTCGAAATTCAAAGCAAATTGCGTTTGACGATAAAGGATTAGAAATGGAGGCTTTAAAATCTATCGTTACATCAGACTTTTTTGAAAATACACTTAAAATGTTCAAATTTTTAACGGAAAATGACAGAGCAACGGCATTTCCAAACTTGTTTATTGCTCTACGAATATATTTACCAATTCCAGTGACCGTTGCTTCTGGAGAGAGTCCATTTTCCAGGCTAAAACTAATAAAAAACTATCTGAGATCGACAATGACTCAGGATAGATTAAATAGTTTAGCAATTATGTTGATTGAAGCAAAGAAATTGGATTCTCAAACTACTGTAGAAGAACTTAGAAATATCTAAATTGATATATTTATATTTAATTATGTAAATTTATAGTCAATAAAATGTAATTGTTTTTGTACTTTGTGCTTTTTTATGTTTTAATGCATGTAGAAGTTTACCTATCTTATGACCCATGATATTTGATTTATATATATATATATATATATATATTGAATTTGAATTTTTTAAAAATATTGAATATATAGAGAGCTCCGCAAAAAAAATCCAATCGCGTCCCGCACTTTTGGATCCGGGCCTGCCAACCAGCACATATATTTTTGTTACTTAATGATTAACGTTTTCGATACATAACATATCGATGATTGTTGGTTTCGTTCCTGATTTCGTCAGGTTAACATGGCAATTTAGCCTCTTAATCTTCAATTCCTCAACATATATTTCAAGAAATCCACTATAGCAACTTGGCGATGCTCACAATACGAAAAATAGCCACAGGCGTGTTTTAATAGTGGAAATATGAGCAGAGGAAAAATTCAGGATGACAGTCTTGGAGTCTGCTATCAATTATCCGTTTAAATTTTATTTTTAAAATTGTCGAGAATAGTTAATTTATAATTTAATTATTTAAATGATCTTTTTCTATGTTTACATGTTCACTCCGGGCGTACAATAATACTTAATTTAATGCAGCCTCTACAAAGTTGTCTTATAAAGGTTGGTCGTTCAACCCACGTTTTGTTTATAATCTACCCGCCATCTATACGTCAGGTCGTGTACTTTTGGGAACTCGTTATCTAGTATCACATGTAAAAAATTCAACAAGAATACGAGTGTTAGAGAGGAGATTTCTTTTTGTTGATTCAAACTATGGGAAATGTAAACACTAATTAAAGATGGAAGGCTTTCCCGGTGAAGAGAATAATGAAACGTTTCTCGGGTTTCCAACCGGGTAATCGCCGCACACAGCGACGTTTCGATGGACAGCAACTCCATCAGCTTCCAGGCTGAAGTGAATAATTAAATACTAATTATGTGGTGTACTTATACCCACAATGATGCGTCACTGGCACCCTTAGAAACAATGCCGAATGAGGATAATTCCGCGTAAGATGATCGCCTCCCCCTTCGTGTTTGTGCTTGCTAATTATGTCACAAGACACCACACGTGTCAAAGGGTTTAACTAATGAGCATATGTCGCTCTATGCAGTGTTACCTGGCTGAGTAGATATGCACTAATTACAGTATCTCAGAAGGATCTTGAATCGGTCGCTGGAGACCACAGACTCAGATCAAGTAACAGTAGGAAGGTTAGATCCGGGCGGTCTTTTGTCTGAAGAGAGTAGAAACTCGACAAATTGTGAAGAAACCTGGCGCTTTATCAGACTGGGATGAAAATTTATTTTAACAGCTCGGTGCTGCACATAATTGACGTCAAATTTCCTTATGAGATACGTAAATACGAGTGCACACAGACCTCAAATAAATCAGTTTTTCCCCAATAAATTATACTGGTATTTTTTTAACTTTCTCTCGTGGCAGGACTTTCGTGGGAGGTGGAGGGGAGCAGATTAGAATTCTGAAAGGAGTAACATTTAGGCTGGCCAGACTACAAAATTCATTGTCGGACAGCCATACCAGTTTTGAGTTTCCTATGCCAGCGGTGGCAACTTGAAGGGCTGAGGAGACTAATGAGGGACACGGGCAGTAATGAGGAGAACGGTGTTGGACGTGAAAGGGAGCAGTTTACGATAAATCATCGTCCTTCCAAAAGTAAAAGTAAGGGAATCTGAGGCGCTTTAGCAGGAGCATCTTGACTGTTCCGTAGCAGCTCTCATCAGGAAAATCGGGTGGACATCGCAACCTGTTGAACCAGAATTGTGGAACTCACGCGTGAGATTCAGCCTCCTTCAATGCAGCAGAGGCTGGGATAACTAACCGTCAGCTACGTAACACTACACATCTATAGCAGATTATATAGAGCACGTAGTTTTCTCCCGTGACGTATCGACGAAGTTTTAATGACTGTCTCCGCCATCTATCGCGGTGCCAATCTTCGAAAAGTTGTGGCAAACAAACGATGATAATAATGAGAACTTTCAATGTATAGTAATTTAACAGATTATGAATATACAGCCTGACCCCTCCTAAGTTGGAATCTGTAAACCTGTCCAAAATACTAAGGTGAGGTTCTGCAGTATACATTGAACTGTAATTTTATATCTTATTAACAATTCAAATGAACTACTTTTGAAATAAAAATTTGAAGTAAATTAAATTTATTACACATTAAATGATCACAACTTGAACATTACAGTGACAAGCTGCTTTAGTAAAACAATTTCATTACATGATCATCCAAAATCGCAAAAGGAATGAAATATATTCCTAAAGTCAATTACTTTTATTAAATTTCATTAAGTAATGCCAGATGATAAGTGATAGTAAATAATATAATATATAAAGTCACCGCTTACTACAAATAAAATAATCAATTTGTCATAAATTTTGATACACCTTTCACACTTAACCCGAATATTTTGGAGCAGTCAAATACTTTTGTTCGAGGTTTATGAAACATCCTAGTTTCATCTTTCACAATGCTTAAAATGCTATAGGAGAATGCTGAAAATCAGATGGGTGGATAGAATCACTAACGAATAAGCTCTAAGCAGAATTGGGGAAAAGTGAACAATACGGAGGACGTTGACTAAGAGAAGGGATAGATTAATAGGCCACGTTTTAAGACCCGAGGTCTTGTAAAATTAGCATTAGAGGGAAGAATGTGGATTAAGAATAGAAGAGGGAGGCCAAGTATAGAAAAAGCTAAGTGGATTAAGAAGGATGCGGTAATTATGCGGAAATGAAAAGGCTTGCACAATGTGGTTTAGGACTGAATACCAGAACAACAATGCTTAAAAATACTTTTCTGAATTGTCAACTTCCACAGTTTATCATACCTTTAAGACTTTGTAGATATTGTACCACGACTAAAGCCATATATTTCATTATTTTGACACCCAAATTTTTGTAATTAAAATATTAAAATTGTTCACAAAATCGTATAACTACTTGAGGAACTGTAAAATATCGTTCTAGCCGTAAATGGATTATACAATAAAAATAAATTATTATGAGGATTTATACAAAGTAACAATTTGTCTGAGTCTTCCCAATCGCAGTTACAACTTTAAAAACTGAAATAAGTGAATTTATGTAATAATTCGAAACAAACGGTATTAATTGATTCTATAGTAGGTGACACATTCGGAGAGAACTTTACTCCTGAATAGCCCTTAATACTTTAATTCATATTATTTTTAACATTTTGTGCTAATGAATCTTAATATTAGTTCTACAAAACGAACCTTTCTTTATAAAATTAAAAATATATTTGCTGTTTATTATCTAAATATTAAATGAAATCATTTATACCATAAACTTAAGAACATGAATTTAGATATGCTTCAATTATATACTTCGCTTTGATATAGTTTGTTTTGAATTTTCTTGGATTTTATATCATAAGATATTTGAAATTGAATAATTGTTTTGGTAGAGCAGTAATTCGTTAATTTGAAGAACTTAACACGTGAAAGCGTTAAATCATAAGAATCTTTTACTGAAATATAAACATTTGTCATGGTTGCCTGAAAATTCACTTATGAATAATTCCTTAAAAACAAACTGAGGTTAACATTGATTTTATTATGAAAATGATTACTGTGACTCACGTGAGTAATTATATAGATCTGAATTTCTCGTGGAATATAATTAGCAAGAAGCTAATTTGTTGTGTGCGAAATTAAATCACACGCTGCAAGGCTTCCAATCTGTCGCCAACTGCTCAGTTCACAGAATATTGACCGCAGCAAACTATTCAGTCGTTTAACAATCATGTTCCACGAATGGTAATTGGGACTCATGTGTGGGACCTGACAGGTCGAAGATTCAATACTCGATGTTAATTGCTCGGCTGCCGCCCTGTCGGTATTTTATTTAACAATACCGTCTGCATCCTTATGTTGAGCGGAATACGTTTTAAGACTATAATACTCATAATGACCTCTGAAATAAAGTGAAACTGGACTGAAACAGCAAGTTTATTGTACAGATCCCAAATAGGGAGATGAAGGAAAAATATATTCAAGAGCCTTTCTGTGAAATGAATAACTGTGGATAAGAAGCACACAGAATTCTAAATATCTGCCCAAAAAATTATATACAGAGGACTTTAGCTCGTACGCCAGGAAATGGGAATACAGTCTGACACAATATATGCCATCCCCGCGGTGGGAGTAGTTAGCGACAAATTTAATAGTAGTGGAGCACGGATTTGATTCTCATTGGCCAGAATCATCGAAAGTTCGTAATCTGGTGGGCGGAACATTAGCCAACCTGGATGCAGAAATGATATGTAGAGAAAGAGAGAAGTTTGTAATTTGGTAGGAGGGCAGAAGGACAAGTTCTACATTAAGAAATTAGCTGCCATTGATGTAGATGTGTAGAAGCATTGAAACAAGAAAGTTGTAGTAGAGATGTATTATTCGGACAGTGATGTTGTAATTCAGGAGAACCTATGAGACCAGTAAAGAATTAGTCACTCAGTAGGGATCTGAGAATTGGCAGACGAGATACTTGGTAACCTAGGCCCGCTCTCCATACCACGAGATGAGGTTCAATGAAGACGGACAAGCATCCCAGCAAACTAGACGGCAATACATAAGCACCAGAATTACCTAACACCGGGTTTCCTAAACTGTGTTTCCGGGCCCTGAATAGGTGTTCCGCAAAAAGTTTCTAGTGATTGTTTCTATGCTCTGGATTATAATATCTTGTTATAATACCACTTACTCAGACGAAAACTCCGTTGCATCTAACAGGAGAAAGTGGAATCATTTCTCACACCTTTATTTGTTTCTAGCTTGTTTCGGAACCGATTCAACAACGTTGAGAACCTGTTCCTTGTTATCCGCTACAATAGGAAACATGGGTAACGATGAACAAGTGTGGACGTGTTCAGTTAAATAGAAACCTGCACGAGTGAGATGGAGATTGACTTAAACAGTCAATATTTCATTCAAAATAAATAAAAAGGCGGCTTTTTTATTTATTTTAAAGTTAAATTCAGAAAATTATATTTGAATATTTAATTTAACTTGACAGTGAGTATCTATGGCCAATAAATAAGCCAACCTTATACATCTTTGTTTGTAGAATGTAATTCAACAGCGCATTATTGAAGGCTCTCAGCAAAATCTAGTACAGCGGTTCTCAACGAGAGGTCCGCAGGAGAATTTTAGTGGTAACAAAAAACATATGGCCACAAAATTTTTAATTAATTTACGTATTTCGGAAGCTTTGGACATATTCCATAATGGCCAGTTTAAAAATGATCTATTTATTTAAGATGTTAAATTTCGCGGTTTTTAAGACACATTAATTATGTATTGTTAGGTAAGCTCAGAAAGCAAGAAAACAAAACAAGTGGAGCGAATGAAGATATTAAATTGTTTTTATAAAAAGTACTTTTAGCAAAGGTTTCCACAAATTTGAAGAATGAAGACGTGAAAGCGATAAACTACGTCAAATCAAAATAATTGAGGACAATATTTTGTTTAAAGTTTTAACAAATCCTTCATCATTGATAAAACTTCAGTAGCGGGCAGACACTTTTACAAAGTGCAATTAACTTATCATTAAAAGACAAAAGGTATTACAATTTTTAATACTTGAGATTTTGGATTTCATCAATTGAATCTAATGATTTTGTTTTCCTGCCTTACATGAATGTTTGCTGTAATTAAATTTTAAAGTAAATTATTGTTTCCAAAATGTCTTTAGATCACAGACATAACTTGAAATTAACTCTCTCTTTTGCATTATTTTCCGAAAGATAGTAAGGACGATTCCTGGGTCCAGAATTCATTTTCCGTGACAGTTAAACCAGTTGCTTAATACAAGTGACTATGGAAATCTAATTAATTAAATCAGTGACTATAATTTAAAACAAAAATACAAATATTTCTGGGTGATTTTGTCAGTAGAGTACCCCAATGTTTCAAAACCAGCTATTATTGTTTTAATTCAGTTTTCTATAACATACTTCTGCGAAGCGGGATTTCCTTATTAATATGATGCAATGAAGTTAAATTTCAGAAAGAGGCTCGACGCCACACCAGATATTAGAATTTAATTTAGAAATATTGTGTCTGATATCAGATACAAAATTATTAGTCATTGAGTGCTTTACTTATTCATATTTTTATGTTTATATTATATTAGTTTTATGTTTACAAATAATTATTTAGTAAAAATTGTTTTAAATTTTTACACGTAGGATTTCCATTGCAGGAAAAGTTTGGGAAACCCTGACCTAACAGAATCCGGAAGATTATTAAAACAATATACCCGTCAAAATGTTATAGTGTCACAGCAGTCACAATAGGAAATTTTACTATTTTTGTATTAGAGTAGGAATATAATTTTCTGTTGTATTGTTATTGATAATTAATTGTTAACTTAAAAGACTATGTTGTTTAATCTTACCCTACCCTAATATTCAATTACTTATTCAATATAAATTAGTAATTATTTTTTGTTGATATTGTTGTGTTATTCAGTTCTAAGACAGATCTGATGCAATCGTCCATGCTAACATATCTTGTGCAAGCCTTTTCATTTCCGCATAACTACCACATCCCACATCCTCTCTAATTTGCTTAGAGTATTCTATCTTTGGCCTCCCTCTTCTGTTCTTACCCCTCACACTTCCATCTAATACCAATTTTTCAAGACCCTCTTGGTCAACGTCTTCCATATTGTTCGCTCTTCCCCTATTCTGTTAAGAATTTCCTCGTTAGTGATTCTATCCACCCTACCGATTCTTAGCATTCTACTACAGCGCCACATTTCAGAGGATTCTATTCTTTTCCTTTCTGCAACTCCTATCGTCCACGTTTCGCACCCATATAACGACACACTCCATACGAACTTTTTTGGCAACGATTTCCTAACATTCACACTTATATTACTCGCAAGTAAATTCCTCTTTTTCGCGAAAGCCTTCCTTGCCTCAGCTATCCTACTCTTTATCTCTACTTTACTTCTACCATCCCTAGTTATTATACTTCCCAAGTCGCAGAATTCCTTAGCTTCCTTTAAAATATCCGTTCAAAATCTAACATTCTTTGATATATTTCTCTGTTTCCCATAATACACACCATTACCTTGGTTTTTCCTATATTATTCCTCCTATTGAACTCTTTCTACATGACCACGTTCATGCCATTTATTATGGTGTTCAAGTCTTCTTATTTTATTATATAATAATAATAATAATATTATATTTTATTAATAATACTGAAACGGACTTATAGAGATACTACCACGATCTGAATGTTGACCGGTGTAAGTATAGTAACATACACATAAGGTAAGAAGTTTCCCAACAGATTTCAATGGGCGGTTCTGATAATTTGGAATATCTTAAGATTTATATGCACAGAAGAAATGAAAATATATTGAAAATGGACTGGTGGGTAATGGGTAAGTTTAGCCGTAGCTTACTTATCCAAATAAATAAAATAGCAGGATACCGTTATATCTTAATGAAACCTAAAATTGTCATTGAAGACCAAGCCGAAGGCTAAAATTCATTTTGATATTTCTGAAGTGAGCTCCGTTTCCGTGACCCCAAAGATCGAGACTGCCGATTGTGATTGGAAGAGGAGGATAAACCCTTCCTCAAATCTCCAGACTACTTCTCAGAGTGCGAAGTGCAAACATTGCGAGATAAATCTGTGTGGGATGGGAAGAAAGCGGCAGCTGGCCAGTGCTTCGGTTGAGGATGAGGCGATAGCGCACGTAGCTAGGCAACCACAGAGGATTCCCCGCGTCGTTATCGCCGCCGAAGAGATTACACGTTCCGGGAAACTTTATGGCAAATGACACTCGAAACATCCGCCGCCACATAAAAACAACCGGGATTTTCAAAGTATTACTCCGGCCTTTAAAGCAGCGTTATCGCGGCCTTTGTGCACACCGCCAAGCAGCTCCGAATTAGTTGAAACACTTCGGCCGCTTCTGACTATACACTTTTTTGGGACTGCTAAATTGTGTAGTAGGCTGTTTATATTTAAATTAATTACAACATATCTTAAAAAAGTGCGTGATAATTTGATATGTAGATAGACATATTTAGAAATTTGTTTCCTAATATCATTTCTTAGCCAGAATTCTCGCGAGTCCAGTATACGCATCATTTTGCGTCCTCGCCCCATTTCTTTCAATTTCTTCCAACAGTAAAATAACTAGCATCCCTTACTTAATGTATTGAAATGCTTCTCAGAACAAGAATTTCATTTTAACTTAAGAAAACTGAAGGAAATTTTCTTCCTCGCTGTAGTTGCAAATGTAACAATACTAAAGCAATAATAATTATTCTATGTTGAGGTTTAAAAATTAACTACAATAAAACAAAATACAAGGAAACCTCCAATAATAGAAATATTGCCACGAATGATATAATCATAGAAAAAGTTAATAAATTCAAGTAGTTAGAAATAATACTCTCTTGTGACAACAAGTCCATAGAAATTAACCACAGAATGAGACGGATACAAAAGTTACTACAGCCTAAAAAAGTTAATGATGTCAAAAAGGATAAAAAATAAAAATGTATAGAACCTTAATAAGGCCTGTAGTCTTATATGCATGTGAGACTTGGAGACACACAAAAATGATGAAGAAAAATTAATAATATTTGGAAGGACGATCCTGAGAAAGATCTATGGCCATTGCTGTGTTAATGGAATATGGAGAATAAAATACAATCATGAGCTATACAACCTATACGAAAAACCTAACATAATCCATATCTTGAAAATATGTAGACTTAAATGGCTAGGGCACGCGTGAAGGATGGTGGATAGCAACTCATGCAAAAAGCCAGACGGAAATAGAAGAAAAAGGTTAAGATGGATAGATGGGGTTTTGAAGGACCTACAAATCCTGAAATTTAAAGCATGGTGGATGGAAGCACAAGACAGAAACAGATGGGAGGCTTTCATTAAGGGGGCTCAGGCTCACAAAGGGCTGTAACGCCGACCAAGAAGAAGAAGATGTCGAGAAAATATATTCATGAACTCGAAATGAGACGTTTGTCAAACAAATAATTTCCCTACCTTTCCTAGAAAAATGTCACTACGGTGGATAGGAAATCTCGCATTTATACGTATTTACTTCCACATCCTTACTGTGTAATTACTATAAACCCCATGTATTTCAAATAATTCCTCGTTAGACGCATTTTTTATATAATTTTATGCTATAACTCGAGTTATCAAGTTATTGGTTTCGTAATATGTCTTACCAAACAATAATGGACTAAATTTACGTGACTACGCCGATAATTAACTTCGCTGAGGCGTTGCTTTATAATTAACTAATTATAATGTCTATGAACTGAGAGTCAGTACCTGGAATAACTTTAAAACATAGTTTTATGCTGTGCTAGCTGGGTGGTTGGCGTTTTCTGGGTATTTATTTATACTAGGCCGGAAAAGTAGTGATATCGAAATCAGGTGATTTAACTGGCATCGAGACAGTCACATCTGACTCCTTGCTAAAAGCACACCACCTTAAATTAATATCGCCTATTTCCCTATATTGTCTCTCAATGCACAGTGAAGTCACAGACATTTGCAAGATTAATATTTGCATACAATTGAAGTTTGTTTCGAATAGGTTCCGATACAACTCAACGAAACACCATGAAATTTTTAGGGAAGATTTGAATATAAATATTAGCAAATCCAATGAATTATTAAAGACGGCTGGAATGGAATGTCTCGGAGCTTAGTTTCATAGACCTTTTTTGGCGCTGCTGTTGTATGAAAATTTCATAGTTTGAGGTTTGATATGTTGCGTGTGTCATTCTCATCTGTTAAATTAATCTATATATAAATAAAAGGCATTGTGTGCTGTTTTTGCTTAAAAGGCAACATGAAGGTGATCCTGAACCAGATAACTCCCCTTTAATTTCATAGGAAGGAAACTGAAACGGGGGATAGTCAAGGGTGGACTAGGACTGTAGTTTAAGGATCCTAACCGGCGTTTCACCTAAAGAGATGTAGGGAAAACCCTAGTAAACCTGCTTCAGGTAGGTCTGGCATTGGGTACTATTCTCACGCCCTTCCGAATGACGGGAGACAGACGAGTTTGCTGTGGGGTCGTAGCATTTCCTTATCCGTGTCTTAACCAGTTTTAGGAGGCAGTTGGCCGACTGATCCAATGGGATCAGCGGACAACTCTTGCCACATGCCCAAGGTCTTCGACCCCTGTACATATACCTCCTAAAATAGGTGAAGATGTCATGGCATGATGAGAACTTTGAAAAATCCCAGAGAGGGTACGAACCATTCCCAACATAATCAGATGAGTCCCGCAGTCACTCTGAGGTGAAACGCCTGCGAGAAAACTCCCACAGGCACTCTTATCTGTATGCTTTTTTTGGATTAACAGGCTACATGAGGGTTATCCTGAAATAGGCAACTCCCCTTTAATAGCATAGGAAGGGAAATGAAAAGGGGGGATGCGGAATGTAGAGAAAGGGTTGACTAGGGCCCCCGGGTTGTGGTTTAAGGATCCTACCCGGTGTTTCACCTAAAGAGATGCAGGGAAAACCCTAGAAAACCTGCATCTGGTAGGTCGGGCACTGGGTATTGCTACAGACTTCAGTTTTTATCCACCGAATTTCTTCTAACACATTGCGAGTAAGAAGGTTTGCTCTTAGGCGCAATCAGGTTTAACGTTGAAAACTTTTATTAATTGAAAAATATAAAACAAGTTTTGTAAGTCGCAGTGCAGATTGATTATATACAGACCAGGCGAAACATACTTACTTTTATTTCTCGTAGCTGTATATATATCTGTACGCATTATTTCACAGTAATAAGATCGAAGAGATGTTTCATGTATCTTTTCTTTATAAGGAATATAACTGAACGTTTGAGTATCAGTATGTGCTGCAAGCAAATATAAACGCGTGCAGATGTTTCGAGTAAATTTTCTACACGTGTAGCAAGGACCACCCCTGGGGGCGGAGGTGGAGGGTACGTACATAAACAACAGATATTTGCATGCGAAAAATTATTCAGTAAGATTTATAGTGACCCTCCCTCTCCGAGTTGTACATTTTTAAGTTATACTGCTTATTTAAGTAGATTTCTAGAATGAAGATACTGAGTCATTGCGGTGGTTGTGATGAAATTCAGGGGCGTGAAAAGATAAAAGCGAGGCCTCGCTGATGGTTGAATCACGTATTGACAAAGAGATTACTGTAGAGGGTTAATATAAAACAACTTTGCCGGGCATCGACGGACATCCAGCTAGTATTTACTATAATTTCTTTGAAATGTTCACACATCCCGTTGTTTTTCATTGGGATTTTAAGAATATATATACCAAACTGCAATCTATTCATACGTTTAAATTGATATAAATACCTACAAAAAAACAAGCAGCCTTATTTATTATGCAAAAGATTATTCATTTCATTTCGTTTTTCACCATTTATGTTTGGTACTTCTATTATTTTCAAATATTCTCAAATTTTAGTTAAACGTTTTTACATAATAGATTAATGGCTCTTGTGCAATTCCAGGTATATATGAATCATACTTCTCCATAATATACTAATAAATGAAATTGAACCAATTTAATCAACTAGTATTTTAATAAATTAAATAGTCATTGACTTCAACTTGAGTTTCCATTTTTTTTACTCCAAAAAATAAATTACGAATAATTCTTAAAACTTATGTTGTAAATTGTATTCATTAGATTTTTCATATATTTCATATATTATTACTTGTATAATTATTTTATGCGCAATTTTCCTTCACATTTAAGCTTTTCAACCAGTTGTGTTATTCTCCAATTTCAAGTTCTCATTTTCGGAACAGCTGATGAGGGGAAAACCCCGCCCTCCTTACTAAATGAGTAAAACACTTGTTAGTAGGTGTGAAGTGACTGCGGCGGTAATTAAACGACGAGAGCGAGGAAGGAGCAATTTTGCAAGACTGTGGCCCGCGTAAGTGGCGACGAGACGAGCGATATTTCAATTATTCCTGTTTGTCATGAACGTTACGACACACCTGCGCCACCAGAATAAATCCTCGTAATTAAAGTGAGCTTGAGTTAGGGAGATTAACGCCGGATAGGTGGCTGCCTGCTAAGTAATAGACCGACCCGTACGACTTTCAGTAATGGACTTCCTGCTAATTGCCCCTGTTGTGTTGGCTACACTTCCTGTATCTCCCACTTGAGTCTGGAAGACACGATTCTTCCACAATTTGCGACATATAAAATTTTCACTTTGTACCTTTGTCAACTTTACGCTAAAAATATCACTTAACTACGATATGAAAAAATCTTAGCTTGTTTGTGTGTCATAAATAAAGCTAATTCGTGTCTGATAGTTTGTGGAAGCTCTGGATTATTAAATACGCTTTTAACCATGCCTTTTTGTTGTGGTATTTAGTCCTAAGACTGGTCTGATGCAACCCTGCATGATAACGTATGCGCAAGCCTTTTAATTTCATAATAACTACCACATTGCATATCCTTTCTAATCGGTTTATCTTATTCCATCCTTGGCCTCCCTCTTCAGTTATAACCCCGCACACTGTCCCCTAATGCTAATTTTACAAGACCCTTATTTTTTAAAACGAGGCCTATTAATCTATCCCTTCTCTCCTTTCTCGATAATTTAGTCCTGTCATCTTCAAAATCCTTAATAGTTTGTGACAGTTTACGTAATCAAAGGTTTTCTTCTAAACCTACAAATGACATGTCTTGTCTAATTCTGTCTTCTAAAATTTTCGATATATTGCTTGTCTTGTCTCTACCTTCTTTCTATAACCAAACTGATCTTCTCCTAACTCGCATTCTATTAGACGTTCCTTCTTCCAACATACTATTTTCGTTAATATTTTGCAAGCAAGAGTACTAAACTAATTGTCGAGTACTGTTCGCATCTACCAGCCTCAGTCGACTTCCATGTGTGCATAATTATGTATTTAGTAAACTTTTCTGGTATTCTTCCTGTTTCGTAGATTTCGGAAACTATCCTGAACAGCCATGATATTGCTTTTTCGCCACGCTTCTTTGGCTGCATGAACGTCTTTTTTTATTACATTCTTTTAGAGTCTGTACTGCTCTTTACCATTTTCATCTCTCGCGTTTTTATAATTATGCCCTTCATCCTATTGGTCCGAACTATTCTTCCTATTTTTCGTCGGCTCCTCTTGGCATTTGTTCCTTCAAATAACCATTTTTTCACCTATATTGTTTATTTCTCCTTTCTCCATTAATCTACTCTTGATTTGTTCTTTGAAACTCTGAAGTACCTCTTGTTATTTCAGTTTTTCTAATTTCCATCTCTTTGGTTTAATTTTTTTTATTTTCAGCTTTCATTTCATAATCATCATATTATGGTCCCAGTTTACACCTGCTTCTGGGTATGTTTTGCAGTCCAGCACCTGATTCTCATCATTATGTCTCCCGGTTTCTTCCACGTGTTGAGTCTTCTTTCCTGAACCAGTTATTTGTCACTACTAATTTGTGATCCATGCAAAATTCTTCTACCCTGTCTCCCCTTTGATTCCTTTCACCAAGTCCATAACTTTCTCTTCCCTTTCCTATTACTGCGTTCCACTCACCCATTATCATCAAATTATCGATTCCTTTGACATAATTAATTATTTCTTTAATTTCGTCTTGGATTTTCCCAATATTTTCTTCCTCTGCGGCACTTGTGGGCATATAAACTTTTATTATAGTGGTTGGCCGTGGTTTTGTGTCTAACATTATGAACTAACTATTCACTGTATACTGTATTATTTTAAAAGTTAAATTATTTATTATCAATAAATTTTCATATTTAAAGTAAGAATAATAAGGAACGTGAATATTAGAATTGAGAAACTCACCTAAAAGTACATTAATTGTTAGAAAACTTCTAATTAAATGAGCTATTTTCCCTACGAGTCGAATCAACACGCAAAAAGAATGAGGATTTGCGGGTTGCGTTCAGGAAACAGAGCTCAATTTTTTGTGACGACGAGTGTATATAGTGTATTAAAATTTACGACGTGGATATATGTTTGCATTTTCATTAATTCCATGAATTCAACTCTAATTTTAAAGATAATACTTTCAATTTCTCTCGGATTATACTCATTTGATGGTTACATCAAAGGTCAGTTCGGCTCACATGTCTAAATTACTTCGAGAGAAGGTATGGAATTTCAATTTAGCAACTTTAGATCTTGTTACGTAACATTTTATAAAATCCATAATACGTCCGATAGAAATATTATGGTCTGATATTTTTATAGACAACAATATTTCGAAAGTTTAACAATTTATTTTCTGAACATTTATCGAAGGATTTCTTTGAAATACGAACAATGGGCTAAAATCGAATATTCAAACTGAGAATGTCATCGTCAAGTGCATTGATCAACGAATAGAAAAATGTTTTATTTCGGGAAGATTAATAACAAGAGACATAAGTAAATTGGAACGTGTTGCAATCGAAAATGAGATTTTGAGATGAACTCATATGCATCATAGTTTGCATCTGAAAACTGGTCTGACCAAATCCTGAAGCAATTAATTATTAAAAACATGTATTCTATACGGGAAAAATGAGATGATAGCTCTATTTTAGAAATAATACCGTAATAAACATCATACTGTAAAAACAGTAATAATATTACAAAACAATATAAAATTCATTGAGTGCTACCATTTAACAAAACATAATATAAATACAGTAAATTTTTCAAAATATATTTATATTAGTTTACATGCAACAGAAAAGTTTTGGTTATTTTTATTTTGGAGTTTTAGTAGAGACAGATCAATAGAAAATCAAATTTTACTTAATCCTTACAAGGAAAAGTATACGATTTTTTTACATTGAGAAAAATAAAAATCGGAATAGGGTTAGTGTAAAAAAAACTGTACATGTTTCTTACTGGCCAGAATGATCTTCAGAAGTTTCAGTGGTATAGATTTTTCTCACTTTTTCGCAGCTGAAATAGAAGAAATGGAAAACTATTGATCGTTATGAAAATGGTGTGATAAATTATTCGTTTTACCAGTCGGTAAAATTATCTGAGAATTTTTGTTGAGTAAAAATTCGTGAAAATGAAATTAGCAAATAATAACAGCGTTTGATTAGTGTGACATGGTTCTTATGAGTTGAAAACTTAAATATTCCTGGTAGTGCAAACTTATATTCGAATGATTCACCGGTGACATAGCTAAGTGTTTATCCACGTAAAATAACATAAAACACCCGGAGACATCTACACTGTATTCTGGATTCGTGTCATGCAACATTTTAATGCGTCCCGTGTGTTTTAGCTGCCAGATTTTAGTGAGGATAATTTAACTAAACTGAAATAGTCACGCAAAGCAAGAAGTGTAATCGCACCTACAAACGGTTCGATAATTAATCAAGTGCGAAGGATATCAAACATTTAACCTAAAATTGTATGTTTAGCTTTGTTACAACAACCATCCAACGAGTTCTCAGTAAAATTGGGAAGTTTATAGAGGAAAAGTTTCGATCAGCTTTTTCTGCCTAGAATCCCTTACAGTTAATCCCTCAATATAATCGACCAACAGCAAGTTTCTCTTCATCCATGTCCATATCTACTAGCCAATCTCTTCGATTCTTTTACGATATAATAAGTTTCAGTTCCGATCTTTCTTATTTTTTATTCCGGCAGATATTTTGATGATATTTAAATGTTGCTTTACGGATGTAACTCTCGTTTAGGATTTTACAAAGTCTTTCTTCAATGATTATGTTAAAGTAGTGGATAGCGAAGGCTTTCCCGGTGAATTTGTTCAAAATACAATTCTCGGGCTTCAACATGAATCAACAATTCTTTACGCAACCTTTCGACAGTAAGCTTATGCTCTGTCATCGTCGTCAGGTAGACTGTAAAAGTAATAAAGTATACCATGTGTACTATATAATAAAATTCTTTGAACATGTTTGTGCGCAGCGGTACACTATACGACGTATAGTTGAAGTTTTCAACTCCTACACAGTGTGCAACAGAAATCGATTGCAAAGTTTCAGGAATGGTCTCCTAATATAATAAAACAGTGTCAGCCATTATGTTCACGAGGAATTCTGTTCCAAATCGAGGATAATGTATTTCATAAAGGCTTAAAAGAAAGGAAGGTTGTTTTGAATGCTTGTTGTTGTGGTATTCAGTCTTAAGACTGGTCTGATGCAACCCTCCATGCTAAACTATCTTGCGCAAGCCTTTTCATTCACGTATAACTAGTACAACTCACATCCTCCCTATAATGCTTAGCGAATTTCATCCTTGGCCACCCTCTTCTGTTCTTACCCCCACACACGTCCCTCTAATGCTAATTTTAAAAGACACTCCTGTCTTAAAACGTGGCCTCTTAATTTATCCTTTCTCTTGGACAACATCCTCCATTTTTTTCGTTCTTCCCCTATTATCTTTAGAAATTCTCTCGTAAGTTACTCTATCTATGCATCTGATTTTCAAAGGTTTCTATTATTTTCCTTTTCGCAACTCCTATCGTCCACGTTTAGCACCCATATAATGCCACGATCCATAGGAACAATTTTAGCAAAGATTTCCTAATATTCACACTTATATTCCCCGTAAGTAAATTCCTCTTTTTCGCGAAAGCCTTCCTTGCCTGTACTATCCTACTCTCTATGCCTACTATACTTCTACCATCCCTAGTTATTCCCAAATAGGCGAATTCCTTAACTTCCTTCAAAATATCTCTTCCCAATCTAACACTCTTTGCTAATCTACTGTTTCCCATACTACACTCCATTACCTTGGGTTTCACTCTATTAATTCTCATATTGAAGTCTTTCTCCAGGACCACGTTAATGCCATTTATTATGCTTTCCATGTCTTCTTCTGACTCCCGTAATACTACAATCATCGACAAAGTATCGGGTTTTTATTTCTTCTGCTTGCTGTACGATTCCTTTTCCATATTAAATTTTAACTTTCTTCATTGCCTGTTCTATATATAAATTAAAAAGCATGTGTGATAGGCTGCATCCTTGTCTTACTCCTTTTTTATTTCTGCTTTCTTTTCTTTATCTTCAATTCTAATTACTGCTCACTGCCTCCTGTAGAGGTTATGTATAACCCTTCTTTCTCGATATTTTATTCCTGTGTTCTTCAAAATCCTTAATAGTGTGTTCCAGATCACATTTTGAAAAGTTTTTTCTAAATCTTCAAATGCTATGAGCGGAGGACTATTTTTCTGAATTCTTAATGGTAAGATTACAGAAAAGTTCAATACATATCACACATGAACGTTCTTTAAAATACCTCTCTTCTGTAACCGTTCATGAGCCAGAAACTTAAAAATTTTTACTAAACCGTTCCCGTGGTATTGAATACTACCAAATTTTTAATTCTTTTTTGAAGTGTGAAAGAATCCTTAATTTCTTTTATTGTTCAACACGTCTTGGATTTTTATGAAAAATATTAATAAAGCTTTATTTGTATATCCCCTCTATGCATTTTAAGAAACTGGTGACGAAGATGGTGGATTGTGTGGTTATCGTCAGTTGAGTATATGTCATTAGATGTCAGCACGGCATGAATAGTTTCCATGTTTGGAGTATATTTTGGTCATGCCTTGTTAGAAATTTTCGACGCGTAATCAACGACGGACACACACAATGGTCCTATTGATGCGACACTTAGTAATCATTGACTGGAACCTGGTGAGAGACGACGATAACGACAGGGCAATTGAAATCGGGTAACAGATCAAAGGCTAGTCGTCGACATATTACGTAGACGCAAAGGTTGAAATTGACGTGACCACAGGGAAAGGTAATTTGATATGTTGTTGTTACAATGGTGGAAAGTAATCGAAAGAAATAATAATTTAAAGTAGCCAAGGCAGATATCTTTTGCTAAGATACGTTATAGGTTAGTAGATTTAAAAAAAGTCATTAATAGTATTTCATGTGCTCGTTTCTGAAACGGTATGTTTCTTACAGAACGTCATGTCTAAAATGTACTACTGGTAGTACCTTTTACTGTTTAAAAATTACATATATTGTAATTAATTATGGTTTATTTTTAGGACGGGGAAATGTCAGCAATTCTTAAGAAATGTAGGAAATATCTATGCGTAAAACACAATGACAATGGTGGAATAATATGAAGGGAGAACTTCAGATCTTTCGTAAAATATAAAAAATAAACATTAATAAAAGTATTAATATGGAAAAATCAGGAGGGGGCCCGGAATCGAACTCGCATCGCCTCCTTTGTACGGGATAGTCTTTGACCACTGATACATGCGAGTTCTCCATTCATTGTGCAGACCTGCGGTCTCACCTACAATTAAAACGAAATCAAAATTCTTACATGCCATAAATTTTACGATCTAAATCAAGGTTGGATTATATGTAAAGTGAAGAACAGAAGAAATGATTTCATTAAAATTTTTGAAATGATCAGGATTTTTATTGAATTGAAAACCCGTAAAATAGGCGAATAAAAAGGCTTTCACCCAAAGAGCATACAGCTTATGATGATTAGTTTACTTCTAACCCTTGTTATCAGACGTGTTGAAAGTTTATAGAGCCGCCATCTTTTTGACGTCATCTTACTGAAATATGTTATTTAAGAGATAAAATAGCAGTGATTTACTGCAGTGGACTTTGTTATGCCACCGTATGGTAAGTAAGGAAAAGGTAGCGTAACGTACCATGCTCAGTAGTGAGTGTGTATGAGGGTGTAAATGGGGGGGGGGGAGGGGCTATTACTCACCCAGAAACCAACAAACCGTGGAGTGAGTTAAGCGTGTGTCAAAATTCTTTACGCACTCTCTCTCTTAGAGGCGTTAATGAAACGACGCAATACAGCATCATTTTTCGTTACGCTTTAGTGTTATTCACACTGATATGTCTATTGAGAAAAGGGCCGGAACTAGAATAGAGGATGAGGTAATATCGCCAAAAACTGATAGCAAATCAGGACAGGAGACGAACCATGCTGTTAACGGATTGAGCATGAAGGCGACGGGCAAACTACAGGGCGGTACTTCACTTGAGAAAGTTGGCAGAGTACGCTAACGAAATGTCGTTGCTTCAAATTTCTTTAACTAGAGGGGAAACCAAAGAACTGTTTATCCAGAATATACTCCGGGAAAATCTTCGATCTTTGATAACATGTATGTCGTTCACGAACAATATTTGTCTCTTGTATGTCAGAGAGTAAATTATCATGAAACTCAGAGTCTGAAATAATTGATATGATTAACGCAGAATATTGATCTGTATTGCTCTTTGTAAGTATATTATGAAGAAGCTCATAGGTTAAGTTTTATTCTATATTTTTATTTCAGATATTAAATTTTAAATTATCTTTTCTTATTTTTATGGTGGTATTTCGGTTTCTCTACTCTCAAAAAATATATTCCTTCAACTGATTATAGTTCTATAATTACCATCAATTTTCTATTTCAATTACGTGTGCAATATGTCAATTATTTGTGGAGAAACATACAATTAAGCAAATGCACCGCAATCAAAACAAAACTCGTGCGTGATTGCGTGACCTCATTTGAAAATAAATCTTTCGGCACAACACAGTAGTGATTGTTTTCGATGAGAATATATTGTTTACGAACTCGCCCAACGCATAGGCAATCTCAAGAAATTAGGATTTTTAAGAGAATAGCTGCGCTGAGTGTCAATTATCGTTGCTAAACAAGTTTGAAGGAAAGAAATTAAGACGAATTCGCGTAGAGCTAATCGGGTCCTCGGGCTCCGATCGTATTTGTCTTCAAATTAAGGAGCAGCCTCGCACTTCACTCGAATTGCCGGCAGTAAAACACGAGTAATTGCTAAAGCTTATTACAGGGAAAGAAATCCTTGTTGTTGTTTTCGTCGCCGACGTCGTCAACGGGACAATAAAATACGAAACTCAATTTTTACGCTACAGTCATTTCCAGTCAAAATCTCGACAGACATTACTGTCGTAATAAAGATATGGGAATCGCTGAAACATTGACATCACTGTGCCCAAAAGAACATTATATCACCAATCGAAAGATTTATATCAATATTTTATCACTTTTTGATAATTTAAACGATAGAATTAAAAATAGTTCTTCTAAGTTTTCTTTCTAGAGGTGTAGAACGGTGTAGCTGATATTCAGTCGAAAATAGATGTAAGTTAAGAATTCCAAATTTCCTTACTGTAGAACGATTGCAGAATAGTGTTGTGTTAAAAAATAACAAAGAAACCTAATAAATTTAACAGGATTGCACAGCAAGTGCCGGGAGAAGCGAAGGAAGGGAAACAAAATGAAAAGGGTACTAAATCCGCTTCTCATTATTATGAACTTTATTCTTGTTCTAAACTTCTTCATGAGACGCAACCAGAAACTCCTTTCAACAGAAACACAAACTAACTCAAGAAATGTCACCATAATTTTTGGACGGAAGTTATGTTATTTAGCTCAAAGCAGTAAGTTAATTGTGTACCGTATGGGACGTTTTTAAGAAATTACGTTCAAGTGTTTCGCAGATAACAGAGTCCTACAGATCGAAGTAATTAACAAATGTAATTTCCCAGTATTTGTATATTTCATAGAAACGTGTAGTATGTAATTAAAATTTTTGACACAGAATGCAAGTAACACGATAATCTTAGTATTGAACGGAAAAGAGGCTTGAGAAATAGACCAAGTAGTAAAATTGCCGAATAGTAAAAACTATACATGTACTCTTACAACGTTTCCTCTGTACATTTGAAAAATTGAACTCACTAATCAATTAGGAAGTAGTTAATTTTATAGTTTGGCAAAGTACACAAATTAGACGGTATGAACTAAGTTAACTAAAAACAATGTAGTTCAGGTTTAAGAAATATGATTAACAATAAATGAGCACTAAATCGTACTAAGATCGGTTGCTCAGTTGCGGTGTGTCTTCATTGAGGTTCAATTACAGGTATAAGTGGCCGACCTAGGAGCAGGTAGCAAGCACAACTTCTTAAAGCCCAAAACTCAATTTGTGCCCGTTTTCAATAACTTATCCCTACACCATTATTTAATTTCATTCAGTGGCGGGGACAAAATCCTCTCCAGTCAAAAGTATTTACCTTAAGACTTTCTGAGGAGCCATTCACCCCACTTTCCACCGATGTTTAGGGAAAATACCAGGTCTTGTCAAGGTGTCTCACCGATGTTAGAGAACCCCGACCGGCGCCAAACTGTATAGGTTTTATTACCCTATTTGCAGCCATCTTCAATTTTTCTCAAGCCGACTGTCTTTGATTTTGTGCCACCAAATTCAGTATTGAGTTGTGTTTAAACATTACAATACAATAACGAATATATCATTCGATGAACACAAAGTCTCCCGACCTCAGTACTGTGGATTTTTATCTGCCGGGCTAACAAAGAATTTTTTGCAGCAGATAATCCTAATTCAGTGGCACTTTCTTCACGCCCTGTGTAACTGTTTGATGCTATTTGGCATTGAGAAGAAGCCCATGAGTGGACCAGTGTTTATAAATAAGAGGGAGCGATTTGTTTTGAATTTGTTATGATGAAAACACGCGAAACACTTGCTAATTAGCTGATAATGGTTTAGTATATAATACCATTAATATCTAAAAAAAGTTTGCTGTTAGACAAATGATTATTTGTTATTTTCTTTTCTAATTTCGCAGCTGGGCAATCGACCCCATAAAATGGTAACAAACATACATAAATAAATGTTATATACATTATTAGTTTACCGACGTGTTAATGTTACACGCTCTCTCTTTAAAAATGTGTTGTGTGGGAGGTGTTGTAATTTTAGGCGATTAAATGTACAGTACTGGATTTCAGAGGACTTGTGCTGGAGTTATTTGTGCACGCGCAGTCATGGAAACCGCAGCTCAGTACACACGTGGCAAATAACGAGCTCCAGCTGTGGGAAGTGTTGTGACAAGAAATTGAAGCAGCACTGCGCGGCAATCAGAGTCCACAGGTGCAGCTCTGTTTTGCGCACCACACATAAACATAATCAATTTCGTATCGTACTGCATCGTCATCGGGTAACTCTGAATCTGGTAGCTTCTGGTTGATTTTTGCGTGCCATTAAATTACGATTGTTCGTTGTCACATTACAGAAAGTCAAAAATAGTAGCGGTGCCTTAAGAGAATCAAAAACATTACGATACCTTCAGAGTGGCAACATTACAAAAGCCAAATATTACAAGCAATAATAAATACTATAGATATAAGACTGATTCACCCAATAATTGTTTCTCGTAGATCTTAAGAATCAAGTGAGCTAAGTTGGGTAGAAACTGATCCTATTACATAATAATTTTTATTTACGTGAATAATTTTGAGCACTAATTTTTATGAAATAAATTACTATCAAAGACGAAGCGATAATATTACTAGGTTCACGAAATGTTCTACGGCTTCTAATGTTACAACATAGGTTTCTTACTTTAAAATTTACAATAAATAAAAGACGGCGAATACGTCAACATGTAAATTTATCACTATTTATTCAAAAACGACGTTTCGTCTCCTTTTTGAGACTACACGAAATTAAATATAGAACATAGAACCAATATTTAATTTCTTGTAATATTATGTACGCGTGAGGAAATCTCAAAAAGGGGACGAAACGTCATTTTTGAATAAATGGTGGTATATTTATATGCTGTCTTATTGACCGTCCTTTTATTTATTGTAAATCTTCTAATGTTGTTTTCAAGGATGATAGGAAATTGTCCTTGCTGTCAATCGAACAAGGTGTATACTTCACTGCAAGACGTTTGTAGGGTAAAACATTAGGCTAGATCTGCAAAAGAGTCTGCAATCGTTAAAATGTTTTACACGCTCACAAATATATAAATATACTAGCTAAGTGCCCGGCGTTGCCCGGTAATTTATTTATATTATCCGAATGTATCTTTCATATTTTCACACTTTATTTGTTCAATATCGAATTAATAATCTTGTAATACAGGGATTATTTCATAACTCAGCAAACTGGAATTGCAATGTGAAAACGATGCCGAGCTGCACCGCAATGGACTTTTGTGGCACATAATGAGCCACACGCAGCATACAGATTTAAAAGTTTCAACGACAAAAGAAATCAACTGTAATAAAAGCCATCAAATATCGCGCAGTCTTAGACAAACTTCTAAAACCAGTGTTTACTAAAAGACTCAAAATGATTTGGTATAGTGTAATATTTTAAGTTAAACTAATAATTTTTCATTCGAATTATATCCCTGATCATGTTATAAGATACTAATACAATTAGTAGTCGTCAGCATTTTACCTCAATGGATTGTAAAATATTCTGATTGCTAAATAAATTATGATTAAAACCGTATTTATGCGTAACTCAAATGCCAAAAATACACGTACAGTTATTCTAAGCCAGTAATTAAAATTTTTATCCTCTAATCTTCGAATTCTTGTTTTGAAAAATAACTCTACGAGCCATATCTGAGTTCATCCAGAATTGAGCAAAAAACAATTTAGTATTTAAATTGCACAGGTGTTATGGTTATTTTATTGTGTTCCTGTTTATCTTGTAACGATAATTTGATCTTACGGCTTATTTTACTCATAATTCTAGGGTAACATAATATTAATTAGCTTTCTCGGCCACTGAAGGAACTAACTGGGACCGTGAAATTCAGCTACTATTTTACGATTTCCGGTTTGAATGCGTGTGAAATTATATCTTACTTTCAGTAGTAGGAAATACGAAAATAAAATCCTTCAGCCAATTTATTATAGATTATAGATTATTCCGTTTAATTGATCAACACTTTATCGTTCAATGTATATCTAAAATTTTCAATAATTTTAAAGTTTTGCCAATAACATAATACGTTTGTTATCAACAACCTCAAATCCTGAAGCTGGCCTGCGGTTCCCCGTTTTATACTACAGTCTGTAAATAATTCGCGTCCACTCTCGTCCCATACAGGGATTATCTTTGAGCAAAGTACTTTTAATTAATCCTGGCTTATTATTGTTTGTCCAATTTTAATTCCTTTTCTAAACGACGCAATTTTATTTTCCCCTGAAGACTCTTACATCGTCAAAGGAACGGAACTCTATGAGCTGCCATCAGAGTTGGCAAAACATTTGATGGGCTTATGGTTTCTGCATATCCGTAAAGCTTAAAACTAAGCAGTTCCCAGTACAATTGAGTTTTATAAAAAATTATGAATTTCATACTAGTTTGGTATTATTAATAAACCAGTATATTATATTTCGCTTTCGGAAAAGTGAAAAGTTTTATATTCAACTAATTAAAACTTGTGATTTATGAGACTGTGATGTTTTATGGATGATTATTTTTAAAGAGTGATCTTATAATTTTAGCGATCATTATATAAACACTAATAATCTCTCGTTGAAATAAAGTTTCAAGAACAAATAAAAATTAAATTTTAGTAATATTCTTACTGTACGTCTTACAATATTTATTTTTATCCATTAGTTTATTTTAATTTTAAACACAATTAGGGATCGTGATACAAGGTGTCTGTAATATGAACTTTCTGTTATTAATTAGGTTATAATTATTCATATGTGTTGTGGTATTCAGTCCTTAGAATGTCTGATGCAAGCCTCCATTTGAAACTATCTTGCGCAAGCCTTTTCAAAGGCCGCGTAACTACAACATAAAACTATCCCTAATCTACTTAGCGAATTTTATCCTTGTCCGCCGTCTTCTGTTATTAACCCCACACAATTCCCTCAAATGATAATTTTACATGACGCTCATGTCTCAAGGGCATATTTTTCTAACCACATTTCAAAGGTTTGTATTCTTTTCGTTTCTGCAACTCCTACCATACACATTTCGCTCCCATATAACATCACACTCCATACGAACATTTTTAATAACGACTTCCTTTGTCAACCAACATTTTTCATACTACACTCCATCAAATTAGTTTTCCCTCTATTAATCCTCATGTTGTACTCCTCGTCGTTAGTATCTCTATCCACCCATCTGATTTTTAGCATTCTCCTATAACTCTACATTTCAAAGGCTTCTATTCTTTTCCTTTCTGAAACTCCTACCGTTCCATGTTTGCTACGCATATAATACCACACTCCATATATATAAAATACAAAAGTCAGATATGGATTAATTGCATTTGAATACATTTCTTCCCTAAACTTTAGCGACATCCTCAGTTCCTTAATTACAAAACTTTATGTTGCTGCTGCAACGTCCGGGGTCGAAATATTTTTGTATTAAGGACACAGACGTATCCGAAACCCGACTGGCATGAATAAAAGGCTATACAATGCTATTAATTAAAATCAGATGAACTGAAAATACATACTTAAGTAAAAATCGGGGAAGATATTATTTCAAAATTTTTGTAGTTACCTTTAAAACTTTTAATTAGTTTAAATAATATTAAATATATTCCCTGTTAAACGCTATTTATATTTGACTTAAAATTTAATTTACTTTTATTGTAGTGAACGTTATGATTTAGATACACATACCGAACAAAGTCCTTTAATTCAACACAAATTTCTTCAGTTTATCAATTAAATTTATATTAGAAATATAATTGCGCGAATTATTATATTACAAAGCCCTCTAAAACAATGCAATTATCTCGAGAGGATATATATTTATTTATACATTCAAACTCAACAAAGCAGTTAGTCAGCAACTGCTCATCTATTCCGTCAACAGTGTTCGTGATTCAAAATACGGTTTACACCAGTCAACGTCTGCAATACACTGGATACGTACTTGTAATCATCAAGCATTCTCATTAGCCTATACACATGAACTTAATTTTAACTTACTGTGGTCTGAAGAAAAACATTGACCTGCTAGAAAAACCTTGTGCACTTGCCAAGGGCCGAACACATAAAATTCCCAAATCACCACCATTAACTGCCAAAACATTCGTTACATGTCTAAGATCGCCATGTTCCAAACTATTACCCCTATTTATTAGAGCCTTCGCATTGCACTGTTTTGCTTCGGCCGACTCTGGAAGATTGATAGTGTTTTTCCCTATTTGTAATTTCAATCCCTTTCCGAACATACCGGAAGTATTATTTACTCTCTCAAAAATTCTAGAGTATATTAGACGCTCTTAGGGAATCGGGAGGATTATTCGTCGGTTTTAACATACAGCAGAATTTAATGTACCGGATTTTAGACTTTTGTTTAATTATTTCAGTCATTACACCGGTTGTGATGAAATTATCATTCCGTTAGCTTAGGTAGTGTTGTTGTGATATTTAGTCCCAACTACTTAGCGTATTCCATCCTTTCCGTTCCTTCCATCCTTTACCCCACACACTTCCCTCTAGTGCTAGTTTTACAAGACCCTCATGTTTCAAAACGTGACATATTAATCTATCCCTTCTCTTGGTCAAAGCCCTCCAAATTTTTCTCTCTTCCCCTATTCTGTTTAGAACGTCCTGGTTAATTACCCTATCCACCTATCTGATTTTCAGCATTCTCCTATAGCACTACATTTCGAAAGCTTCTATTCCTTTTTCTGCCTTTCTTGTCTGTACTATTCTACTCTTTATGTCTATTAGATATTATGCTGGCCCAAGTAGCAGAATTCCTCAACTTCCTTCAAAATTTCCCTTTCCATATATAGGGTAGAAGGTGTGAAAATGTGGGAGTTAAAAAATATGAGGCTCTAGATTGCGGTTTAATCGCGTTTTGATCAATAAATCCTTGTCGATTTAAATTCTGCACTACACTAATACAAGTATCATAAGCTCAAAATGGCACCGTGCAAGTATTAAAAATTTTCAGTGAAATAATGATTGCATATAAATGCTTAAATAGAAGAATGCAGTAATATTTATCATTTAGGCGTTGTGCGTTATTATATAATTTATTGTGATGTGGTTTTTATAATTGACAAATATATTAAAATTTTTGGAGTATACAGGGTGTTGTTTATCTGAAGACATTGAAATATAAAGAAAGTGTGAGTGAAAAATGTCTTGAAGCGGGATCCTAATGATATGAGCTCGACCTCCCCTACGCTCGGGGTGTGGATTTTCTTGAAAAAATTACTGACCTTTGATTAGAGTCATTTGGGTCACAGTTTTGTAATCGACAAAAATTAAATGGGTAAAAAATCGTTGAAAATTGGGGGTATCTCAAGAAATAGGCTCCAGATCAGCAAAATAAAATTAAATGTGTTTGATATTTTACAAATGACTACTTAATGACACCATAAATGTCCACCCACTCTCACTACCCAGGGATGGGGAAGCGAATTATGTAAGTAATTTAAAAATGAAGTCAGATCGCCTCTCCTCTCTGACACCTTGACGCTAGGCATTCCGACTTTCCGTTTCGCTAGTTCCTCTCTGACCTCCTACGTCCAACTCTATTTTCCGAATGACTCTGTCAAGGTCCTCTCCACCTCCTCACCTCTCGTAATAACCACATTGGTCTACCCGCTTTTTCTATTTTCCCCAGGTCTCACAATGGGGTTGGCGTCCCTACCCTTCCTCTCCTAAATCTCATAATTTAGGAGGGGTCTCTCCTAACCATCTTCTGATCAACCATCTTGTTGACTGGGTTTTTCGCCAGGCCGCAAAAATACTTTCAGACAAAGGACTGCACCTGTCAGTCTTCAAGTTTTATGACTGTGTTTGTTTGCCGGGTTTACCCCGGAGAGTGCCTTCTTAATATATTAGGATCTGATCTCTATGGAAACTTCGTACAGAATGAATTTAGATAAATAAAGTAAAATATACGACAAAACATTTTACGCTTCACAGTATAAATTTTATATCAATAATTGAATGTTAGTGTTCGTCTTGGGTCTTCCTGGCTTTATATCATTAAATGGGCACTATTGTTAACTTTATAAATGATGCTAATGAAATTGAAATACGTTATAATGAGTCTGGAGATGATGGCAGAGGAAGCCATTGAAATGTCACTGATAATCTCTTTGACCCGGTTGGAAAGACCTCGTATTTTAATAATGTTAAAATGAGGATTTAAAACTGATATGAAATGCAGTTTTCAAACCATGCGTAATTTAGAATTAATCTGAAAATATATGATTATAAAAGTATGAAAAACTATGTTTTTGATTAAATAATATAATGGCATGTTACATATTTATAATTCAAAAAGTATGAAAGAATATAACTATGTGAATTTTAATAATTTTTAATCAATGTGTTAATCTATTTATACGTGGCAATAAAATAACGAGACTATTATACTATATTACGATAGATTTAAAATTTTGTACATAGTCTTTGTTCTTGTACCTATGGTGTTTAGCTAGGAGAAAAAGCTGGCGCGTTTCCTATTGATTACTTCCCCCACAGGATCATTAATCACAAATTATAACGTCAACGATTTAAAAACAAAAAGCTTAATGGAACGCAGTGACGTGTTGTCAACACAACAGATACTGGCTAAGTTATATGACTATTTCTTTTACGCTTTAATTCGTTCGCTATAGATTGAGAATAGTATAATTATGAGACTTATCAGTTGTGTCAAAATTTAGTCATTCCTGGTCCAGGTGACATCAAAGATAAAATAAAAATAATGACCATCTACAATTAAATAACTCTGTATTCATGCAAATGAATGGTTAAAGCAAAAATCCATTGTCCAGAGCACTTGATATAATCTGTAACCGTAACTGGTAGTGTTCATTTTCCAAGACCATTAGATATTAAACTAAAAACCCCATATATATATATATATATATATATATATATATAATAGCCCTGAGTAACTTTTCGTGTAATATATCGGTAGCTAGTGTTACTTCTACTTCTGTAAATTAACCTATTTTAAGAACTGAAAGCTAATATCATAATCGAAATAAATATCAAGTATAAAATTTTGCTTCCATTAAACCTATAAATATTAATTCAATAGATTAATAACTTATTTTAAGAACTGAAACTTAATATTTCAAGCAATTTTTTTCCCACATTTCAAGTAACCGCGGCAGATGTTAAACTACATTTGCCAAAAACAAACTAATAAATCCAAAGCTAAAATATTTAAATCATTATAAATTAATAGAAGTTTGTCAATTCCATAAGTGAGATTTTGGACTACCGATAAACATGGCCAAGTGTGTATTTTAAATTTTAATGGAAAATAAAAATATGCAATCATAATCAAAAGAAAAAATAAGTATAATCAACCACAGATTATTGCATTACTTTTTGTACATCACACGATGTACCAGAGGTTCAATTAATGTTTTATTTTTCATTACGGCTTATTTTGTATCATTAATTGTTGGCTAATAGATATCTAATCCTTGAGATATATTTTCTTAATTTTAAAAATTTGATATTCATAATTTTAACTGCAGTTGTAGTGAGTATTTAAGTGATTCTCACTGCGAAATTTGTTGTTATAACTTTCCAGAACTTGGTATGGCTTAATATTTTACCGCATATTTTCCATCTCTGCAACAGAACCCCGAAGATACGACATCATAACAGCTATTCGTACTGTCATATTATAGATATTTTGGGGGAAGAATTGGACTACCGATATGTTTGTGCTGTGTAACGAAGTGTAGACATGTAGAACATCGTAAAAACTTTGATACTCTTTTTTTATCACATACAGTATTATTTATTTTACTGTTCTTGGCCAGTTATATAGAGTTTTAAGGAAATAGAGCAATATAATATTTTAAACTTTAAATTTACATAAGTGAATTTTAAACAATTTACATCAAATAGAAAATTTAACAGAATTTTTGTTTCAAATGGCGTAAAGAAAAAGCAATATAATATAATCATAATTATATATTGTTACTTTGCAACTTTACCGTGAGTTATTTGGTAATATGAATGCGTTTTCCCATAACATAAATAAAAGTTCTAACTCAACAATGTGGTTAGTTTCTAGAACTGAATATTTCGTATTTTAAAAGGAAAATGCAATCGTAATCTGTGAAATTTTTATTTCAGTAACAACGTGACCCTTCAGTAAGATTTTCACCTCGCCCATGTGTATCCAGTGGAAAATGTTGATACAAAGTTGCTTTGTTCCTTCCTCTTTGCTGACAATTGCATCCGTTACACGCTTTTCTGGCATCAATATCAATCAGTTACGTACTCACGTCGTACATATGCAAAAATCTTCTGTAAAATTTATCTGTCATTACAATACAATAAAATATTTAAAATCAAATCAAAAATAAATTATGAGTCTTCTAATACAAATTCCAAACTAAAAATTGGCCAGAATTTTCAAACAAATAAATATTACTTAATTGTAAGGTAATTTTGCCAACAGAACATTTCAAAGTTTTGTCATTCTTCTATGTAGAGCTTTTAAGAGACTAAACTTCATAGAAAAGTGCTTGGGATTTACTATTTTTCAACTAAAAAAAGACGAAAACATAGGATTTCGTGGAGGAGAAAAACTCTGTGCGACTTCAGAGTTGAGTTTTCATAGCATCAGCACAGCTTACTGGACTCAGTCAGCCATTTTATAGTGCTATGAAGTAAACTGTTAAATGATGTTTCTGTAAGTGATATGACATCGGTGGGAAATCATTGGTCAGATTATTAGGAGTGTCGAATTCTTACAGCAATATACACAAAGTTTCTCCAGATTTTCCTCACTTCTAAGCAGAGGTCAAGTTTCCAAGGAGGAGAAACACGACCATAGCGTAAGGATACATAAAGACTGGTGAGACACTCCCAGAGATATCATGAGTGAATAAGGCACAATAAGTCCCCTACAGCATCAAAGTCGGATTCTGCACAGACTGAGAATGTAACATTAAAAGTAGCTGAGACTATTAAAGGCTGAGTTCTCTAACATCAGAGGAGGGGACTGAGATACTCAAAGAGAGAGTGATGACGCTTCGGAAGTGCGACGTGGCCGTGCATAACGAGGATGGAGAACTGCGAGGCATTGGCGGAAAGAATTCAGACGATTCAGACGAAGCATAACCGAGAGGGATAAGATAATTAATATTATACATCTGAAAATCAATCATTCAAAAAGAAAAGAGTTTTTATTAATCTTAAGATCTGAATATGGAGTCGTGAAGACAACCACTATAATTTTTTATTTCTATTACGTAAAGGTTTAAAAGTTATAATACTCAATAAATCGGTTACTTCTCCAACAAATTAATTCTTTATATCCACAGATATTATTTCCCCCTGAAGACGTCTTCAGACGTGAGTACGAAACTGATTGATATTGACGACTGAAAAGCGTGTAATGGATGCAATTTACAGCAAAGAGGAGCAAACAAAGCAACTTTGTATCCAAATTTTCCACTGGATACACATGGGTGAGGTGAAAATCTTAGTGAAGGGTCACGTCATTACTGAAATAAAATTTCACAGATTACGACTGCTTTTTCCTTTTACAATTCAAATATTCAGTTCCATAAACAAAATCATATTGCCACATTGTTGAGTCAGTCTTATATGAACTTTAATTTACGTTATGGGAAAACGTATTCATATTACCAAATAAATCAAGTCAAAGTTGCACAGGTAACAAACATGGTTTCAACTATTGATGAGTCGAATGCTTCAGGACTTGCGACTATCTTTTAAAACTATCACGTGGTTTCTTTATTCAATAATAATAATTTTCCTTAAAAGATAACTCAGTGGTCTCACCTAATCATTAATGAACATATTATTAGTAACGAAAGAGAATTAGTGATTTTTCGCTAAAATACCTACATGTATAAAAACCACAAATACAGATTACAATCCATTGATCACATAATCTAAATAACAATAAATATACTCCTACATTTTGTTAGGATATTTGCTCTCGGAATTCAGTAAATGAATGCCAGTTCACATGAAACCATTATGCAAAAATCTTATGATATAAATGAAATTGCCAATTAGCATCCTTAACCCTCCTTTTTATGTGGAATTATGTGAGTTATCAAGCCTTGTAACATATTTATTAGCTACTTGGAATGTAATCTTACTTTAATAATATGTTCGTTAAATTTGGAAGTTATTTTGTGCTGAACACATGACTTAAAATATAAATAACATGTCACGAATCAATGGGTGATAGTCTGACTTAGTCTAAATCATAATATTAAAATGAATTAAGCATGTATATTGATTCCTCACTCCTCAAAAATTATAATGAATGTATCAATTGTTTTATTTTTATTTTATAATAATAAAATTGAGAGTGAGCGAATTTGTGTGTGTACCGTATGTATTTAAACGTGTGGTGCAAATTTTGTACATGTGTTCCTTGCGACACAGAAACAAACACTGGACGGGTGACAACTGTCACCGCTATAGACTAGTAATTTCAAAACACGAGTAAACGCCAAATAAATTTTTTTTTCTGGTTCTGTTAGATTTATTGTGTTTCTCGCCATACTTATGTGTATAATGGTTAACCATAGGAGAGGATAAATAGTATTTGTGGGGTTAGATGAAAGGGCATTACATAAAATTAACGCGAAAAGGACCGATATTGCTTCTGAATCCGGGGTTATGCAAGTTGCTGAAACTATTCCTGGCGTTCAACATGCCGGTTAAGTTGCAGTTCAGTGCACTTTGACGGGGTTAAAACAAAGTTCCACGCCTAAATTTTAAATTGGGGGACCAATTTAGACTAAATTTTGTATACGTTTTCTTTATGATAGAGAAAAACACAGCAGGTAAGACGCAACTACCCCGCTAGGGGTGATAGCGGTCGGGGATGTGAAAGCGACAGATATTAGCATCCGATAACAGTGTGTCGGGGTCGACGAGATTGACAGCTTTCTCCTGCTGTTGTTAGTGTATAATTTGAATCCCTTTCGGCGAGGTAGAGGAAGATCCCAAGAGCTAGGGTGGACAGGCGATACATAAAAATAATGAGAAAAAATCGTTACTGCTGTCGAATCCGGAGTTATGTAAGTCGCTGACTTTACTTTTGACCTCAGTGTGTAAGGAGGGTGAGGAAACGGTGGAAGAATAATGCGAAAACAATCGAGACTGTTGTGCTTGTGACTTTATTAATGTACCACGAATATTTTTGACTCTCTTAAAGTACCGGGACTAGTTTTCAGTCTCTTAGGGTATTGGTAGTATTATCTTCTTTCTTAAAGTACCGGATATTAATTATAACGTTGTTTAGACGTATAAATTTATTGTGAATATATGTTTCCAGTAGATTTCTTGACTCGACTAAGTCAGTAGCCATTGATTAAATAAGTACTACTTTTAAGTCAAAATGATGCTTTTAAATTTCATAGCGTAGGTGAGCATGAAAAGGTAAATTTTCAAAACTTTTAATGTTTCGATACAGATTCAATCACTTGTTAACAAGGAGACTATTGTCGAATTAAATGCGGAATTCTGCGCCAAGAAGATATAACAAATAAATACCGCGGTTCCACCGGTCACCCATTATAAATTTATAAATCGTCGAAAGTCAAACACATTGAGAAACGTTATTATAATAATACGAGAAATGGACTTCCTGAATATTACCACAGCGGAAGCTTCTGAATGTTTTGATACAATTTTATGTTTTATGAATTGCAAGTATAAATATCATTGTGAAAAATGGGGTATTATTTAGTTTTATGGTGTTGACAAAATTCACGTAACACAAGTTCAAGTAATGACTACATAAAATTTATTTGTTCTAATTTTTTCACAATATATACAATTTTTTATTTAAACAATATCGAAGGCATGTTTTATTTCTTCTGTAAATATTCGAGGCATTTCTGAGCTGCTTATGTTTCAAACAATGTTTCCACGAATGTATTAACTGAGGTTTTAATAAAACAGTAATTATACGACCAATGAAACATACTAAAGTATTATTAAACCCATGACGTTATCACTTGGTTCGTCCACCAAAAGGTTGAGGAAACGTCGCGAGTTTAATAATACTCTTGACCGGTTCTTTGGCCATATAACTATTAATTTATTAAAATTTATAAAGAAACATACTATGTTTTGTTATTTACGTATACTTTTTAGATGAAATTATTTTTGTGCAAATAAGTTCAGTCATGTACATTTTTTTTGTGTGTGGAATTTAGTTAAGCTATTTGATTATAAATGAATCACTGCTTTTGGGGAATTGTGCCTTTATACGGACACGTGGTCGTGCATAAGCCAAAGCTTTGCGGCGGCATTGCTATCGTGAATCAGTAATACATCAGTTGCTGGATCGTTATCCATTAGCGTCGCGATTTCAAACAACGAATTGTCACGTAAAGGGACAGAGGAAGTGTAACTCGGGGAAATGTGAAAGTACCTACGTATTAAACGAGACGATTCATATATTGAAAAATGTAAATTGATTCCTAAATCGCAAAACACGTGGTACCTGACGTATTATAATCATATACACCCGTCGCCGTAAAAGTTGAGCACCAATTCCTGATATCAACCGACATGAGCATATACGACAACCATTGGTTATGAAGAAAATAGCTCTTGCCATAAAATGTGTCCACCAAGTAAAGAACTCCTCCCAGTTTTCACTGGTTTTATTTAAAATTTATGCTTTCTAAATTCTTGGGAAATACTTAATACAACACCCAAAATAAAACAAGAAATCACTGTTTTGAAGCTTTTTGTTCATATAAAACGACGAAAGGGATTTATTTCTATTTAACCTTGTTTATGAAAATACATATTTTAATTATTGAGTGCAATATCAAACCATAACGATAAAGGAGAAAAAATATTTATAATTAATTAATTTCTAGAAACAAATATTAGTGATCTTGACCTTACACCAAGCTTAGGTAACTTATTTGATACATAGCAAAATTCCCTGTATCCATTTTATTTTCTCAACTTTTCCGATTTATTAGTGTTTTATCTGCCTGGAGACTATTTCGTTGTATGCCAGTACTACTATTTCTTTGAATAGTGTGAATTGTTTTTGGCCCTGAAAATAATAGTTGCCTACTACGTTACTCAGACATGGATTCATTGACTTAAAATGTCACTTAGCATATCTATCTGTTATTAGTTATACAGATAATCATTTGGAGCCGAGCTACCAGAATTATATCATTTCAAAATTACCGTGGATAACACAATACATTATAAAAATGATTGAGGGAAGGAGTAAATATAAAAACGCAAGAGATGAAAAATGAGATAAATAGAAAGTGCATATTACCCAAAGAGGTTTGGCACAAAGAAAGGAAAAAGCGGTTGACGATTTCATGGTGAAAGGGAAAATAGTCGCAGCTTACAAGAAAATCAAAGGAACATTCGGAGAGAGGAAACCTATTAGCAAGAACGTCATGAAAGCAGATGGGAAGCCAATAAAGAAGAAACGATGGAAAGATGGGAGGAATATCTACAAGAGCTGTATCACGCTGGAAATATAGATTAGTCTGCAATAGAAGAAGAAAAGAAGGTGGATGATGAAGAGTTGGGGGACAAAATTTAATGGTCCGAGTTTGATAAGAGGTTGAAAGATCTGAGAATCGGTAAAGCGCCAGGAATTGATAACATTCCAGCGGAGTTGATAAGTTCATGGGGCGAAGAAACTATCATGTCCGTCCAAGATAGTTTGCGAATCGTTTTATTTTACATAGCACGGCAACCTTTCTTCTCGTAGGCTGTACCGCTTGACATCACTGCTTCTATCCCGCTTTTATCCTGACCGCACTCCTAGTGCATAAAGTGATTTCAGAAGGACATCACCAGAGAATGTTAGTATTTTTACTTTGCATACATGATGACAAAAAAACTTTAAAGTGAAAGATTGGCTACGTCAACGATAATTTAAAGATAACTGGGAAGCCAAAATGCTAGCAAGTTGTCAGGTAGGAGTTCCTTAGAAATTTAATTTAATTTCTGCTAGCTCAGGTAAAATACGAGTAATTAATTTAATATTATTATTTTTATGAGTACTATAAGCCATGTTTAAAATAATTGTAAATATTGTAAGCGAATTGTTATACTGATGTAAATGTATATATGCTATGTCGTAGAATCTCAGAATGAATGACTTATTTTCACTGAATATATGTGCGAGCTTCAGTAAGAAATTATCTAAAATAACAGAAAATATTAAATGTGGAAAGCGAAAGTAAAGATTTAAAGAATTTATAATAAAGAGGATTATTTATATATTTCTCTTATACGAATTTACTTCAAATTTTGCTATAACAAAAGTAGAAGTACAATGCAATAAATGAAACAGCTTATTGTTTTAGTCAATGCATGACATGCCTAAAATAAATTTGAAAGAATTGAGTTTTAGTAGAATTAAAAAAAATTGTTTATAGCCGCTCTAATTGCAAGGATATTAGCAACTGCTCACGATTAGGGGAACTTATATACATGCAGGGGTATCATATTATGGTTTCCCAATAACACAATTGTTTCGCACCCGAGACCTTTGAGGTACGAGGCAGTGACGCTAACTACTACACCACAGGAGATCGGCTTTAGTAGAACTGTTGACAGTAGTTCCTATTTCATAAAGATTTCTAAAATAATCTAAGTAGTTGATGATTTGAAGTTGGTGAACAGATTATTTAAAAGGAAAACAATGAACTTGTAGGATGGCCACACACGCTAACACGGGGAAATAGCGACCCTTTCCCCATTTAGTCTCAGAACGTCTTATATGCAGTGACAGCGACCGCATCCAATCACAGTCGCAGTTAACACAATACTGAACTCGCTTGTCTCTCTCTCCCATTGTCGTCCTCTTAACGTGTTACTACCCTTCCAAAACCAAATGATTATAAGTTATATAATATGGACGATAGGGTTTGGAGAAAGGAAAAGAATAGAAGCTTTCGAAATGTGATGCTGAAAGTCAGATAGGTGGATAGTATAAGTAACGAGGAAGTTCTAAGCAGAATAGAAGAGGAGAGAACGATTTGGAAGACTTTGACCAAGAGAAGGGTTAGATTAATCGGCCATGTTTTAAGACATGAGTGTCTTGTAAAATTAGCATTAGAGGGAAGTGTGTAGGGTAAGAAACGAAGAGGCCGGCAAAGAATGGAATAAGCTAAGCAGAAAATGAAGGATGTGAATGTTATGTAGAATGTTAGGCTTGCGCAGGAATAGTTAGCATGGAGAGTTGCATCAGACCAGTCTTAGGACTAAATACCACAACAATAACAACAAAATATCTACAAACTTATGAATAAAAATAAGACGAACAACATACATTTATGTATGATATATCCAATAAAAATAATGCTTTTAAGTCGGGGGAAATAAAATTAGAAGAATATCGAGAAAAAATATTGAACATCAAAAACATGAACATTTTTATGAATAACTGATTAAATGTTGCGCATAAGTAAGAAGAAATGAAGTGTATGTAGTTTAAAAATTAAGTTCGTATTACAAAATTTCCAGAATGAGATATAATTAGTTAGAAGAATTCGTATTATAGCATGGGACTAAAACTAATACAAAAATATTTTAGTATAAGAAAAATTCCAAACTTTTTTTGAGTTAGTATTTTAAGAATAGGGCATTAAGTGGCATCTATTGCAGACATTGAATATTACTTATTAACATTTTTGCTAACTGACTAAAAAGTAGAATAAGAGTAAATTAATCACTCTCTAAAAACTGACAGGATTTTGAAAAACCTAATAGATTATTAGGTTTTCGAAATTAATAAATACCGCGCTGTGAAATAGGTTTACATGAAATTTAAACAACTCCTTTTCAAGATCTTAATTTGAGCATGCGTTGTGGCGTATAGTAGTATATCATTATTAATTAATTCGTAGACAGTTGAGCGTCTTCAACAGGAACTTCATTGTTACGTAAAAGGGTAATTAATATTAAGTACAGCTTTAACCCTTGAAAATTCTAACCTGACATAACTAAGGGAAGTGAGAAATATTGTTAAAATATAAATGAACGAAAATGCTAAGATTAAGTCTATTACAAGTTATAATATGCATCATCTAATTCCTCTCAGAGAATGGCTATTACATTTAAAGAGCAAAAATATCTTTCCTACTACGTTCATTTTGACTGCTAATTAACTTAATATTGCTGTTTAATTTTATAATAAAAACAACTACTCGTAGCCAATTAAGACCTAAACTCTTCCTCATTAAGTGTTAACGTTATTACGTAAATAAAAATTTGATCAATCTTATTTGAGAATCAAGATTCGAAGGATGCTTAAGATGAAGTACATGTATATTTATAAAAGATGTTTATAGATTTATTAAATTGACATTTAATTGTAGTATTTTCTCAAATAATTTCCTAGTATAGTATTCATATGACTAATTTTAGTTATTATTTCCATTGTATTAGCATATTTTGGACGGAGTTGTGTAATATAAAATTTTTCAATAACAGTAGGTCGATGTTCAAAAGTTGAAATGGAGTAAAACAAGCTATGTGTGAGGTAATAAGGAAACTCTTATTATATTTAAAAGGGAATGCATGGGCCTTTCAAATAAAAATAAATACACGCAGCTTGTTTTATTCCGTCTCAACATCGACCCGCCATAACTGAAACCCCCCAGTATATTGCTACAGCTGACAAGATCGTACGAAAATATGTTGAATATCTGAGCATTTTATAGATATTAACACGTATAACAGCTTAATTAAGCAGATATTTTTTCTGAAAACGTCTGAACAAAACATAAGTCGATTTGCCTAACAATATAATAATAAATAAATGTTACCTTTTAATTCGCCTAAATTTTTAATTAGTATTTAAAGTTTTGTTAATGTTCTGTTTAAGGTAATGTTTGATAATACCTCATTTGTTCGCCATCAAAGTGGGGGAATCTTAATAAAAATTGACATTTGTCTATCGTTGTCTTCATGCCCTTTTTCGTGAATTAAGCTCAGAGTAAACTTACTGTTATGGCTGAAAGTTATGATAAATTCACCTTTTCCTGGAGGATTAAAGTTAAATATATCACCTAATTTAATCCATATTTCAGTTTAACCAACTAATTCACGCAAATCTTTCACTATTTTTGACTAATATAACTATTTTGTTCTTGCCAAGCTTCTTATTATATATAGCCACGTCAATCCTAAAAAAAGTCTGAATCTACATCTTTGTCTGTTAATATTTAATGATGGGTTCCTATTCACAGCTCTTTTCCCCTTTGGCCTTTTTCCCGTCTTCATCCACCATTTCAAGTTTCTTAAGGATTCCACTCTGGCCGTCATATTTATGACGAAATATTTTTCTCAGTCTCCTATCGACTCATATTCTGTGCACAATATTTTGATATAATATTTGCAGAATAGTTTCTGTAACCGTGGTTTCCGTGAGATCATGAAAGGTCACGACTTTATTACTGGTAGAGAAATAGCAAAAAACAAAATTAATTCCTGTGTCCTGTTGTGCGAAGAGTTGCGGTGAAGGTCAACCAATTAGCTCCAAAACGAAATTAGCCACAGCGGGAGAGGTTTTGTCCGTCCATCATGAATTACCAATGTGACTTTAATGGCTTACACTCTGTGTGCACAGAGAACCAATCGGATGGACGTCGGTCTCAATCGCCGGCGAGACTTAGCAGTCCTCGGTGAATATTTCAGGCATTCCAAGCAATTTAAGGGACCGCATATTGTCAGATAATGGCGCCTGCCACTGCTTGCCAAAATCCATTCCGATGGTGCTGTCGGAGAAAACTATCTACCGTACCGTGTTATTCCACTATGTGCATTTATATGAATATTTCATTATTTTAATGTTTCTCAAATTCTATTTCGTTGTCAAACTTCTTTATTTTTTTTAAAAACAAATTATGTAGTTATTTTAAAATATACTTCTACAGTTTCCGTCCTCGTTAACTGTTTTTTAAAAATAAGAAAAGTATTAAGCCTGTTTTTCTTCAATAATTCATTATTATAAGTACCATTGCCTATTTCTCCTGGATCTAAACCGGAATCTTTAATTGTGCAAACACATACCTTAATAACTACATTAAGATATAATACATAGTGTAATCGACCGTTACATTTACCACGTAAATTTACTCATTTCCTTGTCATTATTGTATGATACAGTTTTTCACATATCCCTTTACCCCACAAAATCCTTATTTTAGCTTATTTCCATATGTTTCGAACAATGTTGCTTCTAATCATGTATTTTCCAATCTGCATATTTACAACAGACAACGACGAAAGCCTCGGAGTGCACACATTTTATGCAGAAAAATGATATTCCTTTCAGTATTTATTTGTCGTGCAAAATCGCAAATATTATGGTAACACTTCTGAAAACGTCCAATTTCGATTGGGGCTTTCGTTTGCTGTAATACGAATAAATCGAGAATCGCGTTTATGCTTTCAAAAGGAAAAAAAGATGATTGCGAGAGTGTTTTTTTTTTGGGGGGGGGACTAATTGACTACGCGACGGTGATCCTGAAACAGGAAACTTCCCTTTAATAGCATAGGAAGGTAGATAAAGGTGGCTAAGGGTTGACTAGGGCCCTCGGGCTATAGTTTAAGGATCCCACCCGGTGTTTCACGTAAAGAGATGCGGGGAAAAGCCTAGAAAACCTGCATCAGGTCGGTCGGGCATTGGGTACTATTCTCACGCCCTTTCGAATGACGGGAGACGAGTCTACTGTGGGGTCACAGCATTCAACTTATTTTTGAATGCTTTGAGTTTACTAATTTAATTTTGTTGCATGTATATTTTCATCCAGATATTAATTTATTTATGCTACATTTTTAACATTTGTGTGGTGTTTATGTGATAATAATATATTTTAGGTTAAGCGAATTTATTTAAGGCCGGATAAGGGAAAGATAATTCCGCAGTCGATTCGCCTTTCCATCCAAAGGTTTGAGCCGACGAACAGCTGTTCGACGAAGCCAAGCACAAATTTACTTCTCCGCATTGCGGACGTATACGTAGTATTTTGCCAATATCATTTAAATCCAATATAATTATTCAATCAGTATAATCACAACTATTTTTTTGCACTTCATAATTTAGTTTTCACCTATTAATATAAAAATAACATAATGCCTTCACCATATTTGATTTTGGGGGGTATGGTTTATCTCAAAATTCAGGTGGTGCCTTTATTGTTAAATAAAACTTGTTATAATACACAAACTATTATTATTTTTCTATCATTATTGTTACTATTCAACCAGAAAAATTCTTTCCAACGCCCGTTTGTTCTCGCTCGAGCCATCTATCCTTAACAGTAGGGCGACTTGCAAGTGAAAGAAACCGCTACCGTTACCGTGGGAAGTTCTTCCGATTGAGCTAGCGAAAGGGAAAGTTTAAATTGATATATACAAACTTTACTTTTGTCTAATTCTTGAAATCTTCGTACTATAAAACAAGGAGGCAATTTAGTCTTCCAATGTAAACACTGGTTTTATTATTATCGTGATAATTAACTCCTGTAGCATATTCTCATCACTTTTTATACAACGCTTTTATAACGTAAGACTGGGATAAAGCCTATTGAGGAATCGATATGCTGACCACTTATCACTCTAAATTCGGAATGTGTCATGTAAGATGGAAGTCCGATGTCGACCCGGTATGCCTAGGCCGTCACTGGGTTATAGAGGAAAAGAAGATGACGAAGTATTCCGGTCCACAGTGGGAATGGGCTTTACCTTCGAGGATGTCTAGTTCTTTCTCTGTTTCTTTCAAGGTTCTGACATGCCGAGGAACCTCGATCACATTTATGAGGTGTATGTTATGGGATCGCAGACGTTGTGCAGATAAGGAGAGAAGAATGCAGCAACTCCACAGCAAACTCCTCTCACGTCATTCGGAAGGGTGTGAAAGAAGTATCCAATAGCCCTATCTACCTGATGCAGATTTTCTATGGTTTTCCCTGCATCACTTTGAGTTGAATCACCGGTTAGGATCCTTAAACTATAGCCCGGGGGCATCGGCCAACTCTTGGCTGCCTTCCTCTCCCTTCCGCATCCCCCTTTTCAATTTGTCAGTTTCAGAATCAGCTTAATTTAACCTGTTAACCCCCGTCCCCATCCCCCACAGTAATGGGGAAAGCCTTGTCATCTGGCAGCATGTCTCTTTAGGCTATTTCCGGTGTGGTGTTTACTGGTGTGCTAATGCCATAAAGCAGGATTTCTCCAAAAAAAGTTACCACAATTGCTCAACTCAATCTCTCTAAAAACAGTTCTGCCTTGCGAGATAAAAACTTATCGCTTCACCCTTGCTCTATCTTCTATCCTATTCTTTGTTTCTCTCTGTTATCGAAGTTCTACTTTTTGTCTATCATATAACCACATTATTCTGGCATCTTTTCTTTGGACTTTTCGTCACACTACTATTTTTGCCCAGCTGCGATTCCAGTCTGAAGTAATTTAATACCACTTAACTCCACCTAACGTAAACCGTTCCGATAAGATACAATATAAGAAACTACATATATAAATACAATATTTAGTGAATTTAAATATAACAATACTGTAGTATAAGAATATACTTAATCTTCGCGGTCCACACTAACAATACTAAGTAAAGAGACTTAATTAAAGAATTATTGAGTTTCAGATCTTGAAAAGGTGATAAGTTGAGATGACCAAACTGTAGTTGATAATAAGCAGAGTGTATTGCGCATTTACGATCATATTATCATCATAAACTTGTAACTTAACAAAAGGTAACTGCGAGATATGTTGATAACATTCAATATAGAATATTAAATATTTATGTTTAATATTATGATTATTAATATGACTAATATATTTTAGTGCAAGAGGAGATCGAAAATATCTTCACTTATTCGTCCGAAGGTTGGGACATCGATTCTACGGATCGAATATTACATTATTCAAACGTAGATTGACCTGATATTTATTCATCGATTTTGTAAATCATTTATGACGAGCAGAAATATGGAAATTCTTTGTTGTATAGATATAGTTTAACGGACCATCGATAATACAGCTGAAATTTGTTTCGTGTAATCGACGCGAGATTTTACTTCTAAACAAAAAGAGTGTGATTATTGGATCTGAGCGACTGAATAGACGCTATAGTATATATATTTTGAGCTGTAAAATAAACTTCACAGTGAAGTACACGAAATTATCTACAATTTTCCATATTCTTTTATCACCCCACTCTCACACTTTATTTCCCAAAATATTTTCATTAGAGGATACAAGGTAAATTACTTCTTGCTGAAGAATAATAGTTAAACACCCTACAATATCGATTACTGAAATACAACTCCACAAATACTCCCATGTAGGATTTTCCTTAAAATATTTAGTCATCTTCACATAATAGGCGTGTAGCTTTAGAAAACTTTTGTCGATCGAAGGTTTTCAACTTGAATTATTAACAAGTATTACTAAATTGTTAGAATACTATAACGTTTAAGGAAAAACCTTTCTTCTAGTAAGTTTGTATCTTAAATTATGCAAAGAGAAAGTAAACAATTCACATATATTGTAAAATGATTAAAGGAGGTTTTATTTTAATTATTTTAAATTAATTTACTGTAGGATATAATATATACATTGATTTTTATAAAAACACAATCATTTAAATGGGGTCCTGCGCGAAGATTACAAATACATAATAAGGAAACTACAGGGACGATTTAAAAATTCTCAGGGTTAAATATTAACCCCGTGCAGCAGTTATTCTGTTCACTGGACGAACCTGCATTGTTTCAATGTGCGTCCTTGACTTGACAAACCACGCTCTTCACTGCTTCCTCCACTTGTCAACGTCTTTCCTCAACTGTCTCCGCTGCTTCCTAGACTGATCAGCACATACTTTCTACTGTCATTTTCCGGGTTTCACCTTCGCAGCTCAACTCCGTATATGCCCCCCTCCCAAGGTGCAACGCTATCTCGCGTGACGTTTTCCTGCCAATGCCAATCATAGTGAGTTCTTCGTCAAGCGCGGGAGATTTTTCATGACACAGGTAACAGTATCCCTAGGAATTTCCGAAGGTGAACGCTCCTTCAGCCAAAAATAAGTATACCGTTAAAACCCCGCAGCCAGGTATATCTCCGAGTCGCCAGCCCTTCACCGGAAAAAAACCCTTTTGCCTAGCCAGCGAAATCTTCTTCCTGAAATTTTATTTAATTTAAAGTTCCATAAATTGGAATTAAAATTGCTTTACAATATGAATGCTTTGTGCCCGCCTGTGCAATGGTACCCGCTGACCAATTTGCGTGTGATCGCGCAATTATGTGACCGTTACATCAGAAATACAACTTAAAAAATATAAGAAAAATATAGAAGATCAGAATGTAAAACTTTTGACAGTACCGGGGACAAGCGTGGGACTTTCCTGGCTGTTCTCTAGCCTGTGAGTTAGGCGATGTCCAGATCATTACGAGATCCTTCCACCCTTGTATACCTAAATCTCATGTTCGCCTTTAATTTATTAATTCCGTTCGAGAGCTTTCCATTCTGCTCTTCTAAATTCAATTTAATGGCCTTTTGCTGATCTTGAATTAGAAGATATACTTTGCCTCTGAATAAAAATTAAATTTCAATCTCTTCTGTAATTTAATCACGGTTATTGTGGGTCTCAATATATTTGTGAGAAACAAAAAATATTCACGAGGGGGTATAGTAATAAGTATAGCAAGGAACCCATCACGCACGTTATCATATCTTAAATCACAAAAATTTTATCCTCAGAAAAACAACTGATATGTAAGGATCCCCTCCCACGTTGGTATCGCAAGTAACGAACCAGCTAAATCTGCATTATCCAGCATAAACCCAACCACTGCCCCACAAGAACGTAATAAAGACTATAAAAGCCAAAATCAAGGATAATTAGAACAATGAATGGATAAAAAAACAGACTAAACTCCACGAAATAAGGAACAGTATCTACTAAATACAAACCTATCAATACAATTTAAACAGACGAGTTTAACCAGTATTCACCCGTCTAACAGTTGGTCGCTGTAGACTCTCTTGTGGACATTTAATGACCAAATCCAACCCAATCATCTGCGACAAGTGCAACTCTCCCTACACCATCCGACACCTAATAATTAAATGTGCTTACATACTGTAAAAGATAAGAGAATATGGAATCCCGGACGACTACAAGGAATGCCTTAATGAACCAAAATTTATAAACCCCATATTAAATTATTTAAAAGACTTGAACCTATTTAATAATATGTAATGTGTCTCTAATAGTTTGTTTTTTACACCTCTTTATTATTATATTTTATTATTATAAATATAGGAGTAATTGTAAGGTGAACGTGGTCACTAATAACGACTTCGGTTAATGTGTCAATAAACAAAAAAACTGTATATAAGTGAATAAAGTGGAAATTTCAATAAGTCTCCGTTTTTACCTTGTTTTGAAGGTTTATTTTTCGGTGGTTTTCCGCCTCTAGGAAAGTCCATAATCAACTTGAAGAAACGAGTAAGGACTTACCCTCTATGACTCACAGCGACCTATAAGTAGATATCTTTATTTTCAAGGTGAAACAACCCCCTCCCCCTTAAAGAACTAGAACACAATAAGGAACTCCATTTTGAACCCCTCCAACTTTCGGCCCGCAATTTAAAATTGAGGATTTTAGGAAAAATTTTGGTGACACATTTGTTGGAAAATTCGATTCTTTACAATTTTGGTTCATGACCATTTCTCTTCAGTCCACCGGAAATATGTCAAAATGGCACCCCTTTGTAAAAAACTACAATTTTTATAATTTTAACATTTACATGTAGTGTACTCTCAGGTACTGTAATAAACTTAGCTTTAGTTCCTACCTTCTTTCTCATATATGTGAACCCGAGCAACTCCGGGTACTTCAGTCAGTACTCTACTAATTATGAGGCACTGGCCCATGAAATGCAAGATCAAAGAGGTTCATATTCTTTTTCATATAACATTTACTTTGTATTTTGCTTCTTTTTTTAATGTAATATAAACAATACATTTTACTTACTATATTATTGATTATTCTTATCCAATAATAAATAACACGACGCCCAACTCTAGGGTACAAGCAAGTTGGAAACCACCACCATATTCTCTATCATTCTCATAGTAAATATTCGGCTCTATTTATTCGGTCATATGTATAAGTATAATCACAGAATATAAAAATTAAGAAATTCTCAGAAAAAAATAATAATGCAGGAAAACAAATGACGGAAGGAGGAATCTTTCTTGATCCACGGATGGTGAATTAAAATATTCAAGTAAGGTAAGAACAGCTTGAACTCATGATGTGTAACCTTCCCTGTTATAGAAATAAAATAACTAAACTCTTGTACTGAAATTATGTATATTATCGTAAGCCTCCCTTCAGAATTACCCTCCTGAATATATCCATCCACCCTACTAAAGATCTTTTTCTTGCCGCCATTCTTCCACGTTTGTGGTATTAGGGAGCATCCTAGCGTCATGTCGCCGAGGAAGATTTTTTTTTTCAGCGTCGTTAACGTCGACGTGCGTTGGAGAAAAGTGTAAAAATTATTCTTATGATAATTTCTGACAAAGAAGCTGCATGCTTTAGAAGACATCTTAGAACGTAATCTGCCGGAAGAATACGGAGCTTTGGGTTAGTTTGTGGTCGGAGCACAAACTAACAGGGAATGTCGCCACGTTTAATACTCTGTGCTAAGTAATTTCCATTACAGAATTATTATCTACCTAATGATGATTAAGAAAAAATCTGTGTGGCATAAATTATTGAATTATAAAAATATTGTAGTTTCGGTATGTGGGTTATATTTGTGATAGAAGCAACGCAATTGTCTTAGTTATAACTTAAAAATTTATATATATGAAATGGTACTTCTACCGTGTTCATATTTGTGCAGATATAAACAGATTTAGTATCAGCGCATAAATTGTTTGCCTCACGAAAAGAAAAAATTATTTAAACGAAAGATGGCAAGTAGTTTATGCAATGTAGAATGTTAGTGGTTTATGATGAAGTTGGTAACCGAGAATCTGACAGAACAGTTAGAACTTGAACGATTGCATCAGTCTTGTCAGATACGTGGTAATTATCAATCCATTAAAAATATTCAATACTAGCTGGAGACCCAGAGTTGCCTGGGCATTTATTTATATTATCCCGGTACATTATTTATTTGTCAACACATTACTAAACCGGAATCGAAAACATAACAATATAACCTCAAATATACTCCGAGTATCTCGAAAGTCAAAAATACCCCTGGTGCAATTATAGGATAAATTGTTTTTTCAGTACTTTGATAGAATAAAATTTATTCCCCACTTAAGGGATGAATTTTTAATTAAATAAAATTCCACCAATTCCATCCCTCACCCTATGGGAGTCGTTTTAAAGTTATAAGCTAAGCGTTTATAGGTAATTGTTACGCATGACCGTCTGTTTTGTCACCTCTCACCTAAACCCAACGGTATGGGTATGGGTTCTTCCGGAACCGTGGTAGATCTCGCTTGAGAAATTCCCATTCTCTTTGCCTCTAAACGCTGCCTACGCTCTTCTTCAGTTTCATTCTCTCGATGATTATGAATTCGATTTACGTGGAGTGATACTGTTCGCTCTCCCCTCTCTCTTTCTCTCATGACGGCAAATTTACACGTATAATAACACAGTAAGTGGGATGAATGATATAGGAATGGCTAAAAGGAATTTTAACTAGTAGTCTATTTTTACGCCACCTTTCTCGAGGCACTTCAAATGATTAATAAATATTTACATTAGTATCTTCTGAATTCTGCAAGATATCAAAATGACACATGCACGAAATTCCTGTTTCAATCCCCGAAATTTTCATTGAAATCCGTTGAACCGTTTCTGAGTATAATACCTCAAGAGTATAGGCAACTCGCATTTCATTGGAGATTCAAACGCGCGGATGTGAAGAAGCCTTCTCGTAGTTATGTTTTTTGAAATTTTCCTATTTTCTGCGCAATGTTTTTAATTTTTCTTTCTTTAAGAACCTTGTACATAGTATTAGAAAACTTATAATATAAATGAATTAAATTGGTAAACTCGTGCTCAAGTTATGGCGTGACCGAGGGAAATAGGGATTCATATATATATACAGATTGATTATGTGATTTTTACTATTGGTAAAAATTAAATTATTCAGCAAAGGGGAAATGAAATAATGATTCCATCAGTCAGAGCCCCCCGGCTACAAAAGAATCTACCACGCCAATGGCAGATCCCCAGTGAGCAGCGACGTCAATTACAGGTTAATATCATATAACGTAAACCATCAAATACTAACGAAAAATTATATCAACCTGTTTAATGAGACTTTTGATAAATACACGAAATTACTCCTATTCGCTAGGAAAATGATTACTACTGAATCTAATATTGATTTGTGTACTTTTAACGTACAAAATAATTATTTGTATCCATTTCGTTCGAAATCTGAATACGTCGGAAGTATCCATTGCAATATACACGCAGTTGATTAAATATTATTCAGTTTTGATTCAGAAATTGCGTCATGGTGTTTCTACGTCAAAGACAAAAAATAACTATATGTTTATTAATATTAAAAATTTAAACTGCGCAAGTAGGCGTCACAAGAATAGTTCCACAATGAAAAGCCTAGTGTTTTTAATTTTAAGGTTATTGCTGGATGTAAGTTAAATTCTAGAAATAGATTTCAAGATATGCGTGGCTTTCGAAAAGCGGAATGGAAAAACCTAGACCGGATCCGGGAATCAAACCATGGACCTCCCGCTTACAGGGCGGTTGCACTAGTACTAAACCAATGAACTATACGTATCGTAAGTTATATAAGATAACCAGCAAATGCTTATGTATAAAGAAATATAACTGTTGACATTTAAATTACGCTGACAGTATACATTGGTTCATTAGTAACTGAAATTATCTAATTTCAACAGGAATATGTTTTTATTACAGGATAAAGTTACAAAAATTATGATTGGAAATGAGTCATAATAGGTAATATATATATATATATATATATATATTAAGGAATTAGATTGAATTTATTTGAACGCTTAATTAATTTCAACACCAAGATACGGATGTAAAATGATTTATCCACTGAGTAATTAGAAGGAAAGTGTAGTGGTGTCTGTTTAATTGAAAAATAATTTTCAATTGATTGATTTAACTTGATATTGGATTATTTAGTGCAACGTGTTATTGTGCAACAGCAGGAGAATTGTTTAATTTAATTACACCAATAATAATATTGATGGCTGAATGTTGTGCGTTATGATTAGCCTCTCCACGGATTACGAATGTTTATTTTAATGGTTGAACTACGTCAACTGTCACAGGTGGTGCGAGTAGAGACGACATAAATGAGATTGCCTCGCAAATAACAACTGGAATCAAATGCTAACATTCTGATTCACCGATGAGTCATTGCGACGGAATGGTGACGTCAGACGCATCACACGTCGACAGTCTTGGTCCAAACGTCGAAGAGTACAATTGCGTTCGGTAAATGTTCACCAAATTTTGTAAATTTGGTCTTAGAAAATCGGAAATTGTTGTTGTACGCTTACATAGTTGACGCTAAGGGCTTAGGTACGGTTGTCGCGTCTTATTGTACCTTAGGACAACACTCACCCTACTACGGGTTTCGACAAGATCCATGGAATTTATCCAGAGCCAAGTAGTTAGAAATATTCCTGCTTGCCCAATATGAGTCCACCAGTAACCACTTGCCTTCTAAGCGCCTTCTAAGTGCATGCAGAGCTAACTGCTTCCTTGTTCAGGAAACGAGGGATAAGGTTTTCAGAAAACTGTAACGACGATTACCTTTGTTTGTACTGTACTTTTTAAAAAAGTTTTTCGACACAAATAATTTCATTTTAGAATTCAAATTTTCGTTGCGTTATTTTTCGTCCAATCAAATCTTTGACGAAAGGGAGCAAAAAATTGATTTTATGCATCACAATATTTGAATGATATTTTATTATTCATTGCATTATCCGAACAGACTGGAATTAACCTAATTTTTAATTGGTCGACCCCCTGTTGTCTAGTAGTTAGGGTCTCACAATAACGACGTCCCGGGTTTGAATCTTGGCATGGGCTTGGGTGTTTGTGCTGTCAAGGTCACGGTGACTGGGATTAAGACTGCTGGAGAATCAATACGCTGACCACGTATCGCTAAAAAAATCGGAATGTGTCAAATAAGATGACAGTTCGCAGTCGACCAGATAGGTCAAGGCCCTCAATGGGCTGTGGGGTTCAGGAAGAAGAATTAACTTTTCTTACGTTTAGAAAATGGGAAAATCCTTGTATACCTTGTAACGTTTTTGGGTGGTTTCGATTCTACTTTAAATGAAGACAGTAAGGAGAATAAAGAACAACAAATAAAGCTTATCTTCCTGCTATTTAAATAATATCAATTTAAAAAAAATGAATTAACAAATTAAATAATAAGAACACAAACTGATTCTTTTTCTCAGGGAATAGTGGGGTCAAATACCTGCGCCTTGTATTCAGAACACTGATTTATTGTGACAATGGGTACTGTAGAATTTACTTGATGGCTCTGAGGGATTTATTGTTTCATTTTGTACTTTACCAACGACGACACCGGAACTCTTAGGTAGATTATCACCACATTATTTGAAGCCGTTGAAGTGACGAAGTTCTGGAATTGGTGGACCGAAATCACCGTCTTTGAAATATGGCTGAATACCTGGTTTCTGCTATGACTACGTGTTTCATGTCCGCTCAACAATTTAACTAACTGCCTTAAATCTTATTAACCACAACAAGTGCTATCTTTGAAATTTCCATAAACACTCACAGAAACTCTTAACTATAGATCAACAACGGCTCTTTCTAAATTCCTCCTCCTAACTTTTCAACAAATTAACAAAACTGCTGTCCCCTGTTTATATTCTGAAACTCTATCTGAATTCTACATCTCACTTCAATCACTTCTTAACGACCTTTAAAAAAATCACCATTCTCGACAACTAACCATTAAATAACTCCTCAATCTTCTTCCACCAACCTCGAAACTGTCGATCTTCCCCTCTACCGACGAAATATCCACCACTTATTCAAATCGAAATTAATTTTATATTTTCGAGTTCCCAATACGTGATTCACATCTCTTTTTTTAAGACGTAAGCCTCATTCACTAGAGGTTACAAAATCTTCTGTAGGAAAGGTTCAAACGTGTTGAAGCGTTCAGACCGAAGCTAATTCACCCGACCCTGCTGGCCAGCGATTTCTAATCCCTTTCACAGGCAGCCTGTTTAATTATCTTTTGCTTGCATTTTGATCGCCACGAGTTCCGCAGCTCAGAAAGTTTAATTTAACAAATTTATTTAAAATAAAATGATCCATTTAATAATTTATTAAACGTGTACACTGCAATACTCACCTATTATTTTCTAATCACATTTTTCACAGACTAATTTGTTTTCAATTTAAGATTTCTTCATTTAACTTTCCTATTGAATTATTTGTATTGCAAACTGTACTCTGTTATGGTTAAGTATTTGACTTACCGGTAGCTTGCGTAAATGTTTAAAAGACGGTCAAATTAAATCCTTTGTAGATATTAAGTGAATATTCTTGACAAATATATTCATGTCCCTTATTACGTTATGTTTCTCTTTACTTTGGGAACAGACATCAGAATTGGAGATTTTATGGCACCATTATTTGCTAAAGAATGCCCACATCTCACACAAAAATTCATTCTACTCTACAATATTATTGTTTATAAATAAGGCTACATACGCTATTACTTGTTTACTAATTTTACGGCTGATTCGTCAAAAGTTCCTAAAGAAAAACACGTGCATTTCGCGGTTTTATTCATGAGAAAATATTTTAGTTTCAAGTAGTTAGAAATCCATTGAGTTTAATTGCTGAATGATTGCTCACTAAGTGCTTGACGAGGAAGATGTTCCGTTACCTCCCTGTGATATTATTACCATTGGCATCGCATACAAACACATTACAGGAATTAAGCGGCGAACAATGGCTCCGCAAAAGCTCTCATCGCGACTGTGAATACCAAATAGACCGCACAATATAAATATTCAAGGGGAATTTCAAATGTGGCAAAGCCTTTCAATTTTAAACGCATCGTAATTTATTGTTATGACGGGTGGAAAAGCTTATTAGCATGCATTTATTTAATGGAGTTTGTCATGTCCCCTTTCAAGCATAGTGCTGCAATGAATATACTCAGCGAAAACGAAGCCAAATAATGCAATTAAATTGAACCTGGAAACGCCAATCGAAACGCTCCAGGAAATCGCTAGAATATAGCTGTTAACAAGTTCAATTCCACTTAAATCATGCGTCAACTTTGCTACAAGCCTTTGATATAGATATCTGCTAGTTCCACTTTTGTAGATGTTGAAACATAAACCATAAAAAAGAAGTTTAAATGAATAATGAGATATTATAAAAATGTAATGGACTTTCATAATAAGTGTTTGAGTTATGTGATACAATAATTCGAATAAGGTAATAGATACAGTGCATTTTGAAATGAGCTGAATAATTTGTCAGTACTTTTAATAACATTTACAGATAGAAATTTTCATAAATTACGCACGATGAATGAAGAGTCCTTTAATTGTTAAAGTTGAAAATAAAATAAATACGGTCAGGAAGGTGTGAAGATCACTGTAACTCCTAGAACTTACGTACACAATAGAATATTACATTTCCCATAACAGTGATCCAAGCAGAAAAATTACATATCATAATAACCAGTTTATATACCCTCAACGGAGAGTATAGTTTATTTAAAAATATTGATTTAGAGAATTTTAAAATAGAGTTGTAAGAAACTAAATTTAATACGAGAAGCAGTGCTTCCTATGAAACTCATTTATATATTTTAAAACACATAGAAGAGATTCTCCATACAGGCAAAATTACAAAATACGGTGCAAAATTTTAATAAAACTTTATTCAAGTACAGAATTAACGTAATAATTTTTAATCATCGAGCGCGGAGCAATTAATGTCTAACGAAAATAAATAAATTGGCAACAAATTGGGTACTCAATATACCGTTAAATTTTAGAATTAAGGAAGAAATCAAAACTGAGAAATTTTCAGTATATCTCTATCGAATATTGAAAACGTAAAACGTCTGTATTCGTTTAAAATTAATAAATACATAGCGAAGTAACCAGTTAGATAAAATTAGGAGAATAAATACGTTCCTACAAATCTAATTGCGCACATCAATTATTTTAAGATTTATGTACGATATATTGCATAGCATTTAATCGTCTTATTAATGTATTTACGGGCTGCTTTTCTGTATATTTGTCAGTAATCTAATAATGCTGAAAATACCAAAGACTTAGAATAATCATTTCTTGAATAAGAAATAAACAATAGAAACATCGCAGTTACCAATGAAACGTATCAAAATTTCAGAACATTAATAATGATTTATTAATTTCTTACCAATATTTAAAACCTGATTCTTTCAAATTTTCAGTAGTTTTCATCTAAATTTTTTATGGAATATTTTATGATTTCTTGCTCTTTTGTTGCATTTTAGTTGAACATAATTAAAGATTCTAAGGCTACTTGGTTTAATACTGCCGTGCAATTAATCAATAATTATTAATGGCAAATATTGTTGTGTATTGATTTCATAAACGCATTTCAGCAGATAAACCAGACCAATTATTTATTAGAATACATAAAATTAATGTTATAATAAACAATTGGCCATGTTGATAAACCGAGGATCATTTTTTAAATTATTAAAGTGCTACATTTTATTAGTAATTGGGATCATAATTATTTCGGAAAGATGAATTTAAAAGTTGTTTCAGTACTTGTAAGGCGTATTTTAACTTTAATACACAATATTTACTGTGGCATCTAGGATTCAGAATCAATTAAAGTAAGGCATTGAGCACAATTTTTTGATAGTCTATTTATTTAACCTACAATAGGTCAGTTTTTACTTAAATCCTACAAACTTTCTTCCTTACATTTTGAACTTCACCAGGTACATTTAATTAATATTAATTTTGAGAAAAAAAGAGAAACGGAAATATATAAAGCTTTTCATCTTGGACTGTGTGCAAGGACAAATACAACCGAATATCCCAGACGAAACATTTTATACATCTCGACTTATTTTTTTGTCAAAATTAAATGTGCAACTAAACTTTGCAATATAAAATTCTGAAGAAAAACCCAAATATTAGGACGTAACATTGCAGGAAGTGAATAAGAACTGAGTGTGTATGTGAATAGATCTTTTTAATTTAATTTTATATAACACATTTGAAAAGCAGACAAATTTACAATAAATAAAGTATGATTATTTAAAATAATTAAGTCAACTAGACTTATGATCAGTTTTCAGTTATTAAAACCATAAACAAAATGATAATCGAAGATAATTTTTGAAAGGGAAAAACATTATATACATGTGTATACGCAAGAATGATAGTATTGTCCTAAACGGGTTGCAGAGCCAATAAAGAAGAAGAATATTTTCTGTTCTGAAAATAAAATCATTGTAATTATGTATAGGGGTTGACTACTGTAATAGCAATTTAATTTCGTTTATTGTTTATGGATTTGATTTTGGGATTGTAACTAAGAAAATGTTAATTTCAATGAATGAGAGGAAGATGTTTCAACAGAAGCACTATGGAAACTTACTATTATGCACTATAGGGTTTAACAAAACTTGGCGGCAAATTTCAGGAGTGAATTTATCATATTGAGAGAAAATAAAGTGTATCGCAACATGAATCACTAAATGATTAGAAACCTATCTGGATTTTTTTTTATAAAAGATAACGACTCGCTTTGTAATTTGGACTAAACTGTGAGACTGTGGTCATAATCGTTACACGAAGGAAAATGTTGTAAATAAAACGGATGTTACCGTGAATATTTCTCGAATGATTACGCTCCATGTACTCGTACTAACATTCCGTGCGCGCATTGTGGCAGTTTGTAGACAGTACGCACTACACAAGGTATATCTGATCGTGTGTGAAACTCAATGAGAATAAGAGTAGCTGCCTGTATTCAGTTAAAATGAGGTAACTTCATGTGATTATATGTGAATAGAGCGTTTCAACTTCTCAGTTGAACTTGTTTCAAACCTATGATGTACGGCTAAGTATACCACAAACATTAACAAATGTTTCGAGAACCCTGTAATTATACATTTACGAACCCTTTTTGAACTATACTTTCTTTCTTCTCTCAACATTAAAAATCGAATCCTGAAAATTTTCTGTCTAGCTTTGTTACATCTTGTTATAAGGACATCAGAAACATTTGAAAATAGAGTTGGTAAATTATTGACTTTAATGAAAAAAGATCAATTTTTATAAATAGTTGTATTTAGAGCACGTTACGGTCATTACAAAATATTTCTAATGTTTATATTAGTTGTTCCCAGATAAATATAGGAGTACAATAATCAAGTAGCAATATGTTTCCTCTGTAAGCTGTCGTGACGGAGTATGTTGAGCTACTTCCTCTTCCTTATCCCCGTTCTGTGTGTGCAGGCTCCAATTCAGGGTCCCCTACACAATCTGTCTCCTTAATGGAGAAGTACTGATATGAGAAGTTCCATTTTCGCCCGGTATTGGTCAAACAGTAAAGTTATCGCATATACCTTTAGCCATCCGAATCGAATGTACAGACGTATGATATTCAATATTACATTTACGATTCATACAATGTCATTCTACTCTTGAATAGAATTCTTCATAGTTCACTGATCCATAATATGAATATGCAATAAAGTGGCTAATGGACGACAGAAACTTGGCGACCAATTTATTTTTCTGATTAAGACGTACATACAGGAGACATACACTTCTATTAATTAAAAATACAGGAATGAATGCTTAAAATTATGATGGACACGGGATGGCGAACAGTAACTACCCACGGAAAATATTTTTCGACTTAATTACGTGAAAATGTTTGAATAAGTTCAGATGTCACTTCCGCTCTTAAATCAGAATGTAATTAATTTTTTAAAGAAAACTCACAAAGTAATTAAATCACAGCTTAAATTAGCTTGTTTTAGTAAATCTGTGGGATTGCCGTCGGCATTCTTTGTTCCGAAGATTTAATATTATTCTTCGAAATTTTTTATTATTATTTAGAATGATATTTCCGAGAATATATACACATATTTCTTAAATTATTTAATCCCATTTATGATACAAAATGAGAGTAAGTTTGCAGCTTATTAAATAATTTATGTGTTTTCTCTCTCTCTCTACGTTTTGGAGACAAATTTCATTATAACACTCTATTATTAATCTCAGATATGAAGAAAAAATGCCAAAGCTATCCACATGTATGTTGTAGTATTCAGTCCAAAGACTGGTCTGATGCAACCCTCCACGCTAACCTATCTTGCGCGAGCCTTTTCGTTTCCTTATAACTAGCACAACCCATGCCCTCCCTAACTTCTTAGCGTATCACATCCTTGGCCTCCCTCTTCTGTTCTTACCCCAGACACTTCCCTCTAATGTTAATTTAACGAGACCCTCGTGTCTTAAAACGTGGCCCATTAATCTATTCCCTCCTTGGTCAACGTCCTCCATATTGTTCGCTTTTCCCCTATTCTGTTTAGAACTTCCTCGTTTATGAATCTATCCACCCATCTGATTTTCAGAATTCACCTATAGCACCACATTTCAAAGGTTCTATTCTTTTCCTTTCCCCAACTCCTATCGTTCACGTTTCGCACCCATATAACGCCACGCTCCACACGAACATTTTTAGCAACATTTCCTAATATTCACACTTTATTACCCGTAAGTAAATCCTTCTTTTTCGCGAAAGCCTTCTTTGCCTGTGCTATCCTACTCTTCATGTCTCTTATACTTCTACCATCACTAGTTATTACGCATCACAAGTAGCAGAATTCCTTCCTTAACTTCCGTTAAAATATCCCTTCCCAATCTAACAGCCTTTGTTATTTACAAACTACACTCCGTTACCTCATATTGAACTCTTTCTCATACTATTTATTATGGTTTCCAAGTCATATTTTGACGCCCCTAATCCTACAATATCGTCTGCAAAGCGTAAGATTTTTATTTCTTCTCATTGCACCTGGATAGAGTCTAGAATATTAATTACGACCAAATTAATAGTTTTTAATTCGCTGTCTAAAATTACAGTAACGTATTTATACACCTTCTCAGATGTTTCTTATGTGCTTATATTGGTTTGGGAATCATCCTCATAAGACTAACAACAGCATCATACCTGTTTCGTAATTACCTTTAATCCTGCTATAGTAAAATAAAAGTTAATAACTTACATTTTGCTAAATATGAGTTTGATATATTTAGTAATAGCTTTTGCTCCAGACGCTGAAATTTGTTTCATATTGAGAAAGGTGATAAAACAAAATTATTGCGAAGGAATTTTAAAGAAATCGTTGGAAAGTTAATGCTGATAAAACCTAACAAGAGTAATGAACAACGAAGTTTCAAAAAAATATTCTAATCAAAAATATGTAAACTGTGTAACGTATTTCAAAATTTATTTTGTGTTACGTTTATATCCTCTAATCTCCGAGCTAACTGGATTATTTCTATCCATTTTATCTTTACATGTACAGCAATATTAGTAATTCGGTTTGAGAATTATAAATATATCAGTATCTGATTATGAAATTTTATCTCCTTGAATTTTATTTTGAATACTATAAGTTTCAAAGCAACATAGCTTTAAGTTATATGATACGGAATCATTTGGGTTACGAGTTTCAAACTTATGCAAATTCTCATATATTTTTACAGCTGCTATTTTATTAACTCCATACATATTGCTGTTAAACTCCGTGTGCTGTTGGTTCATTCATGAATCCTAATGTAAACTCTCATTTATGGAAATATGTTTAATATAAATATTAGTGAACATATATGAAACTTTATTAAAGATTTTTGTATTAAAACGCTGATATTAATAACGAAGAGTAAAGATTGCAAACCACTGAAGTGCAGTAGGGATGTAATTTTCTTCAGAATCGGCAATAAATCAGTGGAATTGATTTCCACAAGATGGTTTCCTGCTGCGTTTGTCGACGACGTTTCGGAGAGGCGAAGTCACATTACGACTCGAGATTAAGACGTTATGATTTGAAACGGCGCGGAGGAGAAACGGGCATTAACGTAGTCGTTAGCGTCCAATCGCCGCCATTGCATTGATAGTGACGCGGTTTCCAGCGAAATCAGAACCAACAAACCACAGACACTGACGTACACAACCCACGGGAATATTACCACATTGCCCTGGGGAAGCCATGCAAATCCTCAGGAGGTGTGATTTGTATTTTTGTGGCACGGGAAATTTTTTATATTCCTAAAAAATTATTTTAATTTTCAGCAGCTACTAAATCTATGTTATAAAATAAATAAGTTGTTGTAAATTAAATCCAAATGAAAATTTCTTATTAACGTCTAATAAGTATCGACAGAGATTATAACCGTATTTTGCCAATATTTTATATGTATTTATTAGTCATTTTTGTAGTTATAAAACAGACCAACCGCAATATACCAAAATTAATTGATGCGGTGGTGGTATATATTATATCAGAATTGATTATTTAGTTTTGTATTTCCGAAAATGTGGCGCACGAACCAATTTATGAAGAGATAATGTTAAAATACAGTTACTGCGTTGAGCCCTTACACTTTTGAAGTGCGTACAGAACGCTTTTATTGTTTCTTTATTATAATATTGTAAAATGGGTTTGCATTAGACCAGTCTATAACAACAATAGTTTCAAACATAAAGGACAATTAATACATTACAATTTTATCGCCTGCAGAATTAGCAGCGTCTTATTTAACAACATACACGAAATTTTATAATTTTGTATAAATTTTATCTGGATGATTCAAAACTACCATTTTTAATATTATTTTAAAATTTGTGAATACAAATATAAACATAACTTTTTTTTTCAAATAATTGGCAATTTAATTTGTGTACGCAACGTAATTATAGTAATTTTATGGTATATTTATTGACTCCCGAAATTTTCAAACTAAAAGTATCAGCACATTGTTTCATTTCAGCAGGTATAACGAAATAGTCCAACGCTACAAACACTAAAATGAAGACGCTATATATATGTAGATTCAGAAATATATTATCTTTTACCTCCTTCAACATGTCAACCTTTAAATGTATGAAATCTTTGCAAAATTACATAAATCGTTTTATTTGCGCTCAATATATATATATATATATTTATTTATTAAGTATTTGACGTGAATATTTTTTCCCATGAACAGTTAAAAATTAAAAATCCCTTACAATAATCATATATTATCATTTATAATTATTATTCAGTTCTCCTTCGACTTGGTAGGCCAAGGCCCTCAAGAGGTTGTAGAGCCAAGGAAGGAAGAATTTAATTATCCTGATTACATCATTTCAAGCTGTGTACTTCTGTCTCCTACGAATTATACGCTTATTAACTCCAAACCTAAACACAAACTTCGTATTTACTCTTAGTACTCGGAAACGGAGGAGGTTCTTATTAGGAATAACTTTGTCAATCAGTATACTGAGCTCGTTACTGCAAATATCGTTAAATAAACAATAGTTAAACGTACTACACGATCTGTAGCCATAAATGTGATTATATTCAATAAAAAATTAGGTTGGATAATGGCAGATAATGTCATGGCCACGGAGACTGGGTTTAAGACTGCTTGAGAATGGATACGCTGACTATCAAATAGGAATGTGGCAAGAACGATGATAATCCGCAGTCGGCCCGGTAGGCCAAGGCCCTAAATGGGCTTTAGATCCAAGGAAGAAGAAGAATAATTGCAGATAATTAGATTACGTGTCAGAGAATGACGACTTTCGAGATGGAATTGTTTGTTTAAATCCTAAAATTGTTGATTTATATATTGATGTGTTCATTATTATAGGTGAAACATTTTAGTTGAACAATGGAGAATTTTTTTACCTCTCAACATAATCCCCACCAATATTAAAATATTTGTCCCAATGGATGAACTAGATTTTTATCCCCGATGCATAGAAGTCTGTGTCTTGTTGTTTGAGCCAGTTTCCCACCTCGTTGTTGCTTTATATTTCTTTCCATGTAATGCCTCCTTGAGTAGACCAAACAAATGAAAATCGGAGGGAGCCAAATCTGAACTGTAGGGAGGATGAGCTTGGTGGACTAATTTTGCGCTTGTTTGGCTGCACTTTAGCTTATTACTGATAACTTCTGAACATCTACTGAAACTTTTTTGGCTATATATTCCATAGTAATACATCAGTATTAACGAATAATGTCGTCAATCCGGGATTTTTAGCGAAGGATTTGACACTTCAGCTGATCGGCCTGAGCCAGTCACTCTGGGTCGACCGTTTTATTAGCTGTTCAATAAACATTTCCGGTTTTCGTACATTCGAGAAATTATTTTAGCCGATTTTCATCTTCAGAAAGTAAAATCCGGATCACTGGACGTTGTTCAACTAATGTTGGTCAAGCCATCGTTATGTGCAATTTTGAGTTAAAAGAAGAAAATGTTTTTATCCGTCAGGTATTCGTAGTTCTTCCGACTGATGCCAACGGAAAGTCATAAAAGTACCGAACACATCCTACTAAACGTTTTTTTCTTACATGAATTTGTCTCTTTCATTATTGATTTCCCTTCCTATATTAGAAAAATGGCAAGTTCACTTGTAAGTAGAAACGGCAATAGCCGTCTGACATTCAGAAGTAATGTGAGTTTAGTCACCAAATGATAAATATAATTTTTCTGATGAAATTCCGAAAATGTACTCGGAGTGAAACAAAAAAGTTATTCATATCCAAATAAATTCAATTTATTTTCTTTAAAAAATAAATCTTTAATAATATATAAATTCTTAAATCAGTTAACGCCTGTGTAATGCGAGTCTTGTGCGAACTATGGCCAAATAAGATTCTTAGTGCTGCCTCGGACCGTTTTTATATAAAAAATCGGTGTTTATAACATTTTATAATATGTTGATTTTTTAAAAATTGGATGTAACAATAATTTAATTGTGAAGAGAAAATCCTGAAGATGGAGTTAATATGCGACGAAACGTTGTTTGATTAAAAATAAAAAACTGTCTGAAAAAAACAGTCGAATATTAATTAATTTTAAGGGACACGGGGACTGAAATTTCAGCCAAAATCTGTAAAAAATAGATTTTCCTTTTTTTCCATATTAATATGCCTATAAGCCTTACAAAACTTTTAATTCAATTTAGTAATTTTTAAGGCTCAGAAGAAATTTAAATGGATTTAATTTTAAATTATAAAATTATTATTTTCTTCAGAAAAATGTGTTTTTCTCAGCTTCATGATTTATGCTACCAAAAACCTTCTATGCGTCACAAATATTAAAATATTGTCTTCATTATATTTGTACATAGTCTACATGCTAATACATTTAATAACAGGTATTAGTTTTCTAAATGTTTACGTAGTTTAGGTGACACAAAATTTCAAAATGATGAAAAGTTCCTTATGAAGCTCTTAGTAAAAAATTATTTACTCCCCACAGTTTTATTAGATTTCAAAAGTAATACTGACAATGATCAGTCGTACATATTAATGTAAAAAGTTAAAATATATTCAAGTAAGTAATGCATGAAACATTTTCAAAACTGCCAAATTTTGAAAATAAGTTTCAAAATATCTCAACAAAAACAAGTTTACAGAAACAAAATTTTGTACATTGCTACATATGTGTGTTGTTAACACACAGTTAAAATTTTAGCTTAGCAGAATTTCATTTACAGGAATTTCAAATTTCAGTCCCTGTATGCCTTAATATATAAATTAGTTGATAAGATGTATTCATTATTTACGTGTAGTGAGTGTTAATGTTTAGTCTGTATATTTTCCTTAGAGCATTAATTTATTTAAATTATATACATTTGCGTTTGGTTCATAATTACAAACTACAGAATAAAATCACGGGAAATGCCTGATAATACCTCTTCAATTATTTTTGTTTCTACGTAACATTAATAATTGACCTCAGTGGACGTTCCTGTTCATCTAAAAGTCTGGCTGATTTTCAGGAAGTTTGAATTGGACTAAATTTGCTGCAAAGAGTCTTTGCTTCATAATTCACCGATTTGGAGCCAGAGTCAATACTGTTTAAAAGTCAAGACTTCTGGGTCTAGCAGAGAAAGATAAAATATAAAATACGGAAAGGTTTAATAATATCTCAACTCATCAAAACTTTTGTTTTGTAACTTAGAACGAACGAATGAAGTTTGTAAATGACGGGTCCGTGAGTCTGCGCAAATAACGTCACTGAAAGTTTGAAATTAGCAGAGCGTTTCATTTGCTACGTATTTTCATATCTGCTGTGGCTGTAGCCAGCTGTCAGTCCATTGCTCCCCATCAAATGCAGACATTTATAATTTAATTAATCCCGGGTCAATGATGCCCACGTGAAACGGCGTGACGTCTGCTCAACTGCTTTATAAAAGTTGGTCTTTCCTCTACTTCAGACATTAGGTACTCTATCTGGAATTTCTCTATGTGGTAACTGATGCATTCGTTCATAAGATTGCTTCATACAGGGGTAGGTATTACTCGAAATTAAATCATTTAACAGACATAGCACCATTTCATTAAAAATAAATTTATACTCTAGTCATTATAATACGAGTTAGCTTTGGATAATATCAGTGACCCTAAAATTTATACCGTAGAACAAAACTTTGTTTATTTGAGAAACTTGTTGGGTTTATTAAGTCTTGTGCTCTACTTAATAAAAAAAGTACTAAACAAATACAAAATAACTACTGCTGTTCTAGGAACTCCATGACTTACATTAAAATTTATAATTTTATGAACGTAAATGGAGGTAAATAAACTTTTAAAATCTACGAATGAAATTATTAATCTGAAAATGAGTGTTACACAAGAGATATAACACGGGAAAATCAACACTCTCTAATACTATAAAAATGTAATTTATTATCTATAGTAAAATGACATAAGTTGTATACGTCTGAAATGAATTAATATTAATTAAATTTTAAGTGATAATACTTAAATATAACAATTTATTTCATGTTTGGGATTTATTGAGATATATATATATATATATATATATATATATATATATATATAATCAAATTTATTATGCTGTCAAATTTCATAATGTATGTGAATTTAATAATTTAAATTAATAAATACAGTTGCAAAGGTGAAAAATTTGTTTCATGGTTTGCGTACTTTGATAATTACAAACTAAATAACAGAAATTACATTATTTTATCCCGTATCAGCTATTATATATAAATATTATATTCCTATAGTTTTAATAAAGATGTATGTATTTGAATCCATTCAAAGCTTTGAAACCAGGAGAAATTGGATTATCTACATGTAATATCTATGTAATATGTTTAATAATAAGTCTAATGACGAATTGTCTGTTTTGATGTTTATATGGATATTAGTTCACTTTCTTTCTTTGCTTGAATTAATTACGACTATCGACAAATTCTGAAACATGAAAATTATTGATTATCTCCGGTTTAGCTATGCAAAATTTTTCTTCTACTCCGCTTTGTCCTCTATAAGATTTACGTAGCATATTAATCTTTTCTACTTCCTTCATGCGCGGTAATAATTTCCACCCATATTGCACCAATTTTTTAAGCTCACATAAGGCCCAACTCGCACAAAATTAGATGCCCTTTTCTGAAGTCTTTCCTACTATCATAATAAAATGTAATGAGTTCTATGATTTTCTGGTTTCGAATATAATCAGTTTCTTCCACACAAAAATATGTTTTTAGATTCTTATTAATTCCGTAGATCTTTGGACGAGAAAATATTAATATATATATACATATATAGAGACAAAATCAAACATTTAGATAATAATTATACTCAAAGCTGTACTGTATTATTATATTTATCAGGAAACATCTGACATAAGTATATATTATTTGATTTACACAAAAAATGGATTGCGAAATCATATTACACATTAAAATTAATTTTCTGTTCAGTTCAGATAAATATATGTATTTAACAACAACATTGTAATTCTTAAAGAGTTTTATGTTTGACCGATGATACAAGCTTTGAAATATGAATATGTAATTTTGTATATGTCATTGTTTGTATAAAATGTTAATTTTTAGTTTAATATTTTTGACTATCAGTCATTTCTGTTGCTATGTGTGAAAAGCACACTTTCTTAAATTCATGAGAAGACGTTCCATATGTTTTCATACATTTGTATTATTAATATTGTTTGTAAAACACTTTTAGATGTATAGAAATACTTATATGCATCTGAAGTGGTTCACTAGTAGGAACGATTTGTTGTGCTACTTTTAATGTATTATAATTTTTTCTTTAAAATATTAATTATGGCTATTTGACTGCGTTACTCATTCATTTCACCGAAGTAAAATTATTAACATGATAGCCACCGAGTTCTGAACATTAAATCTCGTAATTAAATAAATAATAATAAGGAATAGCTGATAACCGACATTTGATTAGGAAGTCAAAAATCGTTTTGAATCAGTCTCACAACATAAAATCATAAGGAGATATTTTAGGTGATATTTTTATCAATAACCAAATCAAAACTTACATTTGAAGAGTGTTCGTAACTGGATTAAATTATTCAAATAACTTACTGCATATTTAATGACTTTTAACGATTGTTTCTTGGAATCAGTATTATGAGAAAGCAAAAAATATTTCATAGTTAACATGTTAACATCGAGGTCGTTGGGCACTGTCTGTTATTATCTGTTATTAGTGCAAGTCTTGTAGATTTATTTTGTTCGTGCTCTCTGAATGGACTCCAGATTTTTAGGATAAGTTATCATTTGACAATAAGAGAAACTAAATTATGTCATATCGAAGCATATCGATAATATTCAGTATTAGTGCGTTTAGTACATCTATAGCGTCAACACTCATACAACAAATAAGATTCCAACAGTTCTATCTGTCCAAGATCTAATTCTTATTTTTTGTTTTCTTTTATCATTGATCTAAAATACATGTATTAAATGAAATAATTTTACGAGTTTTTTTCCAGATATGTTGTTTATGGAAAAATGAGCAAAAATAATTGTGGTCAGCTTCATTGTGGAAAATGGTGTTCCGGGCAAACAAAACGAGCTCTGGGAACCATATTGAAAGAACACGAAAACAATTATAAAACCGCCAACTTTAATGTCGTGACAAATTGGAGGAATCCCATTAATTCGATTAGGACAACGTTCAAATTTGGATTTATAAGATAATTTATTTAAGAGTATCATTTTGGAAATTTTATTTATTAAAACAACCATGAACACTCTAAATTCTCATAACCGTACATTAAAATTAACTAACGTTTATAGTCCAGTGTGTTGTATTTTTTTAATTGGCTACATTTATTGTTAAATTGGTAGTCCACATAAATCTTTATTATTATTTTTTTTCTAAATTAAAAAGCATGTATAATTTTTTCTAAATTGTCGAACAATGTCATTATTATACTATGTACCTCATAATTCTTAAGAAAAAACCTGTTAGTGTTATAAAATAACAGATGTTTTTCGTGGCCGACGTAACTTCAGTATTTGACATCGGTTTTTGGGCTGTTAGGCCACGTAAATTCTCGGCGTGTCTGCCAACGTTTCGCTTGTGAGCACCAAGCATTATCAAGGCTAGGCCTAGTCCTGGCCTAGTCCTGGCCTAGCCTTGATAATGCTTGGTGCTCACAAGCGAAACGTTGGCAGACACGCCGAGAATTTACGTGGCCTAACAGCCCAAAAACCTGTTAGTGTTTTATATTAATTGTTTGTAAAGTGGGTTCCTTAGGAATATTGAGAGGAGCCGTTTGTCTGCTTACTTAGGCTACACCAAGGCCACAGGGACGGTGTTGTAAATTCACGAAACGATAAGTTAAGCCCTTAAAAACGATAGGTCCATCATTCAATCATGTGTCAACTGTTGCTAAATAAGTGTTGTCTCGGACCTCTCTTTACAAAAATTGCTGTTTTATAATATGTTAAATTTTAACACATGATCTGATGTAACAATAATCCTGTAAGTTGTTGGCTAGTCAGTTTCCATCTATCTTTGGCTATGTTTAAATTCAACTGTAACTTCATTTAAATATATATTCCAGAGATCGTGAAAGAACCTGATGAAGGTTTAATTAAACATCGTTCAATTAAAAACAAAATCGGTCTGAAAAATACTACAAGTAAAATTATTTCATTTAAACATTTTAATATAATACGTTAATTGATTTGAGATATGTATTAAAACTATTACAGATATGTTTTATATTAGTAGAATGTATTACTGTCAGTCAACATTTTATGAATCAGACTTATCCTAATTTCACAGATCTCACAACCAACTAAATGACATTTCCAAATCCATAAAAGGAAATTTTTGCGTCAAACTGGATAAAAGTGGAGTTAATTCTAAATTTAGATAGTTTCTATTAAGGTTTTAAATGCATACGACCTAAACCAGCTGGCTGACCGCAACTGTATGGCTTAAATGAGGCTATTGTAACGACTGCATCGTGTCAATTGTCCAGAATAGATACGTGCTCTGTGTATTTGTGGCGTTCCCAGATATCACACTGTGAATGTGGTCGTCAAAATTAAGCCGATTTGTCACAACGCCATTTTGACGCTCTAACGCCTCGCTGAAGAATAGAGGAATCCAACGCGACAAATTTCCCATTCACGAATATTTCATTCAATCATAAAATATGGCCACGAGTGTGGATTTCTAGTCCAGCTCTGCGGAAAATACCACAGGTCTAAACAGAATGAGCCTTTAAATAATTCATCACAAATTAAATATGTACGGAGCGACAGCTTATTGTTTGCAAAAAAAATACATTCCCTTCATGCTGCGTACTAAAAAGCTGGGAGGACGCTATTCAGTCATTTCCGTGAAATCACAAAGGGATTGGGCATACTTCTGCAAAATAATTAAATGCATAAGTACATTTATAAATGTTTTAAAATATTCTCATAACATTATAATAATAATCAACCATCTATTTCAGGTTAAATTGTTAGATAATTTAAGAAGACGAAATACTAGTATATATATAAAGTAGTGGTATTTAATAAAATTATGTTTATAAAGGACGTGCACATTGATTTTGTTGTTTTGGCGGCGGTGCTTTTGTCTTCGTGGGCGGTTGGCTATTGTTAAGGGGCCGCGAAAATGTGAGAGTATCAGTCGACGGTAGGACTTGAAGGAGGAAAGTTACAAACTAACTCCACCTAATTATTATCATACCAAATGACGACAATGAATTTAAACTTTGATAAAAATTTATAAAAGCAAAAATCTCTCTCGTAGGACCATGCATTAAAACGAAGGTGGATTGACGAACTGTTGTAATTTGATAATCCACGCTATCGTGTTAAATAAAACTACAAATGAAATATTTTACTAATTTCTTTAATAAAATTACCCGGTGCCCATAAATTGTGTTTAAATTGGATATTCACGTAAGCATAATGCATGGTGACCTGAGATACTTCGAAACGGTATTTCGCCGTGTAACAATATATATGCTGTTATAGTACCGAGTACTTAGACTGGTCAGATGGAACCCTCCATGTGAACCTATTCTGCGAAAGACTTTTCATTTCTATAACTACATAACATACTTGATATTAATTACCCATTTAAGTAACAATGAAGTTGCTGTGGAAGACGCTCAACTTTCAACGAAATAATTAATAACATATATTAATATACTACTACAAGCCACAACACATGTTCAAATTAAGATCTTGAAAAGGAGTTGTTTAAATTTCAGCGCGCTATTTAATAATTTTGAAAGCATAAAATTATATTAGGTTTTCCACAATCCTGTCAGTTTTTATGAGTGATTAATTTACTCTTATTCTACTTTTTAGTCAGTTTGCAAAAAAATGTTAGTGAGTAATATTCAAAAGTCTGCAATAAGTGCCACTTTATGTCCATGTGTATTATAACAACGACTTTCACTGTGAGGATGATTAAAAAATTAATAAAAGTGAAAATTTTAAAAAATATTAAAATACGCTTTCATTAATATTCATTTATGCTCTATTCTTAAAATACTAACTCAAAAAAACGTTTGGAATTTTTCTTATACTAAAAGAATTTTGTATTAGTTTATTAAGTCCCATGCTATAATACGAATACTTCTAAGTAATTATATCTCATTATGGAAATTTTGTAATACGAACTTAATTTTTATACTACATACACTTCATTTCATCTTACTTATGCGCAACATTTAATCAGTTATACATAAAAATGTTAATTCTTTGTATATTCAAATTTTTAATTGTATATTTCTCGATATTCTTCTAATTTTATTTCCCCCGATTTAAATACATTTTTTGAACTGGATACATGATAATGTATGTTGCTTGTCTTATATATTTTGTTTATGTTGTGGTATTCAGTCTTAAGACTGGTCTGATGCTAACCCTTCCTGCGCAAGCCTGATCATTCCTACATAACTATCACATACCACATCCTCCCTATCAGCTTAGCATCCTTGGCCTCCCTCTTCTGTCTTACCCCATACACGTCCCTCTAATGCTAAGTTTACAAGACCCTCATGTCTCAAAACGTTGCCTATTAATTTTTCCCTTCTCTTGGTCAACGTTCTCCATATTGTTTGTTCTTCCGCTATTTTGTTTATAATTTCCTCGTTATCCACCCATCTGATTTTCAGTATTCTCCTATAACACCATATTTCAAAGGCTTCTATACTTTCCTTTCTGCAACTCCTATCGTCCATGTTTTGCACCCATATAACTCCACACTCTATACGAATGTTTTCAGTAATTATTTCCTAATATTCAAAATAACATAACATAAATATAATATATATATATATAGTTATATTACCGGTCGGTTAAGATACCGTCCTTTAACCGACCATTTAAATCAAAATTGTTGATCATGTAGTAATGTCATACTAAATGCGTTATGTAAACAGCATAATTATTTATTAACTAAACTTTAACCTCAGTAATATTAAATTTACTTAAACATACCCTTATATAAAAATACGAGTTTCAATGTACCAGGAAATGTACAAATCTTTTAAAATGCATCAATATTCTATGATAGTCAATATCTTATGAACCCAATAATATTCAAATATTCCATCTCCGGGTGTTGGTGCGTGTTAAACACAGCCAATAATTAATACCACATCAGTATTTTACCTTACTAAAATTTATGGAAATGTAGTTAATTCGCATTCAAAATCAGAAATTGAGCAATGAACCAGAGGGCACTCTTTTTTATTTCATAATCAATAACAAAAGTCTTTCTTCCCAGAGATTATTAGCAAACAATTTTCTAAAAATTCATTACAATAGTTCTTTTGACCGGACTTTATACGAGGGTCGTTCAGATGAGGTTAGTAGGCACCTGTTTGTATATGAAATATTTTTTTACAGATGTACAGTTCAATTCATGCATATTAAACTGTTGTAATCAATTAACTATATACCAAATACTTTTAAGATTTTTGTAAAAATTTGAAATTATGTTACAATATGCTAGTTGTCTCATAATTTTAATGTCAAAATAATAATGTCGTGAAACAAATGTCCCATTTTGTTTCATTTCTTAATCGTTATCTTTATCCAAAAGTTATAATTATGTACTATTTTTACGTTCCAGAATCTATATAATATACTCATTTTAAATGAGTGATTCCATTTCCTTATTTATCATGGAATAATAGTCAGTTATTATAATAATTCTGATTTTTATGGTTTTATTGTTTTCGCCCTTATAACCCCTCTAAATATCCAGCCATATAAAAAATATTACATTCGTGCTCATCTAGAAGCCGGAAATATATAGGAGCTCTCAGCTTATTTTTCCGATTTAAAATACACAAAAGTAATTTTGAAGTTGTTTGAAATAAATGAGTGATATTTACGGAAATCCGTGTTCATGACAATCGACTCATATTTAACTAGAGTTTTTGTATCTATTCAACACGGCGAGAACATTTCATTGTTTTTTAATAAACTCTTATTATGCATAATGGTGTATTAATATGGCTGACTTTATGTGCCTACACAGTTAATGTCATTTCCATTATTTTCGCGTTTTGTTTCTGTATAAAGGAAAACTAGGTTACTTCTCAACAGAACTTCCTGGAGTTATTTCCAGGGATTCCGTGATACAAGAATCGCGTGTAGTTCTCTTTTTCCAGCCGCCTAGACATGATGTCAGAAGAATTGCATTGCAAGTATATTCACTGTTAAGCTTAGAAGAAATCTTTCTCCTTTTCGTAATCCACAACAGGCAATGGGAATGACTGACAGGCAATTCTAGTTACAGCATACAGATTTATGATAAATCCATGTTTTCCGTTTTACGTATCGTTATTCTGCAGTAGAAGACGAAAATTAAAAAGGAATCGCGTATAAGACAAAATAATATTTTGCGGACTCTACATAATACTAAGCACTTAAATAAATATTACAGTTATATTGAATAGATTACTTAATGTTAAAAAACTTAGTAGCTATAATATTTCGTCTATTGTTATATATATATAAACAGCTTTAAATTTATTTTGTCTATTTGACATCAGTAAAATAAGAAGTATATATACAAATGAATAAGTTCTACGCAGTACATTATAATTGCCTAATCTGTGCCAATAAATAAAATCGAAGTGTCTCCCAGGTTGTTTGTCTGCAATAGTCCCCGAAACGGCTCAACGGATAGAATTGAAAATTTGAGGTATTAATACAGGAATTTTAACTTAAATTTTCGGTTATGTTTCATCTTGATATATTACAGGTTTCAGAAGATGTTGATATAAACCTTTTTTAATCTATTTTTTGAAGGACCGACCTGTTTAAACGAACTGCGAGTTATAAGGTTTGCGTTTAGGAGTTGCTATACCATTTACCCTCGTTATCGCCGATAATCTCAGAGAAGTTGTCTGTCGATCTTCTGAAGATTTAGGTACTTTCCTTATCCCCTTTTGGGCCAGAAAAGGTCCCATCCTAAAGCAATATAGAACCTGCAATTGGATAGATTATGACGTCACGTAACATGCCAGAATGATAATTAAATTGCTTTTTAGCGTGACTAATATTTTATCTAAGTAATTTTACTATCTAATTAATTAAAATGCATAATATTTTATAAGTCCTAGTTTAGATTGGCTGTATAAAGCTCGGGTCACACTCACTAAATCTCGTTTTTGTAGATAAGCATCTACACATCTTATTTCATGGTAAACAGATGGTTCAAGGGTATTACTATAAATTGAATTAACCGTTAGATTGTATTTTTATGCATGTATGTGCCGCATAAAAATATAAACCTTTGGGGAAATTTCGACCTAATTTTGTACACGTGTTCCTTGCGAATCAAAAAGTACTGTGGAACAGGGATGCTGAGTACGGAAATTTGAAATGAAAACAAACTTCAAATATGCGCATGCGAATAAATATATTTCGTGGTTAGTGATGTTGATAGTGTCTCTCTCGGTACATATTTTCAGACTTTTTTTAAAGTTGCAGTGTCTATTTAGATTTCTTGACTCGATTAAGATACTAAGCCATCGCGGTGGTTTGATGATATCCAGATCTCATAAAATCATAAAATGTGACCTTCTCGCTGATGGTTTTAATCACGTGTTGACAAAGAGATGAAATACTGTAGTGCTAATATAAATGAATTCCCGAATACCGCCGGGCACTCAGATAGTATAAATTAAATTTTATGTAACCAAGAACATCACTATTAATGATTAATTGTGTAAGTAGAAATAGGGATCTTGCAAACCTATAACTATATAAAAATTTAACAGATGTCATAATTGTAAGAACGGTTTTAACCGCTTATTACGTTATTTTATAAGCGAACATTGGAACGGGACGCAGTCATTTCGACTCGTATCTCACACAAAAAGCATCGATAGGATTCTGCTTGCAAATTGCCCACGTAAACAAGAGCATTGACTCGCCGTTCCTGCGCGCGGGCGATGGCTAATGAACCGGAAGGTACGATTAATCTCTCGAGGTAATCTCTTGCTACCGATGTGAAATATCACCTCCAGTAAACCGATTAAGCAGCTTCAGCGAGAAAGTGCTCGTAACGAATGGGGCGCCAAGGTTTGTTTAATATTTGGCTGGGTGTTGGAATGTAAAGAATGAAATACGGCCGTAGACAAAATGCAAGAACAAGAAAAACTGATGTCGGATGCCGGTCTAATTAATGAAGCAAATGCAGTCTCATCTTCAAAACGTGCTCGAGAATTCTCAGTAGTGTAATTAAAATTCTGCCTGATTAAACGTACTCATATTAGTGTTCATATCATTCCATACGTGTATTTGTTTTTTATTTTGAAAAGCAAAACAATGTACAACTTTTAGAAATTTTAAACGAGTTTGAAAATAAAACATATAAAATTTAAACAAGAAAGATTTTTCTTTAGTTATTAGAACAATATTATTTGCAATGCATTTATAATCGTAATAGCGATAAGTTTTAATAAAAGTCTCTGTCTCAAAATACGGTTATCATTGAATGATTTGGGGCGAGATTCATTTCTGTTTATTGCGGCCACTTTAACGAATATAATGACACAGCCTGATTCCTTCCCACCTGAAACTTTAGCGAGTCCTGATTCCTTGCCGTCGTATTGGTAAGACCTGCACGACTCCATAAACTTAGCGTCAGGAATTCCAAAACCCAAATTTTAATGGAAAATTCTGTTTTCAGTCTATACTTAACAAAGTTAAATCATCTTATGATTTAACTACCATCAAACTGTCATTGTTCCATTTTTAAAGCATATAATTTAAACTATCCAAATTATTCAAATCTTATTCTTAGCTAGTTCTTAACTAGTTTGAGACAGTTTACTTAATTATAAACAAAATACAAAGTACGACCAGAAGTTATAAATGGAATAATATAATTTTAATATGTTTCGTCCGTCCCCAGCAACGTGAAATTTTGAAATATTTTAATTATAGAAGTGAAGAGGTCCCTTAGGTAAGGGGACGAAACTTATGTAAATTAAATTATTCCATTTCTGACTTTTGGCCATTATTTTCATTTTATTTAAAATACTAAATCATATTAAATTAATTACTTTATTTATAATTCCTTGATGCTTGGTCTAATTCAGCAACCAATCTATTAATAATTTAATTTACTTAATTAACTGAAAACAAAGTGTTGTACGTATTTGTACCTTCGTCAGATTTTTAAATAAATAAATTGTCTGAAACTTGTTTTAAACTGTAAAAAGTTCAAAAGTTACTGAATTATTCACCTACTATGGAGATGAAAATGAAAAATTAATCCGAGAGCTTGGAGATTTAAGATAGAATTTCGTGACTGTATTACCTTTTTTGGTTGAGTGTTTAGTTTAAGTATATGTAGCAAATTAGCACACCTAATATAGATAATAATCACATTATGGTACCATACATGGAATTGTATGGTGTTTATTTAATTGTGTCATAATGATGAATATATAATCCACTTTATTTTAATCCACCGTCATGTCGGGAAGGAATCGGTTTATTTCCAGGGAGGAATCGGGCAATCATTACGGAACACATGATTTGAAACCTTACTTATCACTAGTCTGTTTCATTTTGTGCCTCTAGGGAAGTAGATTATAAATACCGTAAGAATTCAATATTTTAATTGTAATAAAAATTATGTTGAATTTATGTACCACGTATTTGTATGTTTGGAGATTTCACAGAACAAGCGAAGAAGTATCATGATGTCCGACTAGCCGTGTGTTCGCCGGGTATTTATTAATATTAGTCCGAAAAATGAATTATTTCAGAGTTATAAATTTATTGGTCAACATGATTTTACTGACATCGAGATCGGGCTAGCTTTAAATTAAATTAACCGAGTCAAGAATTCTCCTGGTACAACAAATGAGGGAGTCAAAAATATTCCGTTTGAACTAAGGGAATAAAAATATTCTCGGTACATTAAAGAAGTTAAAAATTCTCCAGAAAGCATAAGAGAGTCCATAATATAAGTAGTACATTAAAGTAGTAAACAATTCTTCCGATATCTTAAGGAACTGAAGAATACTACCGTTATAAAAGAGAGTTATGGATATTTCCGATACTTTAAGGAGATGAAAAATATCTCTGCACCCTTTATGTTAAATTATGGATATAAAGCGTACCATTTCCTAAAGTAAATGACACAAAGATATGACATGTATATTCGATACAATCACTGGTTGAAACGACTTGCGCGCCAGCTACTGAAAAATGTTTGTAATTGTGTTTAATCAGGGAGGATCAGTTTTCTATCTCAAATGGGGTGTTGAAGGGGCCAAATTTTCGACAAAACAGTAGAAGGTATGAGAACATGCCACAAAATTTTCCTTGCAATCGAATGAATGGTACAAAAAAACATACGGGACCAACAGCGGGACATTCATTTGAATTTATAAAGATTACGCTAGCCACAGAAGCAAGGATGAGTGAAGTGATAAAAGAAATTAATAGACCGCAGAGGCAGACAGTCAACAATTAAATGACTAAAATACCGAAATACTTGTTACATTTCATGTTATACGTAGATCGTTATAAAACATTTAGGTATACAATTTAGTGGTCTGTAATTATGGTCAATTTCCTTCATATTTTACTACATCACAAGTACTGCAAGCTCAATCGAATTTTATATGGTTTAAATTTCCTACCCTGATCTTAAAACTAGGGTGTCAATTAAATAGAGAAATAATATGAGAACATTAACAAAAAAATTAATCGTTGTTAGCGGGTAAATAAGGAATTAAGGACAAGCTACACCAGGATTATGACGAGAATCATATTTTACACATTTAGTACCGTCAAATGTTCGTTTTTTTGGGAAGAGAAATAATACAAGTCCCTATCACCAATAAAAAATTAACTATATTTATTTGACATTTAATTGTAATTGAACAAACCAGCAAAAGTTGAAAATATATTTTAACATAATGAAAATTGGAGCATTCGAATTAGAGGCATTAGATTCGGTCTTTTTTGGAATTCCATCCAGTAAATATAAATTTTAGCAACCGTGAATATAATGTATTCTTTGAAATAAGTAAAATTTTCTACACAGAACTTTAGTTGTGTATTCAGACTTATAAATGTTTTATATTTGCAAGTGGTTCCAAAAAGTAAATATACTTTTGTCTATTTTTATTTAAATAACATATTTTTAATTTATATTTTAAAATTGCACGAGAGATGAAGCGAGAGTCTTTTGGTCCGACGGATATTCGGATTGAATGTTTTTGAGTGTGCAGTAGAGCAGGAGCCAAATACTTCTAAGCACTTTTTGTACACCCCTTTATTTTTGAATGTGACTTTCCTTCCTGTTTGGGAATGAAAATTATTGGAATTATCAAGAAATGAATACCGGGACATCTTACCCTGTACACCATTCCTCACGTTAGTTTTCATGTTATACACAGAGTGCGCTTCAAGTAAATTGAGTATTCCGTTCCACTGTGTTTAGAAATATTTACTATTTCTTATGCAAAATGCCAGAAACAATTATGAATGTTGGCTGAAGACTTTTTTTGAAGATACTAATGATATTTTGGGAAATGAGGACAGGGAATCTGATGATAATTCAACACAAAATGAGCACTAATCTTTGATTCTGACAGATTTTACCAACGATGCTAATGTTGATGGGAAAACATTTAAGGTTGTTGGATAAATACGTCTGGAAAGCGGCAATTGATGTCTGTATTCATTTTCTGCGATGAATAGGACAACTTCATTTTTGTAAATATGGTTACTGGTCTACGAAGAGTAAATAGCGTGACAGGAATAATTGTTGCATTTATTTATTTCTGAAACAACAGTTGTAATAATAACGATATTTACAATTAATTACATAATAAAAAATTGATGTAAATCGATAGTTTGCTTGTGTAGAAAATACACAAAATTAACTGTCGTAAATTAAGAAGATTCCAGTGTTTTTAATTACATAAATTCTCAAATAAGCTTGCTGTAATTGCTTATAGTCCAATTTTCTTAAACCACTCTTTAGTAAAATTTTTGTACTTTAATATATGACAAATAAAACAAATGATTCATATGAAAAATATTTTATTGTATTTCTTAAACGAAATACTAAACTAATTTTATCGTTATACAGATGAGGTTTCTTTAGCATATATTTTAGCAGATATTAGGAAACAGTATAACAGGAGATATTATCAAAAACTCAGGTCCTTTTCACTCAGGCTTAAGTTTAGCTCCCTTCTGCTTCCGGTTTAAAATATGGTATAACTGTGATAAATTTAGTTGGGTTGTTCAATTTAGAAAACTAGCATCAATTCATTCTGTCTAATATTTAAAACAGCATATAATAGATCAATGAGGATGTTTAAAAATTTAGTGTAAACAACACTTAGTTAAAATGGTCAAGTTAAATCAAAACTTTTTGAAATGTAAATTATTCGAGTAAAATATTTTCCCTAAGTTGTTATTTCAGTGTCGGAATTCTTTTAAGACAATTCTGGAGTTGATAATAAGACGTGGGGGCTGCGTTATTTTTACTTTAAGTCAATATAAATAAACCAGAGTGAAGTGTAATAGTATTAAAATCTACTTGTATCACCAAGACCAGTGAGAAACAAGGGATATAAATATTATAGACTTAATAAAACCTTGACTGAATAATGGAAAAAATGAAATTTTAGAATTAATTAGTATTTAATGTTGAGTAAAGGTTGACGACGGGCATCAGATTACAAAAAAAACGCTTTGTTCTAAAATGTTGTGCCATCGAAGATAATATAAAACATAACTATTTATGGGAATGTCACTAAGCCTGTCATGAAATAGCTACTCAATGGAAACAAGAGAACATAACTTTGTGAAGTACACTTATTATAAAAATTTATGTTTATGTTTAACCCTATATTCTTGTTATATTTGTAATTCAGACAGGACCGGTGACGACACTTTCAACTATCGTTTCCAAATTAAAGTTCTAAATGATGTAATTACCGCTCTTAGAATCTGTACCTGTATTATTTCCACTGGCCTATTGACAATATGTTTACTCTCTGCAGCTATAGTATAACCGTAATTACAATCGGGCGTTTCAGGACTTCCGATGTCCCGTGAAGGTAAACACACATAGGCAGGCAGAGTGAGAGAGAGGAGAAAGCGAAGGGAGATCGAAAGCTATTCATCGGAAGCGCTCTTTATCAAATCCGTCTCTTAATTACGGTCCGCTTGTCAGCGTCCAGAAAGCCATTGTCGGCCAGAGCCGCTCCTGATGGCTAATGGTTCGCCCATTCGTAGCACGCGATCGCCAATTTACGCAGCAGCTCTTTGTATGAGAGTAATAACACATTTGCGGCAACTTTGCGACGAGAAACAAACAAAAAACCTTCTAGCGCCATGGTCAATAGCATTGCTGCGGTCTAAGCAACTTTATGACGAGTGACTTTTTATTTAAAAAATTGTGTGGTACGCGAGAAGGCGAGATGAATAGAAATCTAATAAAGAGGAGAGCAGAAAACATGGAATAACATTGCAAAAACTGCGAAAAAATAACTTGGCTGCATTGAGTGACTGGAGAGTAGAATGAAGATTGTGACACAGTTGCTTTGAAGGAGATAATACTAACAAAATTGATACCATTTTTGAGAGTCGTCCAAACATTCTTACAATTTCAGAACACGTATGTCAAAACTCACTGCTCGTGGACCACATGCGGCTGGAAGCAAGGTTTCGCATTATTTGTACTACTGGTATTTTTTTCCTCGAAATCCATATGGTAGTACATGCAAAGTGAATTGTTTTGTTTATTCAACATAGTAATAATAGATAAATAACTATTACTGGGCGTGTGCCAATAACTGCACTAATATTTTTAAGAATTCTTCGTATTCTTGTGAAATATACCGCACGTCCTTACGTCGACAGAAACAGCAATTTTGAATCGTGAAAATTTTAAATAACCTCAGAAAGAAATTAAATGATTGTTAAAGGTGTAACAAAACCTCATCAGCTAAACTGATAGGGATATGTGATAAGACATTCAGAGAGGATAATTTCTTTTTGTGAAGGAACATAGTGTCTTGTTTATGAATAATGAATGGGCACGTATAAGGTGCGTGAGCCACACTCCACAACCGACCCGCGCATTGTTCATCTGTGCTATCAGACTTTTCCCTACCTGTAGGTTTGGTTGTTTGCTGCTTTTGTTTGTGGTTGTGAGACGTTAATAAATGAAGTAATAGTCATCGGAACATGTATTTTTCAATAAATTTGTGTACAATACTTGTATTCAATTCCAACTCTTACGGGCGAAAACCTTTACCTGGGCATAACTCATAAACGAATAGTTTCATAGAAAAGATCCTCTCTACCTGGCCTATCATCTCTATCATTTTTTTGGCGAGGTCTTGTTCTATATATAAATATATACTTGTTTGAGCTCTTTTCTTTTGCTACATTATTACTTTACATTCTTGAATGTGACATATCCTTAACATATTTCTAAATTTTAGTAAGAATTACCTTCTCTAATAATTTTGTTAAAAGACTTTAATTACATGTATAGTTACAGAACGTGTAGCCCTCGGGAAAATTTGAGTTTGACATGCCGGATCATTATATTTGTCTGATTTAAACGGATAGAAATAGGTAGAGTCATAAATTTAATCTTGCACTATCCCACATGTTACACAATCGATTACAATTGTTATCCGTGAAACTTCTCTTAAGCTTCACCGCGTAATTATATTATACTTCACTTAAAGCTAGTTACTGACAAACAACTGTGTACACTCGTCATACAACGTCTTCATTCTGTTATTTGTTAATGTGCGGAGCATGCACTAAATGTTCGATATATACTAGGAAGAGAGTGATGTTTGCGACTTACCTGGAGGATGTCTGGTGACGACCTTGCTTGGATCTCAACACCTGAACCGACCAACTGAATATAACACGACTTCCTTGAATAAACATTGCTAATGAAGCACTACAAATATAATCAAACTCCTAATAGTTCGTAACTGATAATCTATAAACTTAAGCGATTCAACCTTTTAACCTGGTAGACAAACATTAGATTAATAATTTTTCCAATATTGTAGTGTTAGTATCTAAATATTCAATATATTAATTAAATGTTTGTTAGTGGATGTATTTATGTGCATTACTTTATCTGATAAGTAGACACTGTCTCTTCAGCCGGAATTATTTGACCTGAGGCACAGAAAGGAAGGCTGTTGGTCAACTGATTTCCACCAAATGGGAGTGAGTGGGGAATAATTGGAAGGCGAGATGTCGTAGGGGTTAATTGGAAAGGTGGCCGTCCGTCAAATGGAAGATAAAACATACTTCAAGTTTGGTTTAATTTCTAACGCAAACAATTTAATAATATGTATGCTATTTTATCTTTAACTAATTTTTTACTAAATTAAGCATTATTATTTAATATGTCTTTGTTACGGCTTCCGTACGATTATCTACTGTCTCCCCTAATCTTAGCAACAAATATGGACATTAAAAAGTAAACGAAGTAGGGCTGAATGATTTTTGAGTATAGTGACAATTTAAAGTTTTCTACTTCAGAAGAAAAGTTTTCAGTCCATTTTCTGTAAAGCGTACAAATTTTTTTGCTGAACTTAAAAATAATGGTTTATATTTACGGGAAAATTTAATTTCACAGTTTAATAGTATTTAGATCCTAGTTATTATTCGTTTGGAATTTCATCGAAATTAATCAAAATTTTTTTTGGAAAGCCACAAAGGAAGTGTAGCAGATAGAAACAGGAAGTTAGATTATATCGTGTAAAGAATAAAAAAATTATAAAATAAATTTGTTCGTGCTTCAATTCGACTACCAGACGAGTGGCTACACAAATCTGTGTCTGTGGAAGATTTTAGTGGAGTAGCATGATCAGTGCGTTAGAAGCTGAAGAAGTTTTAAGGAAACGTGAAGCTGTCCGCGGAGGTCCTTCCAGAGCAAGTGTAGATAGATGGTCAATATTCGTTGCGAAAAAGATAATGTAGTTAAGGCGAAGAAAGAAGATAAGTAACGGTAGTGCGACGACATAATAAATTAAGTTAAATCATAAAGGAAATAGAAGTGAAGTGATTCTAAAAAAGTAAACCACAGAGACTGAGTAAAGTGAATATAACGTTCGCGAGGAGAAGGATATCCGCCAGATCAATCAGATAAAAATAAATTATCTATATGAATTTTCATAAGCAAAATTTGATTCATATTATCCTATTAAATTATTTTCCCCATCTTATCTCCCTTCTGTTAATGACCCTCAGAGTGAATTCCGCGAAATTTTATTTAAAAAGAATCACGCTACCAAATAAAGTATTATTTTTGTATTTTTACTTTTATGACTGAGATTATTAAAACGTTGAATGTATATGAAGTAATTATTCTTTAAAATCGGCTTCTGGTTCCTTATATAATGGATCGTAAATACGCGCTACAATCATCTGATTCTAAACACAGCATAGTGTGAAATATTATTTTATGTACGTAGATTTAGGGCAGGGCAGTCTGAGGCTAGTGGTTGCTGTTTGTGTTGGTGTTGTAACGGTCAAACACATCTGATCGGACTTAGGCGGCGTGGTGTCAAAAGAAAGGAGACAGTATTTGAGCCAGGGGCAATAAAACTAGACACCACGGAGCGTCAGGGGGTGTTTCCCAATTTTGGTGAGATTTGTCGCCATCGGTTGGTATTTTTCCCCAAGAGTAACTATAAATGTTATTGGTGAATATCAATGCTTTCCACCTTGGTGATATGAACTAAAGAAATGGGGAGTAAGTATTAAAAAGGCTTGCAGAGAGGTTTTTGACAGCGAGATTTTCTAGAGCGGGAGATTTAGTGAGAGTTTGCTGGACACATGATTGGAGTTTAGGCAAGGCCATTATGCAGACGAGCTGATGATCGGCATTATTGGACAGGTAGTCGAATGAGACCAGGATAAACGGAAATTATTCCTGTACGAGGAAGAACAGCGGCGACGACTCTGATTTGGATCAAGCACGACCCAAATTAGGTGGGGAATGCAACGAGGAAGACGCTAGAAGGTCCATTATGACGATACGATAATTACTACTGTAACTTTTTACTGATTTCCTATATTGCTAGGTCCGAGTAGATAATGTGTAAAACATTCTGATCTATTAGACGGCCCATAATATACAACCCTGAGTTTAGAGATAGAGCATTGTTAGTTTTAAGGAATTTATTTGTATCTTTTTTATGTAAATATATATAGTATTAATTAAGAAAGAATTTCCAGCTTGAAGATTGAAAATATTAAAATTGTAATATTGATGTAAATTTGTTTAGGTTGAAGTAAATTGTTTATTATTATTATAAAAGCTCGTTATTAATACATTAATATTCTACTAAAATAATTAATATCCCCCTGAGGACAGCCAGATGAAGGATTCGTTACAAGATGAAAAGAGATAAGTCGCTAATTTAGTGAAGTGAATTATTACAAGTTAGACTTTAGAAGAAATATTGGCACTGACGGAGGAGCCAGAGTAAGTTTTAAGAATATTAGTAGAAGAAATGAAGTCTGAAGGACAGTTATCGTTAGTGGATAGAAAGAGGAAGAAAATTTCGTGCATTCTTTGAGTTGTATCTATGGTGAGAAATTCGATACCCTTGTGTCTACCGTGTATATAACAAGAGGTACTGTTCACAGCCAAAATCAATTCCAAGAAAAGAACATCAGCAGAATTGTCTATTCTTAAGCTAAAAGTAAATATAGCATTAAATAACTATCTCATAGTTATTCTAGTATTCTCATTAGAAACGATGTTATTAAATTTAGAAATATCCACGGGAAATTTTTCTATTCTGATTTTCTAAATTCTCTTTCTTGTACTATGGCTGCGATTCAATGGCAAGAAATTTGAGATTATTAAATTAATTATTGACTATAATGACGAAAACTCTCGCTTGAAGTCAGTCACAAATTTTATAGAAACTAAAATTATATTTTACTTTTGATTAGAAATTTTATTATAATTTAGAGGAGCTTTCGGCATATGCCATAGTCAATTATAATTCAAAAAGAAAATTATTTTAAACATAACGATTAATCATTTATTAGATTTTAGATAAATTTTGCATATGCTGAAAGTTACTCGAAATTTCAATAAAAATTATAATCAAAATAAATATAAAATTTTCGTTATTTTATATTCGTGACTGATTTAAAACCAATTTTTCATCAATATCATCATAATTAAAATAAGACGTTCAACACACAAGAATTTTTTTAAATATTAAATATTGACGCTTGTACCATTGAATATGTATGAACATTCTTATTCGTCATTTACTTTTATTATTGGTCAACGCCTTATTCAATCGACATAGAGGGTGTTATACTTTCTACTCTCACATTTTCACGCCCCCACCCATACCACTTAAGGAATGTTAATTTAATCATAACCGATGTGACGAATGAAATAAGCACAGTAACTGAAAGCTAAAAACAGCCATATTTAATTCTCCAAAACGTTTAAAGAGGTGAACACATTTCGCCTGACTTTTCACCCCCTTTCCTCCCCGCCACCCTAGAGGAATAGTACAGCTTAAGGTGTATGCTGAATGTCGTAATTGAAGTCAATGATTTCTATTACCCCAGATTAGACACCAATCTAGTTGATTTCATATGATTGCCATTTCACCCCTCGCCTCCACCACCCCATACCCAGTGGCTGAAGTACTACTTAAGTTGAATTTCGTAATTTAACTCGGAGACTGCCATAGCCCAGGAATAGACACACAAATATATACGTTGGTTTAGCATTATCTTTTTGAAAGCCGTTGAACTGATACGCAAATAAAATCGGTAGAAACACTATCAAACTATTTGACCCAAAAACTCTTTATTCCACTCCAAAATAAGCCATTTTGCGTGTTTTAAAATTTTATCAATATCCTGCTCCTCCCGGTAGGATGGTAGTCGGGTCTTACATTGTTTTTCGTGCCTCAAGAAACTTGTGTTAAAAATTTGGTCAAACTTGATCCATGCGTTTAGATTTTTATTCGGAAAATACATACCCAAATACAAAGATACATATAAAGACTGTGTTTTTACTGCACATAAACACGGATTTTTTTATAAGAATATGTTTAGCGTGAAATAATTTGTAAATTGAAGAACGTTTTATTTAAGTAATTATAGATTCACGGTTGTTAATAAATAAGTAAACAGTTTTTATAAAACACATGGTCCCTTTACGAAGTTCCACATGTAGTAGAACCGAGGCCTCTTCTTTTCAATTCCCTTCCTATGCTATTAAAGGGGAGTTGCCTGTTTCAGGATCAGCCTCATGTAGCCTGTTAACCCAAAAAAACTGAGGAAAATTTTTTCACTTAATAGAATTATACAGTTTATCATTGATACTTTTAAAGAGAGGCATAGGTTATAAAGTAATTTGAAATATAGTATATCTGAAACAACGAACAGTTGTGCAATGTTTAATTAAAAAATTATTAGGAGTAAATGTTAGAATTTTAGTTTTGTGCATGCTACACAATAAATGTTGCATAATTTAATGAGGCTGTGAAATAGTAATATTAGTCTTAAAAAGTAGCTTTAAGTAATTATTTGTAATTAAAGAAATATACTTTAATTTCGTGATATTGCACTTGAGTTATTTTATTTGTTGTTGTATTTATTATTATTATATAGTGAGAAAAAATTTGTTCTTACTTTCCCACCCATTTCTTGCATTCATTATCACTTCTGAAACATTACTAACTTGCCGACTCGTTTTTTCTGTTTCCACCTCCGTCTTACTGCCCTCACACCTACACCAGATTTAATGAATACTAATCAAGAAGAATCTCGTTTTTTAAAAGCCCCCAACTTTATTTTTTTAATGATTGTTTTATTAAGTTGCTCATTTTCAGTAACAATATAACTTAGCTGAATAACCAATAGAATATTACCCTACTACTATTTATGCATTTAACTTCATATCTTACCCGACTACCGTGTGATCCAAGATGATGTACAAATTACGCAGCTATGTGTTTTAGAGAACAATTTCATTATCGTTGACCAGGGCAGCGTGAATGAGGAATCCATTCAGACTTGATCCTAATAAAACGCCATCCTCCATGACATAACAAAACAAGGGATTATTCATTCTGTCTGTCCGTAGCTTGATATTTATGGGGCCATATTACATTCCGGTGAGCATCCTGAATTGACAACACGCATTCCAGGTGAAATGTCGACAGTGGGAGGGTTTGTGAATGTCTCAGTTGGCGCATTAGCGGAATTGTTTGCATAGGACGCATCTGTGTTCCTCAACACACGCCGAAAATAAGTGTTGCGTCTAGTTATTCCAGTAAATAACACGGTGAGCTTAAAATCAGTATTACAACTTTCATTAACTCCGATTATATTAAAGCTGTAAAGATCACCTCATTCAAGCCCTTACTTCTAAAACTTCGATCCTCTTAACTTTTTTTTTCAATAGACAGCTATTTTTTGTTATAACGGATAAAAAGCGCTATGAATCAGGTTGAAAATGTAAGAAATATTCTATAACACACTAAAATGTAGAAATGTACATTTATTAAACAATTTTTCTATTCTGTTTTTTTACATAAAATAATACAATTAAATATTTTAAAGTGAAAAATGCATTTGATGATATTCCATTACAGTTAGTATATTGTAGCGCAGTAGGACCCTCCCAATTTAAATTCACATTTTTTTACATTTCAACGATTAAAATCAGTACAAATATTCAGACAGTAAAGAGGAGGAAATCCCAGGCACCAAGGTGTCGCGTAGAAGTCGTGTCTGTCTGTATATCTAAGGGATTAGGGTTGTTTTCAAATCAGGGACAATTAACCCTGAAAAAATTCCGTAGAACGCACTTTTCTTCGACAACTTGAAAATACCGCGTTTGGCGAAAGGTGATAAAGATTGGTGAAGATACGTCACGTTGGGTTTCATTTTTCCTTGGATAAGGGGAACAGGAGAGTTTGGCTGAGAGGTGAAAAGCAAAAAATCAGTTAATGTGGATAAGATGTTGAGAGGTCGAGGAAGCAGAGAGGTGAGCAGTGTTGCTCAAAAGTTGAAGGGAGCAATATGCAGAGGAAGTAGGAGAGAAGAAGAAATGAACAATGAAATAGTCAGTGTATCTTGGTAGTTGAAGAGAGGAGCAGTTACAGTTATATTCTGAAAGAAGAAGGAGTCACTATCATAACTTATCGGAGAAAATACAATTCATCAGAAGTCTACTATATTAGCAAAATTATTAGCTGAGATATAGACATTGTTAAGGATAAAAACTGGTTTCTTCAGGTCCAGACACTTTTCCTTTGAGAGAGGACAAATCCACAACCCGACAATGGAAGCCTGAGCGTGAAGGAGGAAAAATCCACTACGCGTAAGTTCCGGAATCGCATAGAAGACTCGAACAGGTTCGTCATGAAAGAACGTAAAATGTCAGCTAGACATTGCTACGCCAGTAATTAATTCTGATAACCCCCTTGACATTTAAATAGTAATTCCCCTTAATATGTTTAATTGTACGTACTGCGCATGACTTATAAAGAAATTGTTTTGAAATATAAATAAAATAATTACTTTTTTAAAGTGCAAGTAAATTTTGTCTAATTAATTTTAAATAATTACCTCCCCATTATTTTATTTACAATATTAGGTGACAACCTAGTTACTTTAGTCTGTTTTATATAAGAAGATCCATGACGGAGACACATTGAATTAAGTACAATAATGAAACAAATAGTAATGTCTTTCGTGACCGAGTAATTGTGTATTTTAACGGAGTCCATGTATGTTTTATCAAATTGTATGAACCAAAAATAGTAATGTTTGAATTAACGGGGTAAAAGTAACTTGTGTTATAATGTTTGATTATAATTTACGATGAATATAGAAGTATTCCAATTATATGTAGAATTGGATTGATTCATAACAGTGATTATATCTGGTGATAAGGAAATAACATGTCACAGCAGATATCAAGAAAGTCAGGAAGGTTCAGTTGTAAACAGATGGTGACATTAAACATAATAGTCAACCCTTCTTCGTAACTTTCTCACATTCTCAAGCTGTTGATTCGGAAAATAAGATTAAGTAATCTTATTGAAATGATGTTTTGGAGGTATTTCCGTTGCACTTTACACTTATTCGAATAACAAATTGATGGGCCCAAAAGAAAAATGAAAAATATACAATTATATAAGAAACTAATCCTCATATGAGAAGGAAATCATATTGAAAGGAGTTTGGATTATGGGAATAAAATGTAGATATTGAATAAATATTGGAGGGGTTTGTGAATAAAAAGAAAGCGATGGATGGGAGATGAGAAGAATTTGAATGTCACATGTTGGAAAGAATGTCAAAGTGAGAAGAAATGTGTAAGAGGATGGAAATGAAGATATAGGATTTTGGAAGCTTAGTGGTACGAGAACGGAAAAATAATGCAAAGCTTTTATGAGGGAGTAGAGGAGAAAAGTAATAGAAAATTGATAATAAGAGAGGGAAAAGATGGGTTTGTTGAATAATAATATAAAAGAACAAATAGATCAAGAATATATGTAGAACCGAATGTAACACGAGTAGAAAAGTAATATAGAGGAAGTTATGTACAAATTCCTCTCGGGTCTCCAACCGGGTCAAAGAGATTATCAGTCACGTTTCAATGACTGGCTCTGCCATCTTCTTCAGACTGAAGTCTTTGACCAGTTGAAAACCCGAGAGGAATTTGTACATGTCGTTCACCGGGAAAGACCTCGTACTTTAACAATATAGAGGAAATTGGAAAAGATGCAGTATGAGGGAATTGGTTTATGAAAAAAGAATGAAAAGAAATGAACAATCGTCAAGTAGGAAAGACGGCAGTAACATGCAATCATTATCAAGCTGGTGAAGGTGAAAGAAGTAGGAAGCTGTAATAAGGGACAGGTAAGCAACGAAGTATACAAAATGGCAGCGACTAGAGGACCAGGTAATATGTCAAGTAATCTAGTGGTAATTAATGTGACATTTGAAGGAGATAGAGAATTAAAACTTCAGAAATTCAAAAATTCCAGTTTTATATTAGCAAGTTTCAACATTTACAGTGTGGAGTTGACTCACCATGTTGCGTTGTCTACTTATATGAGAAAATTTTTATGTGACATCGATTACGTGACAAAGATTGTGGATCACTATTACTTTAAAAAGGGAGAAAAAATCGAAACCATGTCTTCAAAGAAACTGCAATAATTTACTAAATACTGAATTACTGGAACATATTATTTTTCCACTTGTAAACGATTATAATTAAGCTATATCAACGTTTCGAAGACCTTCCTTGTCATCATCTTCTAGTGAAGAGACTCTTTCCTATATTCTATTTATTTGTTCCGATAGGTGTTCCAGCAAGCCTTTTTGTGGTGGTGTAGGTTCCTTTCCCTTCCTCCTCCTCCAGGTCAATGGCCCAACTAAGAAACTAATTTATTCTATAATCTCGGATAGTCACTTCGTAAGATGGTGATTAGGGAGAAAGTCATCGGAAACACGCTCTATATTAATTATACTGCATTAGAAGCCTAGGAATTACTTGTTAAATCATTACACTGTGAAAAGCTGCAATCTTACAGCATAATCAAATTATCTAATAAACCATTTCATCATTCAGAGAATAATTTGTTTAAATAACATTTAAAAGTGGAACATTTATTAAGGGAAAACAGATAAGACTGAGTAATTTCATTCGTACAGATTCTCGAGCACATACAAAAAAATCTCCATCGGTCGCAAAGATTTTGAAAACTATTTATTTTACAGTAAGCAAAGAATTTATACAAATGTACTGTTTTACATCTTATTGATTTTAATCTGGTGACATGCCTCGTAAAAAACAACATATTTTCTTTTGTCCAAACTTACCAAAAAAACTCTTTGCTTCAGAAATAGAACTGCAGCTGTCTCGGAACGTTTCAGATCTGCAAGAGAAAAATAACAGAATTAGCTTCATAGAACAAACAGTTTGAAATCTAGGGTAAGCAAAACGACTATTAGCAGATATAAAAGTAATAAATAAGTCCTATCCACTCATGCGGTTAGTTCACTTCATTCACATTGTTTCTTTTCTGAAGAGTTGTTGGTTCTCGTTTTGTTTTGACGGTAACGTAAGAAATGGGAAACTTTATGTAAACTGAAAGGCGCAAAGAATCGTGTACAGGTACGTGACGATTTTGGACGTTGAAGATATGAAATAGAGACCCGTGGGGTACAAGGACGACAAAACAGCTAATATAACCCATAAATTTAAAACTTTGACTATTAGAATCTCAATACAGCCGATCTGCTTTTCCTTTCTTAGACATTTCTTTAACAATATAATTTATTTAACGGGCATTGAGACTACTATCCGCCTGGTGGTTCGTTGAGTGAACTAAATTGCCTGTCCTTGAGGTTAGGACATTTTTATTGTGTTAATAGAGGTCAGAGCAGGGCGCGTCCCTCGAAAAGAGCGAATATCGCACCTGCAGAGTCGTCATAACTCGTCAGAGCTGCGGGCTGTGGTTCCATCTGTCAACCGTTTCTGCAGGAGACCTAAATAAATGTAAGTTAAATGAAACCACATGGTGCATCAAGCGAGAACGTAAAAAATAAAATTTTTAAACGCAAATACAAGTTCAATACGCGTTACTAAGTGGGGACATTAATTCATTGATTATGGAAGCGAATACACAAAAGCTACAAAATGCACACATTGCACATGAATGCAACTAAAAAATTTTATTTTTACGTATGAAAATCTTCCGAAATGTTTAAAGTAAAACGAACTTTTTTGCTCATTTATTGAAATGTATTGTTCTATTTTAAAGAGAAAAGAATATAATTGTGCATAAAAATAACTCAGGTTAATTACTTGAACATAATTACTTACTTGCAAATTACCCTTTTCAAATTCTGAACGAAGCCTACTGAATTTTAAAACACGCCATTTTCTCAATCGATTAACTGTTTTAACGTCTTCTGGATTCCTAATGAAAATACTAATTTACAACGAAATCAGACAGGCTGAATATGAACATTTTATATCACGTTTGTTATTCAAAATTAACTATTAGAGTCTGATGCCGCTTACGGAATATGTTATTTGAATATCATGCCATACTCTATACTCTGTATTAACAACAATTTACAATTAATTACAATTTGGTTAAACACCAGTTGTTAATGCGAGTTTGCAGGTAAGGCCATTCAACTGCACCCACTTTAATGTGTCAATGTAGTTAACAATAGAACATCAGGATGCAGTAAATCGACACACTGTCTTTGAATTTACTTGAGGTACGAAATGATAATTATTTTACACTTAAGAATATTACAAGTCTATTACAAACCATTAGACATTACTCTCTATTATGGTGTTGCGGGGTTCGATTCCCGATCTGATCGAGGTCTTTCCGTCCTTAACGTTTAATTAATTTTCGTTTTAAAACACACAATTCACGTTGACATGTGGTTTAACGAAATACGATTCTAGAATAATCATGGCTGCGTAGTAATTACACAGGGGCAACGGGATAATTTTGGAGGTGAGAAAAGATTATTAAGTTTGTTACAGACCAGTCGTGGGACCCTGTTTCTAAATTGAACGTAGACGGCTTCTATGAATTTACGTGTCAAATATTTATTTTAACATGTCATTGGAAATATAATTAAAATCTATCTTTATTGTCAACCGTCAATCTGTTCAATTCGCGCACTGCATCAGTGAGTATGTAATATTAAATTAATTACAGATATTTATTGAAATAAGACAAAGTTGATTGATAGTGGACTATAACATGTATTATTAGTTTGGTGTAAATTTGTGTATTTATTGTAGAGTAGCTCAGACCAATAATCTGGTACTATTAAATCTCTGACTAATCATTAACTTCGATATCATCATCTAGTAGCGTCAAAGATTGAGAAATATAGTAGGTATCTGTCGTCACACATCTGAGTTAATCGTCGACCTCGGTAACATACTTCCCTCCTTCCTGAATACTTTGCACGTTTATTACTCGACGACTTTTCAAGATGTAATAAATTTATGAATATCTCCCATTGGCCTATTCAGTCTCACGATTATCAAAACTTTCTAGTAACACGAGGTTATCTTAATTTCGGACTCTCGTGGTTTACTTTCATAAACGTTAATTTTATTAAAGTACTTTACTGATGGCGTTCGTGACTCTCGACGATGTTCGGTGATTAAAGATTCGTAATCCCGGCGCTATCGAAAAGAGTCATAAACAAACCTAATAAATGAACAAATTTAATAGGTTACTTATTAATTTGGTAATTCATGAATACGTGAAAGATGAATAAAACTGTTGACACATGTCTCTTGTCGATTTAGAATGGGCGCAAGAAGAAAAAAATAAAACAATCGTATGAAATAGTTTAGTTGAAAATTCGTGACCTATTCTCGTTATTAGACATTTCCATAATTTTCTTTTTCACCAGAATAAAGTTCCAAAATGATTGATTTGTATTTCGCTGCCTTAAATCACATACATACATGTTAGAGTTGATTTCCAGTGAGGTTTGTTTTTCTATACCGTAGGGAAAAGCTGTTCAGTTACATTGCTGCGATTGGCGCCGGTATAATAACAGGCAGGGAAAATTAAAGGTACAAGGCGTGAACGCTTCCATATTGGCGCGTAATAACGATGTGTGGGCGATTACACAGATGGACGAGCGATCGAACTCAGGCAGGGTCGACAGTGCCGATGACATTAACGGCGGATCATACATCACCACATCACACATAAACATGTCCACTGTAGTAATCGTGGAAATAGAACTGCCTTAAGCATATAACAAGTCACACAACTGGTTTGAACAATCTTTTGATATCTCGAAAGTTTTCCGTTTCTGTACCCAATTTAGAGAAGTTTTCGTAACTTTCATATATAACTTTCTTGTAGAACTCTCCCAGATGAAAAACCTGAGCCTATTGTACCGATCTATTATCACATAACTTTTTAAATAATATCTCTAATAGTACATCATGTTGTATGAAATCAAGTGATTATATAAAATCTATGCCGACAGTAATTAAGGGCAACTTATGGGAGCTTAAGTGTAACAGGCGTAAGAGATTATCCGTTCAAAATCGGAGAGGTTTCGGATGTCAGGCAGAGCTTTTGACCAGGAAGCCATTAACGCGGCTGCATTGTGGCTTCTACAGACCATATTCCCATAGCATTTTCAGGTTAGGAGATGACTACTGAGTAACTCACAATTCCACTACAAAACGCGTGGGGAGAAACAAGCGAAGCGAGCAACACGCAATTTGCCGAGAATGGGAATAACTGAGATTGGATTGTGAACAATTTAGATAAAATAAAATAATATAGATTTATCAACCTGACAGACCAATTAATCTTATTTTTCCCTTATACTGACGCAACTTTAGTTATAAAATATGAAATTGAACAAGTACTTATCGTGATTAATAATAAATTAATATCTGATATTAAAATAATTAAATGAAATAAATTAACGTCTAGTTTTATTAAAATATCATAATAGCAATAAAATTAGGAATAACAAATAATATAAACCATACAGTTTTTAAATTTTGTAGTAATGCCTGAAGAAGCCCAGAAAAGTGGAGACGAAACGTCGTTCAATATAATTAAAAACTGACTGTAAAACTGGTCGTTAATTTATGTCATTTATTTATCAGGATGTGTATAATTTCTCTAAATAAATATAATAAACATATAAAGACCAATAAATGAAAATAAGTTTATTGTTATATACTTTCTTCATTTACACTAAAATTAATCCAAATAGAAATATAATAAGTTTTGTTACTAATTTGAGACTTAATAAGGTGAGCATAGTAATTGCTGAAACAGATGAGACCTTCATATATATATATATATTATGAAAAAAGTCTTCTACTTCCTTGAATTTTTGAAATCTAAAACTTTGATTACTGAGAAATAGTATATGTAAAGTAAATTTCACCTCCAAATTTTATTGTAGAAATTGTCGAGATATTTAATTAGTAGATTTAAACTATATATTAGTTAAAAAAATTGATTACCTATGTTCTATAAAATTATTCGTAACAACGTTTCGGCAAGTTTTTATGCCTTCTTCAGGGTTTTTCCTTCCACAACAGTGTCAAAACGAAACAAAAAAATCACATAAGAATAGTGGTAGAGATCCGAGGAAACACGTAAGACAAACGTGTTTCCTCGGATCTCTACAACTATTGTTGTACTTCTTGTGTGACTTTTTGTTTCGTTTTGACACTGTTGTGGGAGGAAAACCCCTGACGAAGACATAAAAACATGCCGAAACGCTGTTACGAAAAAATTAAATAGAATAAGGCCTGCACAAGGTCATCAATTGTTTAATTATGTGTAACAGACGTTAAATTTAAACCTTTCGAATATATATTAGTAATGTTTTAATGGAATTTAAAATTAAGAAAAATAATTATATACTTGATTACAGTGGAATAAAAATTTCTCATGTTTGTTAAACCTGTTTAATTACGATTATATTGTAATCATACTTGTATATTTTATTCAAATTATTAGTATAAATGATTTACAATGAAGGCAGTAGTGATCGATCCAATATGCATGGTTTCCTTATTTTACTTAAGATGAAATATATATTATTAATCCTATAGTTAAAACATAATGTGTTTATGCACTGAAAATGTTAAAATATTAGAGTAAAGACTATTTTAAAATACATTCGGTAGACGGACTGCGTTGCTATTAGTAACCAATTTCAAATTTCTCAGTTACCCTAGAATTAAATACACAGCGGATAGGGTCACTAGTATATGGTAAGTAAAATCGTATTAATCTAGAGGCTTTTTTTAAAAGAAAATTTCGCCTTCCACGAGCTTGCAAGTGTTAAACAAGTTGTCAGTAGAGAAACTTATTATTGAGGGTTTTATATGTGTAGTAACGCGGCATATGGAAATGAAATTAAGGCATTGTAGACGACATAGAAGGCAGCGTTGCTCCGATTGAGTGGCACAGGCTGTCTCCTTATCTTTTGACAGACAGCTGTCGCACGGCGCCACAGAAAAGCTCCCATGTAGAACCGGCTCCAGGGAATTGGCCTACCAAACGAAACTCACTTACTCCGATACATTTCTGAATAAGTCCTTTGAGAGCTCTAACCTTAGAAAAATAACTACAGAATGTTAGCGCGCCTCGCAACAAAATGTGCTGGCCAAAACGTTGCGGTTGAAAGAAGTTGAAAATGTTATGTGATTTCAAACGAAAGGATATTTAATTCAATAACTTTAATTATCATTTTTTGGCTGTCATCTACCATTGAGTTGCTTGTCTGTTTCCGGGAAACGAATCTGGGTTAGCGGGGGGTTCCAGGGTCCGATCTTGTTTTATGAATTTAGTTTAATGGCTTTGGTTGGCCTTCAATTGAAGCAATTTTTCTCTCTTTGAGCTTTCATCAATTTACACAACGTACGTTCTTCACTGATTGCCTAGTTAAGATTGTGATTAGTAAATCATGGAGGAATGTCGCATCGGCTCCGGCAGTAGACCAGGACTATCTCAGCGGTAGAGCACCCACCCGGGTAGCAGGAGGTCTCATCTTCGATTCTCGGGTCCAGTCGACATTTTTCCAATCTTAAGAGGTTTATGAAAATTGCCATCTTTCATAAATATTCCGGTTACATAAAAATTCACCAGAGGAGCTTTTGAAGGCGTTGTAATCAAGTTGATGGGCAATGAAAAGGATTAGAACTACAAATCAGTCGTTCAGAACATGCTGCAGAAAGTATAAGATCTATGAACTTGACGTTCGTTCACTTCCTCAATTCACATTTCGACTACAGTCATGGGAATTTGGTTGCTGTTAGTGAACAGATTGGGGGTAAGGGGGGGTGGAGAATTCAACAAGTATGAAGGAAATGGAGGTAACGAGTACAATTGAGTACTACGGTGTTACACTGACATGTAGCCCATAAAAAACATAAAAGGAAAAAACCAAAAGCATGTAATAAGTGGTTGAAATAGTCTCCAACACATGGAATAAAATTTTAATTATTTTACATAATTCGTCATTAAGAGTGGGCGAAGAGAGGAAATGTTTTCCAAAGTCCAAAAGAATGACGTAATTCTTAGAATTTATTTAATTAAAAAATTGAAATTTAGCCTAGTTATGTTATGGGGTCAATTCTCTTACTTAGGGGGAGGGGAGCTTATAGGCGAAATAAGAGTGGTCCTGAAACAGGAACCTTTAATAACATAGGAAGGAAATTGAAAAAGAGGGACGTCGAAGGTAGCCAAGAGTTGACTAAGGTCCCCAGGTTAAAGTTTAAAGGATCCTACCCCGTAATTCGCCATAAAGAGATACAGAGAATACCCTAGAAAACGTGCATCAGACAGGTCGGGCTATTTAGCAAATATGATCCCACTCTTCCAAATGACGGGAGAGGAGTTTTCTGTGAAGTCGCAGCATTCCCTTCTCCGTGTCTCCCCAAGTTCCCCCAGTTCTTAGCTGTGCATAGTATGAGCCAAAATGTCAATAACATAAATTATAAATTCTATTTTGAAGTCACATATTTTCTAAATTTTATCCTTTTTTAAAAAAATTTAAAAATTGATCATGGTTCAGCAATGCGATGCAGATTAAGATGTCAATGGCATGTTGGATGACCCTGATCAAGGCTGACAAAATGTTTCACTATTTCTATTACCTTGGTAACTCCCTTAAGCTGATTGATTCTCAATCTACTGATCCAACGCAATGAAACGAGGAAGGCAGAAACATACGACGGTGGAAACTAGGGAGAAGAAAGATCGTCAGGTACTGTGTTTTTCACACAAATTACAGATTTTCGATGTTACTCGCGGCTGTACCTCATAACGAACTTTTCAGACGGATTCCATTAGCTAATGCACCGTAGGCTCTCACCTGTTTCTTACCTACAGTTCACTAAAAGAAGCCTTCAGTGTTAGAATATATAGACAAAAAATTTCTTCTCTTCTATAATTTATTTTTATTAAGTTAATAATACTTTTTTCGTTTAATTTTTTTGGTATATTTATATCGTCCTAGCGTGTTCAACTCGTAACAACAGCTTTCGTGTTTCATGTGGTGATAATAGCGTTAGATGTTGACACAAAGAATTTATGTCTTGTATATTATTGATACGATAGCCCTTGGATCAAATTTTCTTTATTTTGTTAGTCATAGCTCGTTTTTACAGAAGAAAATCTTAATACTTTTTGTTGTTCTCTGTTTGTTACGCTTACTCGGGCCAAACTATTTTAATTACTATTAATGATCAATGTATGAAGAAAAGAAAATTAAACAGTAGTTTATGTTTTAAATTTTTAAATTGTCAATAATAATTTAGGATTACGTTTAATGTATCAGAACGAAACCACTTTGTCCGTTTTATTTTAAGTAAAAGAAGTGCTTTCGAAACAATTCAAATCGGGTATGAATAGCTTGTCATATATTCTTCAGATTGTGGATTGCAGTTTAATATGCTAAAAAGGAATAAACATCATGTGGTTTGGTTCGGCAGAGATCCTATGGTTATGTAAAACAGAAAAATTAGATTTTAGTGTAAGTATACAATAAATAAAAATTGAGACTACAACAAAGGAGAGAAGTTTCATCCAAATCGGGCTGACGTTTCAATCCTAATAGACTGAAATATTGATGAATTTAATTTAAAAATGACTAAATTACTCCCTTATATACAATATAAAGGCAAGACTTGTGTCTATATATGAATATAAGTATATAATATTCCTCATTTTACGTCTTAAACGCTGTAATCACGTGATTCTCCTCCTGTGTAAAACACACAACTTTTCACGTCTACGATCATGGCATTTGTAGATTTAGAAAAGCGTTTGATAATGTCAACTAGAACAAACTATTAAGGATTTTGAACATGGCAGGAATAAAAGAAGAGTTCTCCATACCTCTACAGATGGCAGTAAGAAAAGAAAGCAGAAATCTAGACAGGAGTAAGACAAGGATGAAGTCTGTTCACAAGAAGACTTGTCAAACATAATAAATGGCATGAACGTAGTTGTGGAGGAAGAGTACCACTAGAGCATTAATAGAGGAAAAACCAAGGTAATGGAGTGTAGTACGGGAAATAGTGGAATAACAATGGGTGTTAGAATGGGAAGGGATATTTTGATGGGAGTTAAGGAATTCTGTTACTTGGGCAGCATAATGGTAGAAGTATAGTAGATATAAAGAGTTGGATAGCACAGACAAGGTAGATATTCTCAAAAAGATGAATTTACTTACGACTATGAATATTAGTAAATCATTATTAAAAATGTTCGTATGGAGTGTTACATGTGTGCGAAACGTGGACGGTAGGAGTCGGAGAAAGGAAAAGAATAAAAACTTTCGGAATGTGGTGCTGAAGGCAAATGCTAAAAATCAGATTGGTGGACAGAATAATTAACGAGGAAATTCTAAACAGTGTAGAGGAAGAGAAAACAATTTGGAGGATGTAGGAATGAAACGACTTGCGCAGGATAGGTTTGCATCAGACCATTCTTAGAACTGATTACCACAACAACAATCTTTTCTTACGCCCATTAACACTCATGAAACAAATACATATAAAACAACTTAATACTTTGCCATTTCCGTCACTTCATAATGTTTAGAGAAGAATTTAATTAAATGTGTAAGAAATGAGCGCATATTTACACATAAATATAAAAATTATTTCTGGAATACTAAATGTGTAGTTCGTTTTTTCTACTGATGAAAATCTAAATACTTAGTTAATATAGAATAAATAACTCAAAACTTACAGTCGAATTATGTAAAACATGGTTATAACACTCATGAAAAAAAATTAGACTATACATGAATATTTCGACCATCAATTTTTTGTCTTGAACAGCATTACATTTCTTCATGCTGAAAAGTCTGTCTTGTGAACGTTTTCATGAAATAATAATAAAGGATGTATATTAATTGTTAGGTATATCTTATAATTTAAAGCAAACGTTAAAATGAAACATTATAAATCTTTAAAGCGAAACGCATTCTGATGCATTGTTATTGGGTGAAGCAAAGTATTATACTTAAAGCAAAATGAAAGGGGATAATTTAAAAGACTTGACTTAAAGCTACTCGTTTTGTTCCAAATTTATCAAGTAACAATTCCAGTAATTTTGATGGTAATATTATTATTCTTGACGCCGCCAGTTTAATTTGCCGGATGTCGACAACTTTCCCGTCAGTAATTTGTATAGAGTTAATTCTTCTTCCATATTTCTGGTAGAACAGAGATTTGGAGAAAATGACACCCTCAGCCCCAAATTGTTAACTGAGAATAAAAAATATTTTTTCTTTATATTGGTGAGACTAAATCTTGCATGAAGGCATCACAGAATTATTTAGCGTCGACACGATCGTTATTAATAGGAACTGACGTCTCCTTCCACTACTGCAAGGAGAACCTCCTGATTAACTGAATCAAGTCCGGCGTAGTTAGTGGACTATAATCGCCGATCCCAGCTTTTAACTGTAAGACAGGCGACATCTACCCGACAAGAACCGAAGTTTCCGTTACATGGTTTCTAACTCAGTTATCTGGCGACGGAGACGCATTAAACCCTTATCCTGTTACTATAAATGAACACGATCTACTCGAGAAAGAAATCACAACTAAAAGTTAACTGATAGATTCAGTGAGAAGGGAAATGTCTAATGTATACTGAGACCCTTTAATGAAAAATATTTTTCTGAAGAAAGTTTATTTTCGTAAAAGAATTCGAATAATCAGTTTCAAAATTCTTAATTACTGAAAATTATTATAATGAATAAGTATAAAAAACGTAAGGCAGGTACAATATGAGCTACATCTGATTAAAAAGTTTTGGCATATTTATAAAGATTAGAAATCTTTTTTCTATACAAAAAAGCTGTATGTTTATTTGTTTCTAATTCAACGTACAGATTTAAAACCATTGGAAGATTGAAACAAAAGTTAGTAAACATATTCTTAAAACCACGAGGATAAACACTTGCGGGGCACAAACGTAAAAAGAATTATAGTTAACAAACATATGCGGTGATTAAGCATGCTGAAGTCTGTGACGTCATCATGAATTTAAAGAGAATATACAGGGAAGTGCACCTTTGTAATTAAAGACAATACTGCTATATTTTTTTTACATAAGGGTTAAGATCACATTTTATTAATTATATTCAGTTAAATATGTAGACATGGGACTCTGACGATCAGCGATATGAGATATTTCTTTAAAAATATATTCCTTTTTAATTTTGAACAATTACTTCCAGCAATACAAACTTAAAAAATATTGAACAGTCTTAAAAAGAAACTAAAGGTAAGATTTTTATAGTTATAATTTAATAGATTTTTTTGCCAATTGCTAACGGAATACTTTAAGTTATATTTGTAGAGAATCGTATGTTATGTGTGTATTTTGAATGTTTTATTTATTATTTTGAAGTGTGACTAAATATTTTAATTTTAAAAGACTCGACGACAGTAGACATTACGACCTAATTACTTTAAGCCTGTTTATGTAATCGTAATTCCGAAAGCTCCTTATACGTGACCGTTCTTCGTCCAAATAAGAGGTTTACTGAAAAGCCAACATTACTACAACATAATGTTTTACCACATAAGTATAAAATTGCAAAAATATTTGAAGCAAAATTTTGAAGTTAGAGGTTACGTTTTCTACCGTAAATCGCTTTACTGTAACTGAGGAGTTTTATTGCTCAGTTGCTTGTAAAGAAAAAAATGTAAGGATACGAAAATAAGCAAGTTTGTTTGTTAATAGTGATACGATATAATTCAGTTGAATCCAGTAGCTAAATTTCTGCGTTATCGTACGACAGTTAATCACTATTCAAAGAAATGTGCTAATCTACGCAATTGAATAGTGTTTGAATGAAAGTATTTGAAGTTTATTATCTCATAATTGTAGTACAAGTGATCTCCTTCAGAAAATATATTCATAAAGTCAGGAGTATTCTTCATTTACTTTAGGTATCAGGTTTTTATTCCGTTAAGCAATTCGAGGTTGTTTGGACACACTTATGGCATCAGGATTACTTTTTATTTTAATTCCATAAGGTACGAGGACTAAATTTTAATTCTTTGATGTATCGTACTTATTTTGATCTCATTTCAGAAACAGACAGAATTTTTAAATCCGTTAAGGTACCGGGAATATTTTTAATTCCGGTAATGTTCTGAGATTTTTTAGACTCTCTTAAGGTACTGTACTTATTGAACGTCAGTTCTTGACTCGGTTCAGATACTGATTAATTAGAAGCGAACCCCTTATTGAAACAGGCCGAAGAGGTTAATGCTCCAGTCAAATCACGTGGTTATTAAGAAATTACTATCAAATTAATTCATTTTCGGGGTAATATAAATAAACAACCGGTCACACAGGTATATAAGTCAACGATATATTTCTGACGACTGTACCCCAACGAGGTGATATAAATAATTCTAATTCCCTGCGTACTTCAATAATGCTTAACCAATGTTGGGAGTTCAGCGCGTACTGATTATATTCCGTAGAAAATATAAATACTGGTCACGAATTTCCATTTATTTAAAACTGTTGCTGGGGAATAATATTAAAAACATCAGCGCATTGATTACTTATTCGTTTCACGCACATTGGAGTGTTTAGCAGAATCGCGTTAAATATTTTTTTTACACAAATCTAGTGACATAGAGATGTCTATGCTTAATGGTTTATTGGGCAGAAGTCTACAAATATGGATAGGATTTTCTACATTTAAACTAGTAACTATCACACATTCTATTTGTACACCTGTAGGAAGGACGCAGTAACTTGTATTAGTTTACAGGAAACGTAATGGGAAAAGTTGGTTTTCGATTTCTCTGTCAGCTACTCCAGGTTTAGCTTATTTGGTGTCCCTGTCACATCCTTTCTCGACACATTTCTCTTCGTAAGGTATGCAATGTACTGAGTGAAATGTAATGACATTTTTCTAATTTACGTAAAATTATGTAGGTAGTGTATGATCGGCCACCTCTTTGAGTTCAAATTTATGTCCATAGCGTAGATTTTGGATAAAATAAAAATAATTAGAAAATACTGGATGAAATTAGTTCTAATTTTGAATTTGTAAGAACGTCCATCGGAAATCTTGTATTTCGTCCTCGAACAAGCACGAGTAGATTTAATAATATAAAACGTACAGCTGTTTACCTTTTGCTTGTTGGGAGATTACCAATCAAGTTAGTAATAGTATAGGATTACTTTTGAAGAGTACTAAAAGTATGAAAATGCTTTTTGAACAGATCCCTAATAAACACCTAGGTAACATACCTTCAATAAATGTATTTATAACGAAACTTGCAGGAGACCCGGCGTTACCCGGGTATTTATTTATATTTTCCCGGTACATTATTTAATTATGGACAACACACGATTAAAGCTGCATCGAAGCGTCACAATATGAACCTCAAGTATACTCCCATATCTCAGTACTCTGACAGAATAAAATTTGTTCTCCACTTAAGGGATGAATTTTACTTAAACTGCATTTTAAATGTTGTAATGTAACACAGTGGCCCCCTATACACCAGTCTCGACCCCAAAGTTTATAATTTTCTTGTTATTTTCATGTGACTCATTTCCAGTCCCACCCCTTCCATGCCGAAAGGGGTTCAAATTATACACAAATATTGTCGGCGAAGCACTTTCAAGTAATTGACCTCAAGAATTATTTTTCGACTCAAATATGAGCCTTTATTTCATATAAAAATTCCACCAATTTCACCCGTCCCCGCAGGGGAGACGTTCGGAAGCTATACGCCAAACGTTTATAGGTAATTGTTACGTTTCACCGTAAGTTTTGTCGCCTCTCGCCTGAACCCGATGGTATGGGTTCTTCCGGAGCCATAGTAGATCTCGTTTGAGAAATTCTCATTCTGTTTGCCTCCAAACGCTGCCTACTCTCTTCTTCAGTCTCATTGCCTCGAAGATTATGAACTCGACATTCGTTCCACGTACGCCGACCGATTTTTGACGCCTCACTGGTGGCATTTTCTTATCACTAACAATAAATAACACGACGATAAACACATCAAAACATACGAATGAATTGAATACGAATTATTGTCAATCTACCAATACTGTATGAACAGGTCCGTCCAGTCGAGTGGTTCAGCTTAATATCGCTTCAGGGCAAATCTTATAAGTCACAGTTAGTTTTGAAAAGATCCCGCTTTCTTATATTTACAACATTAGATGAAATGAGAATGCTCGCTCTCCTTCCCTCCCTTCCTCCCCCTCTCTCTTTCATTCTGCCAAAATTACGCTTATAATAACACAGTAAGTGGGATGAATGACCTAGGAACACATAACAGAACTTTTAACTCGTAATTGATATTCCCATCGCCCTTCGCGCGGCAATTTAATGGGTTTATAAATATTTACATTAATATCTTCTGAACTCTGCACGATACCGAAATAAACATAAACGAAAATTTAAGTTAAAATTACTATTTCAATCCCTGAAATTTTCATTGAAATCGGTTGAGCCGTTTCGAAGCTTAAACAGATCAAGAGTAAAGACAACCCGCATGCACATTGAAGATTTAAACGCAAGAACAAAAAGAAACCTTCCTGTAGAAATTGTAAGTCTTTCTTTCCGATTTTTAAAAATTATCCTTACAATAACGAACACACCAAAAAAAGAATTATCCAATTTGGTGCAGTCGTTCGGAAGTTTTGCGCATACATACTTTTCGGTAATTCATATATGTATATATATATATATATATATGGATACGTGTGCGTGTGTGTGTGATTAATGTGATGATGAATGAAGTATGCCAGCGTCATACATTAAAATAAAATAACCGCTTGGGTGTTGTGGAGAAACATGGTAAAGTTTAAAAGTTTTCAGTAGATGCTTTACTATTCTGTCCACCGTATTTAACAATTATTTGAACCAATCATTGGCAATCATCAAAATATAAAAATGTGAAAGAGGTTTAATTAAGAGATAGTACATGATGAATGCAGGAACAGTTACGGTACAAATAATTTTGTTACAAATCACGCAAGTCAGGTATCGTGGAAACGCTAGCATTGACAAGTCTGTATAATACATTGGACGAACAAAATGCAAAATGTGTACAGATAAATATGAGTTAACGATTGGATAAATTATGAAAGATGAGTGCCACACGGTAGATATTATTTACCACAATTGTCCGTAGAGTATCAGGATTTTATAGTTGTAACCAGTGAGAAGGGATTTTTAATAATTATTTCCATCTGTATAGTTTGAATTAATTATTAATAATGACAAAACAGACATTTAAAATCATAATTAATCTAACGACATTTTTCCGTTCGAATATGGATCCTCTTCAGGTTAAGAATACATATATTAGAATTATAGATATAATTGTACAAAGACATTAAGAAATAGATAAAGACTGTAAACACGGTTTAAAATAACAAAAGTCCCTCATTTCCCTGTGTAGAATACAGAAGTGTCTTTTGCTGGAAGCAGTTAAGAAATGATGCTATAGTTAACTCTCCTGTTACACATTTCACACACAGGCCTTATCCAGGAGTCGAAGCCGAGACCTCTGTGATGCGAGGCTTAGACGCTAGACACTAGACCACAGAGGCGGCGTCATGTAACTTGTCACTCAATAAAAAGTAGTATAATGAGTAAGCGTTTTAAAAGGCATATACATCAATGTCGTGGACTCCATCATCAATCTTAAAGCTTTGCAATTTAAAAGTTTCTTTGGTTACATTAAACAGTATTTTTATTTCCTTTCAATAATGTTTTGTAGCGATCTTCTACACAGGTCCTTTGCATTAATGTGTTGATACATTCTCCTAAGGACATGATCTGAATTCTACTCCGATATTATAAGAACATGAAGTGAATTAGTAATTTTTATCAAAGTATAGTATAGAGTGAAGCGAGTTTGAGAAACTGAAGTGAAAATTGTAGGACAACATTTAGCGAGAATAGGTGGACCAACACATTACAGAACGGATTATATGATTTTATTCTGGACAGTCAGATAAGGCAAAATCATGTTAATGTTCAGTTACAATATTTTGTGCATATGCCACTTAATTTAATTTTGCCAAAACAATTGCCCTGTGATATAAAGAACTTATGATTCATGAGTGAGTTATTTAAAAAACGGATAGCCCAGGGATCTTGGTCCGCGCGATCTGATTCATGATTAAGTGATTCAAAGAGGAGGTTGCTTTTGGACAACAGAAGCTGTATGAATCAAAAGAGCTACCGCACTTTTCTTCCGAATCAATGATCACTCTCGTCGCAAAGGGAGCTTTGAATCAGATCTCGATCAGATCACCCATCTATAATTCGAACCTGGGACCTCTGTGGTGTTGGGCAGTGACGCTATATACTACACCACAGGAGGTCGGCTCAATAATAGTGTTTTAAGTGAAATAAAAGACAATATTTAATGCTAACATATAATATGTATATATGTATATATATGGTGGTGTTTTCACATAATTTAATCACAATTAAAAACTTCATTGATGGCTACTCAGTATGCTTATTGTTGAACATGTAAATTAAATTGAATATACTTTTCAGTTCCATGATTACATTATCTTTGAAAATAGTCATTTTAAATAGAAACACGGTTAGATTATCTGGTTAGAACTGAGTATCTGCTCTAAAAGGTGGATATTTGTTGTTCCCACTAAAACATGGTTGCACGTAAAATAATACTCTGTCTGTTTCCACGACGTAAATAAAAAAATTAGTTGTGTTGTTCCTGTTCCAACAGATAGTTATGACCGCCACGTTCAAATTACACTTGTTCTGATTTAAAAAAATTGCTTATACTTGTTAATTTCTCTGACTCCTTGTAACAAACAGTTACAAAAATCATATTTTATTGCTCTGAACGTTCGGCGGAGACTTTTGAGGACCCAGTCAGCTTTTATTCTTAAATACTTTCCCTCCCCTAACAATATTTGTGAATAAAGACATCTTTCAGATCACTCTGCTTCCTGTATATTAGTAATTACGTCATATTCTGTACGTTGTTCTCCCATTTGCAAAAAAGCTCAATTCTTAATGACATCAAAATTACCTCGATTCAGTATTATAGCTGTTTGTACTCGCGCTATTCAAAACTAATTTTAGGGAATTCGGATATACAAATATTTTACAATAATTTCCTCGGCTCTTTCTAGTATTCATTTGATCACTTCTCAGAGAATGTACGCACGATCTGTACAAGCATATAAGGATTCACTAGTGTTTAATGAGTGTGAGTAGGTTATTCATGCAGGTAGTAGTTTGCACTAATTCTATAGAAACCTATACACACGCATATTGTCGAAGTATGACGCTCGTCGGACCCGACAAGCCGATTGACTTTAAGGGACACTAGGGTTTATATTATATATGTCACACATGAAAGGACATAATAGGTGGCTCAGCTGGATGCGTTGTCAAAGCAGCTTAGATGAATCGATCTTTGAAAGAGAGCTCTCTTGAGTGAGACCTATTTATTTGCGTAAGCTCACAGAGAACTCACATAAAGGTGATCCCTGATGTTTGTCAGAGACCGTTCGTTTGGTTTGAATAGCGTACAATATTGGCCATTGATACTCCTACGTCAGCAAAATTCAAAATAGAATCTCAGATACAAAGATACCTGTGATGATTTATGTTACTTAAGTTTTGAAGCTAAAACGTTTGAGTAATGTTCATAAGATTTTACAGGATGTCATGAAATGATTAGATGAATTTTATATAATGTTCTATTCTCGGATAAAAGACGGATTTCCAGTTATTGTTTTGCCTTATAGCCTACCATTTACACAGTACAAACTGTATCCCATGTAAAAGAAAAAATCCGTGAGCTATTTTAAGAAAATAATTCCTTTCGGCTCGTTTCTGTTGCAATTCAAGAATAAATATCTTGTCTGGGAGAAAACTATTTGTTAAAACGCAATATTAAATCTACAATACTAAATAAATATTAATAATTAACGAAATTATCTTCAAAATTAAGAAAAAGCAACCCAGTATGAATATTCCTAGCGAGTCAAAAATCTATCTGTCATCATACTGGAGAAAATATGCAGTATATAACTGAAATTAATTGTCACTTCAAAAACGATGTAACGCAGAGTTTGTTTCTTATTGAACAAGTGTCGGGCATACTGGGGCGAAGAATAAGTCTTCTTCAACGTTTGGTATATCGTTCAATGATCTACTTCGGAAAGGATATGATTAAATGTGTCTAATGATATTACTGAGTTTAATGTATAAATATCGAGAAAGAAGGGTTATTCATAACATCTACAAAAGGAAGTCAGCACTAATTAGAATTGAATTAGAATTAGAAAAGAAATCCGAAATCAAGACAGGAGTAAGTCAAGGATAAGTTTTAACACAAGACAATAATATCTAATTAACTTTCTGTGGATGATATTCATTTTGAGTACAGAATAATGTTTTATTTAAGTTTTATAATCTTGACAGAAACTGACATCTCAGTGCCTACCTGTATTACCATTTTCTTTAATTAATATCAGTGGAATTTCTGTAAATAATTCTAATTGACAAGGTCCAGGAATATTTGGATGTATGAGACAATGTAATATACAATAATGATTGAAAAACCACAATAACGTCTTCAAATTCAAGTTGAATTTGGAATGTGGTGGAACATAGGTAACATCTAATTTAATTTGAACATGAGAACTTTCTAAAACCAATGACTATGGCCTTCAAGATCGAATGTTCCTATATTTATTGACTGACTATATGAAATAATAAATTTGTCAAAAAATTGAGGACATTGTTGTGGTTTTCTGTCACAATTACATATTAAACCAGACCAAATTAGGATAAGATTACAGTAATCTATACCAATAAATAAAATTTAAGTGTCTGTCTGGTAGTTTTTCTCGAATAGACTCCGAAACGGCTCAACGGACTTCAATGAAAATTTGAGGAATTGAAACAGAAAGTTTTCGTTTATGTTTCATTTCGATATCTTGCAGGGTTCAGAGTCTATTCGAGATAAACTACCGGACATATACTTAAATTAATTGTCAAATATTAGATTAAAATTTTAAAGCCACGGAAAGCCGGCGAGAAAACTATGAGTTAAGTCTTATTAGGTGTTCCTATACCATTCATCCGTTGGCATGGAATCTTGAAGGTTCAACTTACTGTGTTATTATGAGTGTAATTTTGGCGCCGAACGTTCAGAGCGATATATATGGCGAGCATTCTCATATATTGTTGCAGGAGGAGTTCTGTTGGAAATCATGGGATTGTCGTTGAGACATTGTTGTTATTTCAGGTACAGGACTGTCAATATTTGTTCACTTTGTTTCAGTTCCTCGCTAATTTGTAAATCACCAATCAGATAAACTTAATGGTATTATAATATATTGTTTCACGTAGCCTAAATATCCGTCCTAATAGGGTCAAGGCAGGTTTTCGGGGACAAACGCGAGAATTCGCCTCGCATCTGGTGACACAGGTTTGAAGCCGCGGACTGACCCTCGAAAACGGGGTCGAATTGTCACTCTAATATAGTTGAATTCCCAGCATTCAAGCGGGCATAGCTAGTTTATAATATTATTGATGCTCTAATATTCTCACAGAACTCAATATTTGTCCAAGTTAACTTACACACTAAAATTACCAACGTTACATTCGGTGACGTTTTACGACATTAATTAAATTTTAACAAACTTCAAACTTCACAAATTTTATCGCTATTTTGTTAAAATAATAATAATGACAAGTGACGTGAGATACTTTATTATATTTTAAGGAATCATTCTCCCTTTTTATCCGTCAAATTCGAAGGTGAGACGTGAACATAGTCGCCGTGTTGCCCAACCATATTTCTTCTCACTTTTTAAGTAGTTACGAGAAATTGAAATCTGCTCTTGCGTTCGCGTCTGTCCTGATAAATCGGGCGTCTTCGGGGGTTGGTAACGAGGACATTATTCTGAGCAAGGGACCCGCCTCCGGGGACCGAACATAATGACCGGGGTTATATTTTAATAGATTACAACGCTGCGTATTTCTCCCTCTCGTCTTTCTACAGAGAAGAACCAATTTATTCCGCAAAGAAACGTAATATACGTAATCTTTCTAAATACACACTTTTCTATGTTGTGAGTTCCACGTTTCTCTTTTAGTTTGTCGGCATTCAGGAAATCCATTGCATGGAGTATAAGGAATTAGAGAACATTACAGAACTCGGATGGGAATGCACGAAAATTATTATATGGTAAATGATGAAACAGATATTGAAGTATGAGTGAGAAAAACAAACTTGTACCCGCAACGTAATACAGTAAAAATACTTACAATATTTTAAGTTAGACCAAAATATTCCTTGTTCCCAATACAGTTAAAATACTACAGCTGCAATGGTGTTTTACTGATCAAGATTTGATCTGTATTGTAAGTAACGTGTACCGTTGTAGGCGGAAATTTGTTTCGCTCCCTTTCACTCGCATTACCATGGCTGAACTTCAAATAAACAGAAATGTTGTAAGAAAATTAAATTCAGTGACTTCCACAGCCTTGGATTCAACACCATTCTCTTTTGTTTTCGTATTATAAATATTTAACTTGTTTTAACACTCTTCCTCCACTACAGCTACGGCTTGATCTACAACTTAACCCGAATTGTGAATTTAGGACTATATTGCACGGTTTGTATGCTAAACCCTTCCGCCGCCACAACTATGGGTGTTCTTTGTTGTATTTGCCGGCTTGAAATTAGACATTGACGGGATCGACAATAATACTATGAAACTACGACTGAAAACTTTTCAATTTTCTGCAACAATTACATTTATAAATATATAGAAAGCCCATCAGTTGGTCATCGTTTGTATTACAGTAACAGTGCTTGCTTATGGGTAGTAAGTGACATGTGTAGAAACTTTGGTAGAAAAATTTCCACTTGTCTATATTCATATAGGAAACTTTGCATCTTCTCTTTCACCCACGATCCTCAACCGGCACGTTAAATGTCAGAAATAAATACTGCGAATTATACGAGGGGAAGTGAAAAGTAAATAGACATTTGTGAAAAGGAGCATTTATTATTATGATGGAAATGTGAAACATACCTTATTTTTCAACATAACCTCCTTGGACTTTAATGCCTTACTTTCCGGTTCGTGATGATGAACCCAAGTTTCATCTAAAGTAACGATTTGCTGTAAAAATCCATTTCCTCTGCAACTATTTCGGGCCAAATGTTAACGAGCGATGTCAAACCATTGTGCCTTATTCTGTGCTGACAATTCTTTTGGGACTCACCTTGCGCACACTTTCCCTAAATTAAGCAAAAAGTGTATTGAAGTCCAGGGAGGTTATGTAGATAAATAAGGAATGTTTCACGTTTCTATCATTAGAATAAATGCCTCTTTACTTTTTACTTCCCTCGTTTAACCCCAGAATCGACGCCAATCTCGGTCAGTTCCACTTTATTTTTATGTAATGCGCCTTCATCCATTGGCGCTCCCTCCCATGAAGAAGCCGGTTTGATTTATACACAAATAACATCGAGAGAATCAATCTCATTGACTGCAGGAAATATTCATTTTTCACGATTAACGACCGATTTTCAATTTTTTAACAATTCCACCCAACGGTGCGACGCTTAGGTGCGTAATTGTGTCTTAGCCACCCAGTGATTGTATGTGTGTTGCGCGGAGCACGCGTTCAAAAATCGGTTGAAACTGCTCCAGCCGTTTAAATTTGTAATCGGAACATACACACATATAAACCCTTAATTACCCACAAAGGCAGTCAAATTCATTTACACATCTCATCAGTCTGTATATTGTGATATAATTTTGAAATTAAACGAACATTTTATGTAAGTAATTATACATTCTAAGAATTTAATAAATATGATAACGTAGCTAGAGGCTCATTTTATTTAATATTACTTAATATCATCGCATATTATTTTGAAAATTTATGAATGAAAAAACTTTTTGGTATAAATGGAAATATGCTGTATAGAACCTTTACAACGTAATCAAGAAAATACTTCGTAAATTAGCACATAGAACATATATTTAGAAGACTAAACAAATGAGTGCTTAAAGCTTGTTGGCTACTGTGATTGTGAAAATGTGTTGCTTCAGAACTCTTATTATGTGTCAGTCACTTTGGGAGTGACATTCGGTCACTCTCGATGGATATCCCTCTCTTCTCTTCTTAGAAGACGGAGACATTATTGGAATATTCTCTACTTAACCTAAAAGCCATCGCCGTATTCTGAAAGGAAGGCATTAAAATGCAATGCTTCCTCCGTCACAATGGGAAGGATTATCGACGAAATTCGAATCACTGTGATGGAAACTGCAGTTGGAGTTGATAAATGGTCGATCCCACTTACAGAGCTCAAAAATTATATGGCGGAACTGTACTTCAGAATTGTAATATTCAGCTATTAGAAAGCTTATTATCACAACGTGATACTAGGTTTTGTTTTTACGAATCTTGTAAAAATGTTTGCAAATGTACAAAGTTATTTGTTTCATATAGGCCGAGATGAAACTGTGAATTTATGTAACGCATAAGATTTTAAGGAAGTTCCTACAAACTTTAAATGCGATTTACACTTCATGGGTAACTTAAAAAGTAGTCCATTTATAGTAATCAGATATTTCATGCTTTAACATTAAGGATCTTGATCGTGATGGCAGCGGCTTCTCCTAACCACAAACGGAATATGATAGACGACACGCAATGCTCAATATTCTTTGCTTAAGTCCGCTTTGAAGCTGCATATTATATCAACGCATAAGTTACTAACACAAATATATGTTTTTATTGAACAATGAAAGCGAGGTAACCTTCGTGTATGTTATGCACTTTAAAGCGAGATGTGAACGGAATTTCTGCAATGAAAATTCGCGAATATAAAATTAGCTTACAGTTATTTATTTGATCAAAATATATCTTCATGAAGATCTCACTTTTCGAAGGAAGAAGGAAACGAATTTCATATTTAAATTGATTCCGAAAGGTTAGAAAGAATTCAAAAGTATATGTCATTTAGAATACAGTTCAAACAAACGATTATAAGTGGCTCTATATGTTTACAAAGTTTCACATTGTTCTACATTGTACTCATTTTTGTCATGTAATATCAAAGTAACGCAATCCGTAATGACATATGATAATCTCTATTCTCCCTTCTAAAAGTATGCACGTTTAGTATTCACACATAATTATTCAAGACTCCATAGCACGTTAGCTCCGTAACAATGTCATTATATTGACAATAATTGCCTTTAAAGTCATTAAATCGTCGTACCGTAGCATGTATGTATCTGGAATATCAAGCGTTTTCACATCGAACGTATCAATAGTATTTAATAATTCACTACAAATTAAATTGAATTAAATTTTTTTACAAGATTAATATCCTCCCAAAATAATTTCAAAATAACTACAAACAATATTTTTTAATGTTATTACCTAAAAGACAATCATTAGTTTGAGATATCCAGTGGGTTAATACACAGTAGGGGGGGGGGGGTAATTCATGTATGACTAAAATAAGTTTGATTGTAGTATTAATAAGTGGACCATATATTAACAGAAACGGAGTTAAACTATATTCTCGTAGGTAGATTAAACTGAAATGAAGAAGAATTAGAATGGGAAAAACTTGACCTGACCGGGGATAGAACCCGAAACCATCGGTCTAGTGTATTTAACTATCACATTAATAATGCTCCTAAGAGAAAATCGGTGAAATTGACATGAAAAAGAAGTGTAAATAAAAGTTTATAAACGTTTTCCATAAATTTTAATGGGTTCATGATTATGTAAATTCTAATAAATAAATTTATGTATAATCTGATAATCTAGGAGCGTTAGTCTGAAAATATTTTAATAAATATTCCGGCATCAGATTTTATGTTAACAGAGTGAATATTACAATCTAAAGACAAACGCTTCTTAATTATAAATAACGATAAAAGGGAATTGGAATGAGTTGACTCTGGAAACCTTTTATCTTTTGTGGTGAGTGCGTGCAAATTTCAATAACTTTTATCCGCAATCTGATGGATTTTTTGCTTTTACCTTTTGCTTTTAAAAGAACTGCGCGTTAGCTAAGTTCCGATTGCTCTCAGGGAAAAATTATGTATTAACTATTAACATACAGATTGGATAATGGAGTTCAACAAAAAGTTGTCGATGAAGTTAAGCGACTCAACAGAACCCATTTATAAATCCGAAGTAGTCAATTTAGTAAAGAGTAGAACATATTTCTTAAAACTTCACAAGAAACTTTATTCTTTACCTGAATAATTTTGCGAGTATGACGTAATGTTATAATATGTATACGATGGAATTGCACTTGTGGTTAAATGTGTTATTTGACACGTTCTTTAGTCTATTCTGCTGCTTATAAACCCATATGTGGGAGGAGAGGTTGAAATGTAACTCAAATGATAATTAATGAAAATAATTGGGGTATTTATTTTCATACAAATAAACTATGGAAAATATTTACAAGTCTTGCGTAATTAATTAAAATTTTATATTTTTTTACTTTTATAAAGAAAATTTCAGAAAATACGATGTCTTCTGTCTCGAAACGTGGACGAGATACCTCCATAGGCGTCAAAGATTGAGAAACTCAATAGGCTTTCCTTGATTAAGGTAGGTATCGTGTTTCTGGTTCCTTTATCATTTGGATGACGAAGAAAGTAGAGTGGCTCTCCGTCTTCTTCGACGGGAAAAAACAGAATACCCTTTCCTCACAGCATCACCACTCTGATAAATATATCGATTTTCGACCACGAAATACCATTTGTAGAGGCATTCACGTGGTTTTAAATTTTTTATTTTACCAGGCACACCGTTCCTACGGGAATGCAATACAGGTATGACTAATTCGTGTACAAAAACCGTCGCTTGAGATTATAAGCGGCGCAGATTACAACAATCTGGCACCTTGTCTAGTTCTCAATCTTTACTAACATTTATAATAAAATTCAAGGCATACGTATGCAGGAAACAATATCGCGCTACATAGTATTCCTTGAAGGGGAGGAAAAATTTCTGTGAGTACTAGATTTAATAATATTTTATAAAAATATCACTCCTCGTGAAACTTGCTCAAGAGCTGCCAGACAGGAAGAATTGTAAACGTTTGAATATTGATGAATCCATGAACCCCTCTCTATCCATTATCACAATTGCCAAAGTCGATGAGTCCAAGTTCGAATTACTTTTTCGTTGACCCTATTAGACAGGTTTAGCTGCTTCGGATTACTTTCTCTTTCCAAACTTGAAACAATGGATCATCAGTAAAATATTTGGAAAGAATGAATTGGAGACTGTGGCTGAAAGTTTTATGGAGGTTTTCAATGTAAACAATGCAGCGAAGCTATTGAACATCGCTGGGAAGTTCATCAACCTAAAATACATAATATTGAATAATGAAGCTACTTTTCCCTATTTTAGTTGTAAGGTCCGGTGCTTCTGGAACTATCCTCGTAAATCAAATCGAAAATGAAAATTATAAAATTCCAAGAAACTTATGAACTCTGGTTCTTTCATGTGCCAATCTGTCTTTATAGTACAAATAATAATTAAACTGGAGTGGTCGTATTTAATTATTATAGAAACTGTTATTTAAATATGTCACATTAATGTCCATAACCACATGAAAATATCGGACAAGATTTAAACCTTAGTAGAATGTGATTTTGTGCATTAATCTACTGCTGGATTATAAGGAAGGAAAATGTCAGGTCTGTTGCTGGTATAAATACATATTTTGATTGGTTGAAATATGTAGGACGGCCTTTGGTTAATTGTTCATTAATCTGAGGTTGTTATAAAATAATTTCCCAAACAATAACTGAATGGATGGGAGCATAGTAACACGTATTAAATGGATAGTTTCAAGCCAAAGAACAAGAACGTTGAAGCTTCGTGTTTTTTGGTCCGCCACGTGGGGATTACGTAAAAACTCATTTCCAAATCAGTGTAAGCCTTGGGTGCGGAAAGCACATTTAGATGAACGGAAAAAGAGAGATAACATGTGGGGAAATATTACGGCTCGTGGAGCGGCTTAATTCGGTTCACCTGGAGATAAATAATCATTGCTAAAGCTGGGGCAGATTGGAGGAAATACGAGACTGTTCCCCGTGGTTGGTGGTTGGAATAATTAAACTGCCATTTGTTAAAATTTCTCATCAATCTAGCGAGCACAAAAACGTAGCCAATATTAGGATTGCTTCTCTTCCCCGTGCAGTCGTTTCCGACCTGAGATTATGTCAAAGTACAAGGGCTGGGGCTGTTTTCAAAGTAAATATCAATATTTATTTCTAAAATAACAGAAAATTATTTTCCAGATATTTTATTATGAACCTTACACTTAACAGTACTTTTCACATAGTCAAAGCATTGTCAATTTGTTATTTTTCTTTTGCGTTTTGAAATCTTCAAAAATAATTTAACGGTCAGCCAAATGTAAAGACAGATCAGTGATTCGTTTCTTGAATGAAATGTTCTGAAAATGTTCACAATGAACGGCTTCTTGGACGACCATCTTATTTGGCGAAGACATACAAAAACTGGTTTCCCGTTACGACAAGTGCCTGTCTAACGGCGGTGATTATGTTGAGAAGTTTTGTGAGGTGTAAAGTAATGATTTTTAATAAATATCTGGAAAACATAGGTATTATTTTTAAGTAAATGGCGGCCATCATAACAGGAACGTAACGTACCTTCGTGAATCATAACTTTCTTACAAAAATAAGTAGTCCAATATATATTGCTATAGAAGATTGTAGGTTAGCTACATTTTCATTAAAAATTATATATTTTAAAAAATAGTGAAAAGGCTGAAGTCAATGATATTAAATTTGAATTTATTTCCTAGTTTTCTGTAATAATTTACACATATAATACAAGCTTTGTTAAACTAGAAAAATTATATATTTTTTAAAAGTTACTTAATGTTTGAAAAGAAATACAAAACCTATAGGAAAAATGCAATTTTATTGATATTATATTGCTTAACATTATGAATTTTTGAACTGTTAAGTTGATAATGTTAAATTGTAGTCTTTTTATAGAATGAATTAAAGTCCGTAGGGATAACACGAAAATTGGAAGGCGCTGAGATGTAGTTGATAGATGATGTAAAAAATAAAGCAGGCTGTATAAGGCAGTCTTTTAAATAGTTACGATAATTTGGAAAAAAAGTTGATCACGTAATATGTTAAAAATTATCATTCTTCACATCTTTCATTATTACGTGTCTTTCATATTACTGTACCCAATAATATTAACTGAAAGAAAAGTAAACATATTGTAACTACCAGGAAAGTCATAAACGCGTAAAAGATAAAGAAAGTTGTTCATTTTGCATTTATCCTTCATTGTTAATATTTTTTCGTATTCTGTAAAGGATCGCGAGATACAGTAACACACACTGTTATAGGCGTTTATACAACACAAAGTGCTGTACAAAGACTCGTACTGCCTCCGTTCGTGGTCTAGTATAGTTTATATAGTCATGGAACATTCGATAACGTTTTGGTTTCTGTAAATAGCTAATTGTTCTGACTATGTGTAAAGCGCTTCTTCAAATAAAGACTTGTAATAAACTGTTTAAATGTATGTTCGTTTTTTATACTTATAGAAAACCACGGTAATAAATTCAAGCTCCCTCCCAAGAAATATCGAGCGTGGAAACATCCCGGCTTGCCACCTTCTACTGCTACATTCTAAAGCGGGCCCAGCACAATTACTTCTCAAACTTCTCTAGCTATACAAATGAAATGATTGTTTGCAACAACTCCATTCAGCTATAGATCCTAGTGAGAAACTCTGTCAGATTTGAAGATAATGTTCTCTACGGCAAAGTAAATAAACTGACGATCTTTTCACCTGAGAGCCGTCAGTTACTCTAGCAATTATTTTAATAGAGTTTTTAGTTGTCCTTGTATGCCTCTCAATGGGTTTAATTGATTAAACCTTGCGAAACTTCTCTTGGGTCTGGGAGACGGGCTTTGTTTTCGGAACATGGTGGTAGGTCAAATCACTTTGCAACTTTTACAAGCAGCGAGCAATCTCGTAAACAACGGAAAATTAAATTACTTTAACAGTATTAACTATTCCGCGAGTCTGTTAGTCACCTGAAGTTTATAATCGAGGTGTTTGAGTCAAAGTTGAATTAAAATGGTTTTTATATGACTAAATAGTAGGGTAATATATTAATCAGAATTACACTCAGAAGAGACTTGAGTATAATAATAAAAAGCAAATACAATTACGAGTGCTTTCTACGGCGCGAAACGTTACAGTCCGCGTGTTTATTTTCAATTATCTCAACTTTTCTTCCGACTCGAGACCATCTTCTTTTTATTTATCTCTCGTTTGCATATTTCGTTTATAAAAGCATTTAGCGGAATTAAAGGTTAAAATATTTCGTTTTTAAATGTACCTTGATTCAGTATAAATACACTTTTAATAATCTCAAAGTTGCTTTATAGAGAACTTGATTGTTTGCAAGACAATTTCATCATATTTACGAATGAAAAAGTAAATTGCAGTATAAAAACGCAAATTCAAATAATAGAAACAAATCATTTGATTAAGTAAGGCTCGTGTAAATAGGAATGACTTTATGAGTCAACAAAACAGTTGGACCGATTTTGACAAATCGTTAACTTTCCTTTATAAAGTTTAAAAATTTTTATGCCATATTGGTGAATCTACTACGATGGTGTAACGGTTGTCGTTGCCGACTCAAATTCACAAAGAGGTCCCGGGGATCGAATCTCGACATTAGCGTGGATGTTTGCGTTCGTCATGCCCATGAAACCTGAGGTTGCATCTGAAGGAGAATCGATAGGCTGACCAATGCGGAATGTGACATGGAGGATGTCAACGGACAAAACCCTCACGATAATAAAGATTGCGCCAAAGATAACTTAAACGTTAATCAATTTTCATTTCTGTATCGATTCATTCATATAAACTGTTAAGTTTTCCAAACAAAGTTTCACGTACAACATAGTTTTCTGACTGTAAAATTCACAATAAATAAGAAGACGGCCAATAAGTAAGCATATGAAATTATTTTTCCAAAACGACGTTTCGTCTACTTTTTGAGATTAACAGCAGACAAATGGATTTCATAATTTTACTTTATTTAGCTAACATAAACTAATTTACTTGTTTCATAATTACGGTGTAGATGTTGTTTTTAAATCAATTAATAATTTAAATTTCGTTCAAAATATTAAAGACAAAATTAGCTTTCTGGAAAGACAATGTTATATACAAAATTTATTGTTTAATTTTAATACATTGTATATCGGACAAACTAAAAGCGCTTTAAAACTCGCATTAAACAACATTAAATTAGACATTGAAAATTGCACAGTTGTGTCGAAACATACAAATTAGTGTATGTTACACCACAATTTCCATTGGTAAAAATGGAAATTTTAGACGAAGAAAATTTTTTCTCGAGAACGATGAGTGAAATGTTATACATCAAGTGCATCCCTCATGCAATCAATGTTAAAAATAACAAGAATAATTTGGACAAAATTTACGATACTCTATTGTTGTAGTAGTTAAACTTTTTAATATTCTTCTCCATTGGTAAGTTATTACATCATTTCGTTCGTAACTGTCAGGGGCTGGAGATGGTCCATGCACGACACTAAATTCTGCTCATGTAATTCATGTAATTATTCACATGTACATTCAATAATCCTTTCGGCTGAGGGGTTCAAGGAGTAAATATGATGAATTGCTAAATTTGTAAGTTTTGAACCATGGTTTTATATATAAATTAAAAATTTGTAACATAGAACCCATATTTAATTTCTTGTAACATTTTTATATTACACCTGAGGAAGCCTAAAAAAGGATACGAAACGTCGCTTTTGAATAAATAGTGATAAATTTATATGCTGACTTATTGGCCGTCTTTTTAATTATTGTAAAGTTTCACGTATTTCTCGTTACCAAAACGTACGGTAACTCAGTTTAATAAAGTGATTGTTTTCATTCAAGCAGATTCTCTGATGTAAATTTCTTAGAATTTCAAATCCTCTTTCCATGTAACTCATAATCAGATCATGAGGGGAACAACTTTCTTATTTATAGTAGTGTATTTTGTCCAGTTCTAAGCAATTACGTTAATTGTTTTTCCCGAAATTTAATAGTATAAGACAAAAATAAATCACAGAGCTTTACAATATTGTGTGTTGAGATTTTTTTTTGAGAACCACGGCCACTTTGATTGAAGCTCACTTTGTGCAGCGGTGGTCCACAGAAGTAGAGTGGCTCGCCGGACAAATTTTGTTGCACTTAAGTTGACGGGACACGTGTTCGCGTGGCGGGGAGTTAGCAGATTTGTGTTTGTCCTTGTTTCGTCGTTGCTTTACTTGGACCGCCGCAGGCATGCTGGCCAATTAAAACACACTTTGCGCAAGCAGCAACAGCAGCATCCGCCCCGGATTAAAAGTCTTTGTTGGGCCCTAAACTCGTGCCTGATGGGAAAGTGCGGCAGGGGGAAATACAGCTACGTCGATAGACAGAGGGATTCTGTGGGTGGGACTGTGTAGTGAGCACTTTGCCAAATACCTTTGTACGGTAACAAGTCCCACTCAAAATCAAAAGCGTTGACAAACTATTTTATTAAACTGTCTCCATGGTTTGTAAAGTTAGCTACGTAAGTTATTATATTGTTGCTGACACAAAATATTCGTTAGAGCGCATTTTTTTAATTGGACTGGTATGGTTATATATTTTATTTTCACTCAAGCAACATATTTTTGGAATCTCAATATCGTATGCTTTGCGGAACAACACTTTCAGAATAACTTATTGTTTATATTAATATATTTTAATCTATTACAGGAACTATTAGAAAAAAATTAAAAAATATAGTTATATTTATTTTTAAGCTAAAACAACCTGTAATCCATTATTTAACATAAATAAAAAGACGGTCAGTAAGCCATCATATAAATTTATCACTATTTATTCGATAGTGATGTTTCGTCTCCTTTTTGAGACTTCCTCAGGCGAACTACAAACATAATATTACATGAAATTAAATATGGGTTCTGTGTTACATTTTTTAATTTATATACAAAAAAACGGTTCAAAACTTATAAATTTAGCAATACCTCATATTTACTCCTTGACTCCCTCAGCCCGAAATATAATTGAATATACATGTGAAGAATTTAGTGCCGCGCATGGACCATCTACAGCGACGATTACGGCTGAGGGAGTCAAGGAGTAAATATGATGAACTGCTAAATTTATAAGTTTTGAACCATGTTTTTTATATATAAAAAATATTGTTACATATAACCCATACATAATTTATTGTAATATTATGTTTGGAAGTCTCAAAATGAAGATAAAATGTCTCTTTTGAATAAATAGTGATAAATTTATATGCCGAGTTATTGGCCATCTTATAATTTATTGTAAATTTTAAAGTCAGAAAAATATGTTGTCATTATTTAACGTGTTCTTACAATAAAAAATTTAAGTAAAAATAAGGTTTAGAATATTTATAGTTATTAAAATAAATATTATAACACATACAATTTCAGAAAAAATAAAAGTCAGGTTTAGATTTTGAGCGGTGTACAAATAAAAGCTACCAGATAGTCTATTAAAATGTAAATCGTGGCCTTTAAATGAGAGTGAGAAGAACTGGTCTTCATAATTTGGCCATAATTTCATAATTTGCAGTTACTTAATTTCGACAATCAATCGGCTACAATTCGCTATAGCACCTATTGGCTTGCACTTTAAAAATTACAGCCAATAGGAAATTGCATTTGTAGGGCCTAAATATCGCACGTGTTTCGTATCACTCCGTGGCAGCTTAGATTCCGGATTATGTGCGCAGCTTCCGACTTCCAGAAGCAAACCTTTAAAAATTATCAACGGGTGATTCCTTTTTGAGAAAGGATCCTTATATTATATTCAGCCAAAGGGTCGTCCTTTTGTCCTAAAGAGAATGCGGGGGCCACACGCAGCCAGGAATGTGTCGCAGAACGTATTTGTTTCGCGTATTTTAACACATTATGATATTAATTAACTTGACGTAAGTTGGTAACGACAGAATCGTACAAGGAAATTAAGTTTTTCTTGATCATGGGGTACTATGCTAGTACTACAAAAAATTTACTGTCCATTTTTATAAGAGTATACGAGCAACCTCTGATACTTCCAAATTCGAATAAATGTTAATAAAACAATGAAATTACTAATAAATATTAGCTAAAATAACAAATGTCTATAAACGATATGGGAAACGACATTGGCATATGAGGCAACTCGGAATGGATTTTAGGAATTACTTTTCAGAAAATTTAAGATAGCTGTAAGATTTGATTCAATCTGCGTTCAATTAATATGTAGACACGTTTTACTTGAGCCAACCGCAGCATTGTTAATGAAATGTACGGTTAGTCTGTAAACCAGAGTTTCGTATATTTAAGGCAAAAGTACTTTTTTGTTAGGTGAATTTGATGCACATACGTAATGTAATATACATGAACGTAAGAGAATTTACTGATTTCAATGGCATATTAAAGGTATTCTTGAACGTCACAGGCATAATAAAATGTAAATGTTTCTTAGAAAGTTACACTGTTTTAATATTTTCAAATTGGTGTTTATCTTTTCCTTATCCCTTGCAGTTCGTTCAACTGAAGTAATCAAGTTAAATGTTACAGAAACTCCAGTTTTGTTCCGCGTTATTCGATACAATCAGAGGGGAAAATCCTTCAATTTATTTTCCTTTTTCCAATTAAGAAAACAATGGATATCTTCCAAGTTACAACTGATGAATATCGAATATCAAGCTGGGGTGAAACGACTTTCTTCAAGCGTATCAAATCGCTTCTTGCAGTTTTCTATCAATTTACCAAAGACAAAAGGAATCTTAACTTCCGCAAAAATACAAATCACACCATAAATACTAAACGATCTCGAGTACTGCCCAAAAACATGTGTTCTAAAGAATTGCCAATTTATTAGGATCTAAAGTAAACTGACCGTCAAAAATCAATAGCAGATTTAAAATTAGATAAGAAATTAAATGTTTCTAATTAAAAACAAATTTTATTTAATCATTTATACCATTTTCAAAAATTATAAAAAGGATTGAAAAGAAGTAAAAGTATTAAAAAAATTAGTTTTAAAATTAATGATTAACATTTACGTACCAAATATATTACAAATAATGTAATGAATTTTGAATAATATATTATTAAATTTCCAGCGGAACCGACATATTAAGATTTCTTTTAGCACCAATGTATTCCATTAAGTTTGATTTATTTCAAATATAGATTTTTAAAAACTTTGAATTTGCTATTCTATAGAATATTTCCTCACTTTCCAACATCATTTTTATGACATTATGTTTATTAGTAAGTAAAAAAATGCGGTCAACTAATCAGAAAATAAATTAAATTAGTATTTAATTAATGTAAATACAATGTTTCACCCGACTTTGTGGACTACTTCAGGTAAAATTTTAAAAGGATGGACTATTATGAGTAATCCGCGACACCAAATTACAAAGTCGAAGGAAATTTTGTATTTATATTAATTTTTCTTACTTCTATCGCCATATTTTTAATTATTTGTTATTTCTTCACTTTCCATGAAAATAATAATTCTATTGATAATATTGAAACTAGTTATAAATTTGTGGTTGTTGTATATTCATTCCTAAGACTGGTCCGATGAAACGTTCCATGATAACTTATATTGTGCAGGCCTTTTATTTCCGCATAACTAGCACATCCTCCTTCTTCTTTAGTTTGCTTAACGTATTCCATCCTTTTGCCTCCCTCTTCCATTTTTACCCCACACACCTCTTTCTAATACTAATTTTACAAGACCCGCATGTCTTAAAAGGTGGCCTATTAATCTATCCCTTCTATTTGTCAACATCCTCCATATTGTTTTTCTTCCCTCGTTAGTGATTCTATCCACCCATCTGATTGTCAGCATTCTCCTATAGCAGCAAATTTCAAATGCTTCTATACTTTTCCTTTCTGCAACTCCTATCGTCCACGTTTCGCACCCATATAACTCCATAGGAACGTTTTTAGCAACTATTTCCTAATATTTTATCCTTACATTACCCTAAGTAAATTGCTATAAATTTAAGTAATCATAATGTTCCGGTTAGAAGTAGTCAGAATGGCGTCTTCAGGAAATAAAGTTTTGTTTCCTTGAAATAAATTTTAATATACCATATAATCAATATTTTTTTTAAATAATCCATTTATAAATTATTTTCAGATGATAAACATAATTTGGTTTGTATAAATGCGTCTTAATAGGTACAAAAATAAAAATATTATTTCCCTCAATTCTTTATGTTCTTAAGTTTTCTTCAATAAAATATCCAATAATACTATTATTACTAAAATATTGAATAAACAATTATTGGGTTATACGAAATTATAAGTGTTATCTGATTGCTGCTGGCTTTATGTAAATTTCAAACGAGTTGTAATGATAAACACAATACATGCGGAGTTTGGTGCTACGAGATCAAAAGGCAAGCTGCGTTAGTGAAGGTGCAGGGGTAATAAAACTTAGATACGACGGTGCGTGTGGGTATTTTCCCAGGTCACGTAAAATTTGGTAGCATCGAGTTGCGTTTTCCCCAAATAACGTTGGTGGAGAGGGGCAAAGGGCTCCTTCTACGGAGGAGAGAGACAATAATTTTTATTGGACAATATAGGGGCCCATCCGGACGGAATATGAATTGAGGGATTGGGTAGTAATTATTTAATATCCTAGAAAAATGGATTTTGGGGTATTAAGGAGGTGATGGTGAGGACAGATAATTTAGGATGTGGTGTTTGATATTCAGGACGTGCAGTTTGTTATTAAGGATGTAGTGGTTAGGATTGGAAGTAAAGGACGCGGTGAGGAAGATTCAGATTAAGGACGTCGAGTTGATGATTAGGGCATTAAGCAGATTGTGATGTGAATATTAAGATTGAACTCACTTGCAATTAATTTATTCTGTATAAATATTGTGTATATATATAGGGTTTAATCGTAGAAAATCCAACTATGTAAATAAAAAATTTATTCAATTGATATTAATAAATGTTGAATTTAATATTATTCATTTTTTTATAATAATTTTTTATTTTCTCAGTCACCAAATTCAGAATAATCAGTATTTTTGCAACGTTGTTACCTGTTACTGTGAAATAGAAATATTACTTTGGTACAAATGTACTATTTTTTGTTTTAATAAATAATTAATAACACTAGTAGTTGAAATGACTCGGTTACAATATGAAAATGTTCTTTTGAACCAGAAACTATCAAAGTGCTCCGATATTAGCTTCCAATATCGCACAGGAGCCCCCGTAAAATTACAGAAATCTGGTGGTAACAGCAAAAAAAAAAAATACAATTGTATGTGAACTAAATCAGTTTATATTTTTGGTTGAATCTCACATCTGAATGATACGCTGCTAAGAACGTCGTACAATAACGGCGCAATTGGAATTTTATTTCGAACGACGCTGAGGGAAAAAGTTCCTTTGCTTAAAATTCAACAAGGAAAAGCAAAGGTAGGACACGGCTAAGAACGACAGGGTATTTTTATCAATTTCCCAACTGAACATTCTCACCTAAAAGTACCGGTAAATACTGTAAATTGAAAGTTATTTTATTTAGAAATAACAGTAAAATTAAAAAATTCATTCAATATTACTTTTTTAAAGTTTGTTCTATATTGCTTTGTTATATGGAAAGCAATAATAAATTATATATAGCAGATACTGATGGAACTAAATGTTTCGAGATTTGAAATCTGCCCCAAATTAACAATTACTTATGAATATTAATTTTCAAACTAAATTTGATTTGAGAATTAAAGAACAAACAAGAAACATTTGTCAGATATCTGGACGTTTCGAAGCTGCTGCAGTCTTTCTGTAACAGTATATAAAGACAGAATGATAAGTAAAGGCCTATAAACCGGAGAACTTTAGAATGATAATGAAATCATAGAATTCGTACAGACTTTCGGTGTCTAAATGTTGAAAGTGTTGGAATAGTTTTTAATAAAATAATTTCTGAACTGATTATTTTATTATATTGACGTTCCTCGTCCAGTATTGTTGCATTCTTAAAGTATAGTTTAAGTTGAAATTGATTTTTATAAGCCAAAATTACAATCCTACTGATAAACATTTCTATAATTTTAATGACTGTTTTGAGATTAAATACGCTACAGTTCTAATTAAGAAATTTTATTAAATTATGAAAATAATTCAAAACTTTTATTAATTAAAAACCATTCCAACACTGTCAATATTAAAATCTTCATAACTTGCATGACATCATTCTAATATTAAAATATATTTGATGCATCTGCATTTAGCCTTGGCTTATACAGTCGATCTTTTCTTTATTTGCCATTCTGTCTTAACATTCTTATACAGACAGACGAAAACTAACAGCAAAACACCCAGCTATATTTTTTTGTATTTCTTTACGTCTCAAATTAAGCTGGACAGAAATTTATGATCATATATTTAATTTTAAAATTGTACCGCTATTTCACAATATTCAGTGGTTTTGGATCCATTTGAATAGTTCATGAAAGAACCCTGGAATTAATAACATTTTGAATACAATTGTTATATACAAACATGATAAACATTTTTCGTATAATTAATTGTAGCCGATTTCTGTTAAAATTAAAATAAAATAGAAATAAAACTATCTGATGAAGACATTAAGTTTAAAAGTTGAAATTACATTGCGTTCTTTGACCGTTTCAATGTTGATGTAATGGGTAATAAAAACTTCTTTACGGTCACTATTTTGCAAGTTATTATATTTTAAAAGTGATAGCTCTTGGCAGTTATACTGGCATATTCATCCTAATAATATACAAATAAATCAATATATGGTTTATAGTTCATTTATTAAAAAGATTTATACAATATAAGATCCAAAAACTCTTGAAAAGGTTATCAACATTTTTACATACCTTGTACTTATATACTATTTTATAATATCCTTATTTTCCGTACAAAGTACTTTGTTTTTCTACACGTCGTCCGTTACAAACTGGCGGAAAATCTCAGTATAAGCGAGGTTATACGTCATGCACTATCGATCGGTTGATTAACATCGATTATTCATTTAGTATGTAATCATATATATATATATATATATATATATATATGGGTAGTAGCATAATTACTTGTACATATGTAATTAACGTATAATATTGAGTATTATTGTAATTTATTAATGTTCTCAATGTAATAGCTTCCTATTTCTCTTCCTTCATTTCTAAAATTAATTATTTGATCTCTAAGAATATTAATAAAAATTGATTCTGCGAATCTGAGTTTGCTTTTAAAATTGTTCATTTATCAAATTAATATTTTGTCGAATGTGAATTCATGATTATTAGTTTTTACGTGGCATGATATTGCTGTACTATTTTTCGATTTGGCCTTCAATGTTTTTTTTATGATTGTACATTCTGGTATAACTGCCGAAAGCTACCTCTTTTAAAATATATTAACTTGCAAAACAGTGACCGTAAAGGAATTTTTATTATCCATTAGTTTCAATTACTTAATCCATTTCCACTAAAATTATTACTGTTCGTAATTTTTACTCCATAAGTGAGCTTTCATTTTTGTTTCCTTAATGATAAAAATTGTTTGTCCTTGTGTTATTTTCTATGATTACTGGTCGTTAAGAAGTGCTACATAGTTTTTAAATATCAAAATTTAATTTTCAGATTTTGGGATATTATTCCCTAAATTTTCAGATACATATATTTATAAGAAGTATTTACTACGAACCCAAAGTATTCTTTATGACTTCTTTATATTTTTAACTATAAGATGATTGTAGTGGGACTGGATACTTTGGCTTACTCATTGTCTCGCTAAACCTAGAAAAAATTTAAAATTAAATATGTGACCATAAATTTCTGTACAGCTTAATTTAAGACGTAAAGAAATAAAAAGAAAAAATAATGCTGGATGTTTTGCTGTTAGTTTTCGTCTTTCTGTGCCAGAATGTTAAGACAGAATGGCAACTAAAGAAAAGATCATTTTATAAATACGTTATTTTTCTCCCCGATATTTTTGTTGTTGGGTGCTTCATGACTTTAATATAGACTGACGTGACTGACCCCGTCACTTTTCTTGTGTCTGTGACGTTAGCCAAGATTCAGTGTCAATAAAAGCGTCAAGCCCACCTTCCCCTACGTTCCTCCAATTTCCCGGTAAACAAGAGCGGTCTTATTTAGGGGTGACGTCTGGAGATTTAGGGGCTGTCCCCATCGGAAGCTGTCGACGACAATCGATCCCATGTCTCGCTACAGTCGACAAACACAACGGACCACGCGAACAAATGTCTCCCACAGCGACGACCCTGCGCCAGCCTTCATGGCTTTTTAATGTCACCAGCATTCGCTCACATTAATATCGATTCGATGCAGCATCAGTTCATTTTCAAACGAAACGAATCAGGATTTATGGCTCTGTCCCTACGGATCTTCAACACCTGAATCTAATATTAAACCTCGCGCGTATTAAAAAATATATTTAACGTGTTTGAGCTGACGCTCATCGCTGAGTTTGTAAAGGGGCTAATGTTTCTGGGTGAGGAAAGGAAGCAGTGATGAACGTTTAAAAACGTGGAAATTCATATAGAAAACTGTTTCAACAAACTCACTCGGATTAGATTTTTATCTGTAGAGGTGATGTGAGTCTTACGCCGTAGCTTTGATTCCCTTTCCCATTCAAATGACGAACATATTTTCCACTTTCAAAAAAGTTACCTTCAATTTTCCATTCTGACACTTTGGAATACTATTTTAATATATCGTTCAAGGGAAATATATTGGAAGATGGTGTGTAAATTGATTCTTCAATATTGATCACAAATTTCAAATTTAAAAATCAAAAACTATTCTGACTGCGATGTTTTATTTTAAAATGTCAAGTTCTATGCCTTTGTGTTTTCATAAAAATATCCAAGAAATCTGATGTTCACTTAGATCGTGCATCAAAAAATCCAAAATGTTTACGTAACTTTATTGACTGTCTGTTTCATTTTCCTTTATTGACACGTATAAAAGTTTTAAACTACTATAGACCGTATGAGTTGTAGAAATTTAAAAATTATGAACACATTTTAATACAGTTGTCAGATGTTACGAATGCATCTTATTTTAGTTAAACCGTCTTACTTAATTTTCTCGTCCGACTTAAACTATATTTAAAGCCAATCCATCGTTGCTCTTATGTTTTTCTTTTAACTTGAGGCCCAGTAAAGACGAAATTGTAGAGAAACGCGTATTCCGAAGAGCGCTGCCAAGATCGGCGTGATCATACATACGAGGGTTGTTAGATCAGTTAAATGAATTTTTATGAAAGAGAGACAAATGTTATACTTTCGCGCCATTGTTAGTAAACATGATCTTTTCAATGTTACTTATAAAAGGTTTAAACATGTGTTACATGAGCAGGAAAGCGGAGGTAATGGAATAAAAGGAATTTCACGCTGTCATCAAAGACTTTCATTTGAATGACTGGACAGCTGTACAAATCAAAATCGAGTTTCATGAAGTTAATGCGAACTCCGCACCAGCATTGAAGACCATTTACTTCTGGATTAATGAGTTTAAACGAGGTCAGATAAGGACAGAAGAGAAAACTCACTCCGGCCACTCAGGAAAACGCGGGGAAAGTTCAGAATATCGTAATGACCGGAAAATCACAGACTAAAAGTACGTAAGGTAGCTGGTAGCGTATCTTTTTAACTGAACGAGTGCATTTCATCCTCAATGGAAAACTTGTCATGACATAGCTTTGCGATGGATGCCGCTACTGTTGGCATTGGACCAAAAACAGATTCAGAAAAACATTTCAATGCAGAATATAGCAATGTTTAGGCGAGACCCACAAGACTTCTGAGTAGATTCGTAACAAAAAGAACTATCAAAACAATGGTCAAAGGTGAAGACCGTTTTTCGGCATATAGTATTCATAGATTTTGAAGAAAATGACACCACCATAAGCTGCTCTGTTGGATCGTTTGAAACGGGTGTTGATGGAGAATGGACCAAGAGTGGTGCGCAATTAAGTGTTGTTTTACCAGGACAATGCTACAAGAGTTTCAATGGCGAAAGTGTTGGAATTGAGATTCGAATTTTTTGCACCCACTCTATTCACTAGATATAGCACATATTGACTTCTTCTTTCTCCCAAAATTGAAAATTTAGTTTGGTGAGAAACAATTTTAATAAAATGAGGATGTGATCGAGGCCGTGGCGAAGTATTTTTCAGAGTTTCACAAAACCTGTTGTTCTCATAAGTTGAAAAAATTGGAAACTCGCTGGGCCAAGTGTATAGCCAAGGAAGCATCCTATGTTGAGAAATGAAGTAAGTTTTCTAAACGTGTAGATATTACGGACCCCAATTGACAGCCATAATTGAAGGAATGAAATGAAAAAAAAAGAAGATCCACTGTTCCTTTGGTGTGATGAACCTAAAAGGTTCTCTTTGGGAAATAATGCAACTGTTTTTATCCAACAACGTAATTACGTGTAACAAGTTTATATGCAGAATACCGTCGACTATTCAAAGAGACTGTAGTCCATTATCATTGGATTCTGATTTACAACCCGTTTCTGATCGCTCGATCAAGTCAAGATCTTTTTTTATCTCCGTACCAAATATCTCATTTCCACAGATCTGATATTTAAGAATACTGGCCCAAACAGAGCTAATTTAATTTATTAATGAATTAAATTTTAGGTATAAACGAAACTATATTTATTAAAAATATTATTTCATATCAATAGATAAGTTTAAGTAAAGAAAATATTTCTGGTGGAAATACTTCAAATGAAGCTCAGTAAAGCATATAGCTAATTTTAGATGAAAGACAAGAATGGAAAAATGTCAACCAGACCAGAGACTCGATGTCCTGATTTCGAGTTCCTGGTCCGGTTGAAATTTTTCCATTCTTGTCTTTCTTCTAAAATATTCCTGCTACTCCTAAGACAACATATAATTTTATTATTAAGCTACCAAACGAAAACAATTTTAACAATTTTAGTTTCGTTTTATAAGAAAAGAAAATGTAAATGCTTAATAGAGAAAGATAATAGTAACGAATTGTAATTTATGAGTTCTCTCTCTTTAAACAATTGGGGCATAACGTTATTGGAGTACAGAAACCAGACTGGATGGTAGCCAGAAGAAAAACAATGACTCTCGTAAAATACTTCTGCCGTCACGAGTCTTTAATATCAACCGCAATAACCGTGAAGAGCTTCAGGCATTCTTAGATGTAATCAAGCAGAAAAGGTACGAGACCTTTATGAGACTACGAGTATGAGCAGGTACAAAGACGGATCACATAAATGTACAACACTGTATTTATGACTCATAGAAAGCAATATTATGAATGAGTTTTCTCTACAATCTGTTTTCGGAACTGAAAATAAATTGTATATAAAAGTATATTTTTCATATCTTCCATAAAATTTCTTGTTGAGTTGAGGGGGATGAAAATATTTTTCTTGACTGTCAAATGCTCATGAAAACATTATACCAAACAGTATCTCTGAAACAGCGTCAGTTATTTTGCTATGAAAAGTGTCTACTAACATATAATAAGGACGTACAGCCAAAAAATCTGTTTTTTAAAAGTTTACTTCCTGCTGTAAAATGGACCTGGTTAATTGATTTATTTTTTGATTATAACTGATGTTTCTTATATTTATAAAAAGTTTACCAATTACTTAACTTTATATGACTGGAAAATACAAAAAAATATGCAATGTTTTTAGGATATAACATAATAATTTTATTTATAAAAAACAATCACTTAAAGGGGTCCGGTTCGCTATTACAAACAAATTAATTAATTACAGGGGTATTTTTAAATATCAGGGGTAACCACGTACAGCAGGGATTTTGTTCACTTGACGAACCAGTTTTGACTTCATTTCTGTCTGGATGCACGTTACTAGGCGACCGGAACTTCATTCTTCCCTCTGCCCACAGAAAGTGGGATGAACCTGGTACAGTCGGTGATTGAGGAAAACCCAGTTTTTCCTCCTTCTTCCCTCTGACGTTCCTTGTTATTAATACTTTCTCACTAAAGAGAAAAAATTCACATATTTTCCACTCTTGTTGCACTCTCCAGCTTCCTCTTCCCTTTTACATCCTGATCAACTGTCGCCCTCCCAACGTCTAGAACCATTATTTATATTTTTAGGCTTCCAGGTAAACTCGTATATCCCTTCTCCAAGGGACAACGCTATCCCTCGTGATGTTTATTCCGCCAATTATCATGAGTCCTTCGTTCAGTGCGGGAAATTTTGATGGGTGAATGTTCCTTCAGCAAAACAAGCTCAGTATTATAAAACCACTTATACCATCCGACAGCCTAGTACAGGGAAATTCCACTTCTATCTGCCAGTCGCCAATTAGAATGTTTTTACTGAATTTTTAACAAAATTAGGTAGGGGTCTTACTGCGCTACAGTATAGCCACTACTACTGAATTTCGGCGTCTGACCGGCGGGAAAAGTTTTCGACCCTGACGGGAGCTTCTGCGCATTTTTCTTGAAAAAGAAAGTGACTACCAACGGTGGCAACGTCATCAGCTTCTAATTATGGCATATTAGTGTCTGCGGTTGGGAGAAGAAACGTTTTCAAATTAAATTATTCCATTTCCTACTTTTGGCCATCCTTTGTGTTTTAATTAAAATACAATTCAGATAATTTAATTATTTTATTTATAAATTTCCACTGATTTAAGAAAAACTCATGATTATTTCTGTTAAAAATTGCGTCATGGAAAATATTCTAATTTGTTTATTACGGACATTAAGTTACAGAATTCAATTTCATGTTATGTATTTGTAGTAAACACCTGATGTTACCTTATTGAATTACAATTACCATTTAGATCGTCAATTACAGAACTCACAACCACCGACACACAAGTATACATCACAAATCGACGTTGTAGCAACGCCCACTAACAACAAAAGGTCAAAGGCTGCATCAGTTTCCGGATTTTGTCCCTCCTTCCGGGTCCGAAATGAAGCCGGAGGCGGGGAAAATGCAGCGATTTTTAGTCACCGGTACAGGGTTAATGAAACCGCTGACATAATTGAGTCGTGTTGATAACAACATGCAACACCCGAATAATTGAGCTCAATTAATTTAGTGGGCCGACTGTAATCATAGGCCGCGAGGTGCTCGAAATAGATCAGACAGATTATAGGCTTATCGGTAATGGAAACACGACGACTCACAAGAGAAAATAACATGGGTTTACATCCTTCAAAACTACCGTTGGAAATTGTAATTAGCTACAGAAGAAATTCATATGAAAAGGACGCGTCTGACGGCTATAGGAACAAATTATAATACAAGGGGACAATTCAACGTTTTTAATCTTTAACAGTGCGATCCTCAGATCAGTTAAATATTATTTCCTATTCGACCTATTTCTTTATAAAAGTAACCACCATTATTATTTGATTTCTAGCATCAATGATTAATTTTTTCTCATATAATTAATAAATTATGCACAAACTAAAATAGATTCCTCTGATGTGATGAAGTCTTTACACACATGATGATTACTCAATAAGACAAATATTTATGCTTTCCAATATTAGCGATTTCAATAGCCTTGTACCGGTGTACAGGAAGTATTAAATGATTGTAATAAAATATTTGGAAATCAATTTGAACACGATATAAACGATATGACTCAAAAGTCAAACGTGAGTGTTTTTTGTACATGGATCAATAAATATTGCATGTCATAGACATTATTAAGGGAATCTTCTAGAATTCCTGTAAAAGATATTTGTAAATAACGTGCTTTATTTTACTAATTTTATTTATTTTTCTTCGAGTTATAAAAATGTGATTATATTTCGTTACGTACGGGCTTTTTATTGTTGGAAATATAATCTATGCTCCCTATCTTATACTCGCTTTTTACTGTCTAGGCAATTGTTTTTTTTGTTATGAAATATGATTACTGATTTATTTTGAATATGACGTTCTTCAACTTAGGTAAGTTATCGTGAGTTTTTAGCACAATTTACACCTAAGCTTAATTTGGTTTTCGAGAGGCTGCCGCCACCATGGCGACAAGATACAGTTATTAGTGTAATACCATAGTAACCACGGTTCAACGAGCACGTTAGAAGGTCTCGTGAGGTTGGTGACTAATCATCAGACAGTAATTTCTAGGTACTCCAGACCTCAGACTGATTTTGAATATCAACCCGGCGGCATCATCTGGATCCACATTCCAGCGCCGTTAAGGCCACTTCAAGTGTTGGAGTTCAGCAATCATCGCCACCACTGGTAAGCCACAAATACATGTGTCTGGATTTGAGAGCATAATTAAACCACGGTTAATCGTGGGGTGAGGGAGGTCGCATGTCCTGTGAGCATTAACTGGCCAATTAATAAATTTTGTTCGATGTATATATCATAAATTACTTTCTCGTATATATATTTGTTTGAAATACGAACCATGCAGCATACTTGTACAACTATTAGTTTCCATTGCTATGAGAAAATATAGAGAAGTGAAATTATAATAAAAGTATATAATATTGAGAGAAAATATATAATTACTTCCGTATTCAATTTCATAATCTTAATTTTTTATTTTACGTCAAATTCAAATAAAAAATAGTATTATAATTCTACATTAGAGTGTATACTCAAAATAAACTCTAGCAATAACAAAATATTTGGTACTGTATCTTTTGGGACATATCGCGACGTGGTGAAAGGTATCTTTAGAATGAATTTGAAACATGCTAAGGATAATCTGGTTCAGTCCGGATTAAAAACCTTAAACGAGCAACAATCTAATTTTGGAAGCATTTCATTCCCAATCAATCATTTAATTTCTGGGTTATGAGAACAATGTCTGTGAAATGGAAATTCAAAAATGTTATTCATGTGAGTCGCCGCTGAGTCGAGGATTACAAGTGACAAGTGGTTGAAAGCGGCGCGTCTATTGACAACGTTTCGGGGGATCATTGACGTACTTTTCACATCCTAAACTAGTTGGCATTATCGGAGAATTGGGTTCACGGGGGGAGGGAATCGGTTAAGCTCACAGAGCCAACCTGGCATCATATACTCAATTATTGTAGCAGTAATCCGCCATCATTAATGCAATGCTGACTGCGGTCGAAAGGGCAATGAGATGCAGTCAGGAAATCGTTTCCAGCCAGTAACGGGTAAACACTTAACGTGGTAAGTCTTAGTCAGTGGGCGGAGAACTGCGAATTTGTTGCTGTACTGTCGAAATATACTATATACTACTAGGAGAAGAAATAAACATTTGCTTCTTGTAATTTTAAGTTACTAATTATCGTTCGTGTTGAGATGGACGTCCCTCAAATAAACTGCGCAATAAGTTACTAATAAAAAGTTGTAATATTCCTGATACTTCCATTATTACGTCGCTTCAGCTAGTGTTGCAATCGGACAAACTGTTATTTTAACTGTTATGTTAACTGTTGTTTTGACCTGGGGTCAATCATGTAAATCTGCTTTATCGCCTCAATTTTAGATGAATACGGGAACCTATCTGAGGCTAAAGGCGAAAATCATTATTATGACTGCCAATTTTTTGAACATGCCCATTCTCTTTTTGGTCGAAGAACCAAAATTGGCTACGTTTTCACTTGTAGTGATTTGACATAATCTAATCTTGGATATATATCCAAAGGAATATTTCCACAAAACTGATGCGTGGAAATAATAGATTCCTTCACCTGGTCACAGAGAGTGCAACGATCTAAATTAAAAAATACATTGGAGATAAACTATGTCTATTGGATAAATTATTTTTGTACTACGGAATATAATGCTTTTGTATTTATCAAATAGTTATACCAAATTATGCATCTCAGTAAGTCAAAATTACATTCATAAAATTCATCACTCATAAACCAAAATCTTATTCTTCATCATATTTAATAGTTCATAACCTTAAAATAAAAAACGTTTACAATATTTGACATCATCACTATTTAAGTCATAATATCTTAACGCAAACACAAGGAAACTGAAATTTAATTTATCAATCAAATAAACGTTATCAATATAATTATTGAAAAATTTTTAAAACAATGTTCAGATTCCTGGGATGCGATTTTCAATGATTTAGAAATACTTTTATAATTGTGGTTCATAAACGAGCCCAGCAAAGTCGTAGTTTTTTTAAAAAAAGTACTATTTTATACAGCATTGATTTTCTTGATAAATTTATTTGCGTAGAGGAACATAACTATTGGTACAAACATTAATATTTGTTTTACAACGATACATGTATTGCGTTCTTTGACCGTTTAAATGCTGATGTAATGGGAAATAAAAAATCCTTTACGGTCACTGTTTTGCAAGTTATTATATTTTAAAAGAGGTAGCTTTCGGCAGTTATACTGGAATATTCATCCTAATAGTATAAAAATCAATCAATATATTGTTTATAATTCAATTATTAAAAAGATTTATAAAATATCAGATCTAAAAACTCTTAAAAAGGATATAAACATTTTTACATACCTTGTACTTAGACACTATTTTATAATATCGTTATCAAAAATTGATACATGTGTACTTAGCATTATATTATTTTAACTCGGTTTAAGAAATAAGACAAGTACAAATTTCAAGTGGTGAAAGGAAAAATAAAATATTTCAACTGAATTTTTTATACGATTAAAATTTGGATTTAGAAACTAAAATGATTCTCTGCTTAGATTTCTTATGAAAAGAAATCCTGCTGACCAGCGCAAGGAGACGAAATATTTGAAGGACAGAAAAGATTCGGGTGTAACTTAACCACCTTGTGAGTCTTTAAAGAGAAAATAATTTTTTATTCAGGTAATAAAGTTCAAAAATTTGACGTAGAAAATATGTATGAGAAAAACAACAGGATGAAAATAATAACGTATAATTTTGGCGCTGATATTTCACACTGCTGTGCCTGTAAATCAATACTGTAAAATAATAAAATATGAAAAAAACTATCCTACCACAAAAATGTAAAAGTTCAATGAAAAAAACCAATAAATTCTCAAGTTATTATATCCTAAACTATATATATATATATATGCATATGAAAAACTAGATATTTTTGAGAAGAAAAACATTTTTAAGTTACTGCAATACAAACGTTAAAAATTGAGACTTATAAATATTAAATGCTTTGTAAGAGGAAAGAATAGAAATATTTTCTTTAACCGAAGAGAAACGGTCATGTGGCTTACATAAAAGAGATGGTTCTTTACCACTTGCTGCCAACATAAGTAAAACGCGAAATAAGTCAGGATCTCATGGCTGACCTGAGCCGAAGCTCGTTCAAAATGACGGAAATGTTTCAATATCAAGCGGACACATTGCGTTTATGAAGGAGATCGGAAAACGATCAGGAAGATAGGACTGATTGAAATACGTTATTATATTGGAGAGCGTTGCAAGTAACCTTATTGCAAAACTATATTGACTTGATGGTTACTTATGGAATAAACGTTTTTATAATTAAGTCGGATTTATAAAATGAATAACAATTAATATAAATAATTGCTCATACGAGGAAATTAACTGTCTAGAATTTAAACAAACTATTAGGCTTAATAGACAAAGGAATCTATATAAATAAAATTTCACATTGCTGAACTTGTAGTACTATAATTACAAAACATATTTATATATTTGTTAACAAAATTTCTTGTAAAAATTTGTATAATTAATTGAACTCATAGTTGGCATAAAAAGATACGTATTTTCATTAATATTTTCCAGAGATTGATACCATAAATATATTTTCTAGTAAAATAAAATAAAGTCGCTAATAACCACTAGGTTTATGCGACTATAAATAAATAAATTATGTATACGAAGAAATAAAACTTAGTCGGTCTGATATAATTTATATATGCTTGTCTCGAATATGCTCCGAAACGGTTCAACGGATTTAAATGAAAATTTGAGGGTTTAAAAGTAGGAGATTTAACTGAAATATTCCTGCATGTTTCATTTGAATATATTTCTGAAGATATTAATACAATATAATATAAATTCTTAATATAAAATATTCTAAGGGAATATCACTACAATATCATCGAAAAACCGTAGGGATTTTATTTCTTGTCCTTGCTGTATGATTCTTTTCCCAAATTCCTTGTTAGCTTTCTTCATCGTTTGTTCTATATATATATATAGTGATATTGTAGTGATATATATATATATATATATATATATAAGTTACAGAGCATGGGCGACAGATAGCATCCTCGTCTATCTTGATTTCTGCTTTCTTTCCTTCCCTTTCAATTATAATTGCCGTTGACCGCCAACTGTAGAGGTTATGGATAGTTCTTTTTCCTCGTACTCTTCAAAATCCGTAATAATGTGAACCAGGTCACATTATCAAAGGCCTTTTCTAAATTATAGGTCTGCTTTTTCTTATTCTGCCTTATAAAATTAGATGGTAAATCAATATTGTTACTCTTAGAGACCAGATATGGGTTATTATTTTTAATACCGTACTAATGGAAGGGCGGCAAATTAACCATTAATATTTTGCCAAAACAATCAACACGGCACGATAACAGTTACATCGATTTTTATGGCATAAATTATCTGCAACATATATGTAACCTACATACATAAAATCTTCAGCCGCTTTCACTAACATAAGGTTGTTGTGGATTACATTTCTTTACATTAATGAGTTAAAATAGAAGAAAAGATATAAATTTTGATATTTGGTAACTTCTATTGCCTCATATAATTTCGATTAAACGTAAACCTGTTCTTATAGAATTTCTCTATCAATTAATGTTTTACGTTTTATAAGCGCGACCATTCCAAATTTTATCAAGTTCAGTTTCCAATTAGCGTGATACTCTTTATTATGAATATTATAAAAATAAGAATATTTTGGTTAATTATGGAATGGCGACAGCTCATCTCAGAAAAGTCTTGGACAAGGTTTTCTAAAGCGTATGAAAATGTTAATTCCGTTTGTCGCCATTTCTTTATACTAAGCATATATTTTGATAAATATTCGTTGGAAGCTTTTGCAACAACTAAGTTGAGTTCTGTACAGTATATTAAGCATAGCTTGTGCGTACTGTCCCATTTTGTGTTGGGGAGAGGGTAGTAATATATATTATACTTAATAATAATTTATCTGTATAATCCCACGATTTTTATCGATAATATTGTAATGTAATTTAAACTGTTATGAATATTCTGTACGTAATCGATAGCGAATGTAAGCCACATGTTTCCAGATATTACTTTTTTTATTACTGTAACATATTACTTTTATGTACTTAACAAAACATAAATAAATGTTTCATATAAAAAAACGCAAAATAGAACTGAAGACTTCTCAAAAGAACTGTTACTGCAAACATTCATCAATGTGAGCTTCAATATTTTACGCCAAAGTAGCTACACTTAACAGTAAACATAAAGTTAGCCTGTATTCAATGTCAAATTTAATATGATCGGTTCCTGAAAAGATATTAAGACTGATAAATAGAATTCAGTTACTGCTAATGTAGCACAGACGAAAAGTTAAAAACCGTTGTTTCGTTTTACATCTGTAAAATATTCCCAGTAGTTCTGTTTTATTGAGTATAGATAACATACAATTTACGTTGTCATTTCAAATATGATATAACTATATTTCGGATGGAAGTTATTTTGAGTAGGAGGAAAAAAAATTCGTTTCTGAAACAACGTTTCATTCTTTCGATCCATTAATTTCTGCGGACCATTTAACAACGTTATCGACTTCTCCGGCATGGAATGGTTTACCGTTGAAAAATGTTGTTTGGGCGTTGTTATCAAACAGACATAAACAAGAAACTTAATATACTTCATGTTTCCAATGCAAAATATAACCTCTTTTAATTAACGTATAGACCTTAACAACGAGAGGAAACAATCACTTTTACACGAGAAATACTTGATAGAATATTAATTACAGTTTTACTAAAATATGATACTCATTTTACGCGTAAAAAGAGCTTAAATATCATAATTTAAGATGAAAGTGTAATTTGATTTAAATTTCATAACTTATAAGAACAGAAGACGGAGGCAAGAATGGAATATGGTGAACAGATTAAGTACGTTGTGGGCTTGTGGTAGTTATGTGAAAATGTAAAGGCTTGTGCAGAATAGATTATCATGTAAAGTTGCATCAGACCAGTCTACGGACTGATTACTACTACATCAACATAAAGATTTGAATTCAAGTTATATTTGCATGTATAATGTATTCTTTTGTTCCCTCGAACAGATATTCCCTTTATGAGACGCTGCATGACACTTGTTAATTCATAAAAGTTTATAATTGATATTTCGGTCTGCCAGAATTTATAATGGATATAAAATGTTATAAATGTTTCTAATATAAATAAACACATTAAATATATATATAATAAGGGCCCTGATTTAATTACTTTACTGACTGATAATTTAAAAGTGTATAATATATATAAAACTCTCTAAGATTATGTATAATGCAGGTTGCAAATTAAAATAACGGTATTTAACAGGCAACGAATATTCCTTCATCAATTCTATTTGTGTTGATGAAGAGTCAATTATTCATTTGCAATACAGATTTTAACGAATGAAATAAAAAGAACAAGCGAGCAAGGAAAATAAAAACAATATTTTAAGTTTTGTTAGTATTTCAATCGGCTCCCATGATTTGAGATTAATATTTATACGCGCAAATTTAAATTAAAAATTCCAATTTAAGTCATATACGTATTTAATTGATGTAACAAATCAGAATATAACTTATATTATATTTTATTTTTATGTTTCCTTTTCTAAATAAAAAATATTTAATGACCATTAACATTTTTTATCAGATTGACAACATTTCTTTAACTTTTACTATTGTTTAAATTCGAAAATTGGAATTTTTATTTTAAAAGATATAACGTTCATAATACATTTATGATTTATTTTTAAATATTGAGTTGTTTGTATTCCTTATTCCTTATTGGTTCATTGTTTACATTATTTATGGCAGAAAAATAATATTTTTACCCTCTTAATTTTTATTAAAAATATAACTGTTTATATAAATTTATCTGAAATGTTATATTGTTTTATTCTTACGCCATTTGAGACAAAAATACAGTTGCTTATTTATTAGGTATATTTTTTCTTTCTGATACGTTTATTTCCAAATAAATTATATAAATTTGTAATTATTCTGTTTTATTTTTACCTTCAAGATTGAATTTTCATATTTTTAAGTGATTTATTAATGAAAATTAAATTAATATTCTAGATGATAAGTAAGAGAACACACATCGTTAGTTTTGATATTCTGTTAGCGTGGAAATCTAAAAAATAATATTAATATTCATACTGTCCAAATACTTCACTCAGACTTCACGTAGGAAGTTCAATTGTGCACAGAGACGCTAGTTTACTGTTAAATACAGATAGTTTCGTTTTAAATGTAAATGGAATATTGCTCGGTTATTACAATACAAGCTGGGGACCCGAAATTTCCAGGTATTTATTTATATTATTCCGGTATTATTTAATTCTTCGTCAACACATGACTAAACGGACATCGAAAGCGTCACAATATGAAACTCAAATATACTCCCAGTATAACATTTTCAGTAAACTAACGGAACAAAATTCTCTTACCACTTTATAAGAGTATGTACATTAAAGAAATAAAACCATCAGTAATCTAAGAGTGTACAAAGTATTTCTGGTAACCGAATAGAGTAAGAAACACTCACTACTTCTTAAGAAAGGCAAAATTGTAACCAGTATTTTAAGATGGTAATAATTAGCTTCGGTACCATAGGACAGTAAGAGATGCGCTGGAACTACACCCCTGCGGGAGCTAGGGGTTATTTTACCCAACAAGCTCTCAAACTGGACCTAAGTGACAAACTAAGTTCGATTGAAATAGATCCAACCGCAAAAGAAACTAATTTAACCCCCCTCCCCTGATAATCACTTAAATTAAACGCACCCAGAAATGTGTTTTACCGTATCCCACCCCCTGTAAGGGGATGCACTGCAATTTAAATCACATTCTAAATGTTAGAATCAAACTCAAAGACTCAGAAAGAACCAATTTCGGTACCAAACTTGCCTGTTTTCTTTTAATTTTTATATGATGCCCCCTACACCGCCATCCATATGAACACTCCACTTCGGTGATGTGTGGGGTGTAAATCATACGAAAACAAATTAAGCGATAACGCTATCAAATTATTGCCCGTGATAAATATATATTGGAAGAAAATAACGGCTTTTATAAAAACTTAAAAATTTCCGTTTCTTCCCCCCCCCCCCCCCCGATGATGGTAGCCGTGTCTTACCCAAACAGTGTTGATTTCCGATTCGCCTGAATACATGTTATAAATTTAGCGGAAATTATCCCATTCGTTAAAAATGGTATGCAGAAGTCTCTTTTACCATCCTTCTTAGTGGATGAACTGTGATTTGAATTGCATTGTTTATGTCAGAATTAAACTCAGAGCCTCACATTACACCGGTTTGGAGCCCAAACTCGATTGTTTTCAGGTTACTTTTTATGTTTTTCCCTTCTACCCTCACCCGGAAGAATACTCCCCTTCGATTATGAATGGGGTTGAGATTATACGCTAGCAGTATCGGAGAACACACTATCAAATTAACTGATGCAAGTATGTATTTATATGATAAAAATATTGGCCGCTTTTGCTTGTTTAAAATTTTACACCCCCTCCACTCCCGCCCTTATGTTTTTTAATCATGTCTTCCTCCGACAGTGCTGTTCTCCGGCTCGAAAAGAACACGTGTACAAAATTTGGTAAAGGCCTGGGTATCAGTGAGTGCTTTCAAGTATGATTGACTATACCCGACAGAGTAAAGTAAAATCAGATACCTAAATAGCAAGTCGCTAATTACTTCATTGTTGGTGCGACTATAAAAATCAGAATTAAAAAACAGATTATAATAATAGTTGCAAATTTGCTAGAAAGTGATGCAAAATTTTAGTAACGTGATATAGAACAACAAATGTTTCTACTATACAAAATCTATGATACTTGATCAGAAATGGATTAGTCCGTTTAAACACATTTACAGGGAAATAACTGGGGAACAAGACGCAGCTGCTCTCCAAACTGACTTAGGTACTCTTAAGTACATGGGCTAAGCGAAATAAACTCAAAATCAACAATAGTAACAGTAAGGCCATCATTTTTACTAAAATGCACGTTCAATATACGTTGAGGAAACAGCAATCCAGGAGACAAATTGTAAATACCAAGGTATTTATTTCAACAGTAATCTGGGGCAAGGAAAGTGCGGAATACTTTGCACTTTGTCATGAGAACACTCTAGAAGGGGAATGCGAAATGTAAGAAAATGGCATATTTGTCATTAGTACGCCCACTTATGGAATATGGTGTAGCATGCTGGGATCCGCACAGGATAATTCAAATAGAATCCTTAGAAATGATGCAAAGGGCTGCAAAATTCGTACAAATAGGACCGGGACACGGGAACGAAAAGGTATAGTAACTAGGGTGATTCCAGATACAGACAAAAAGAGAAAGAGCTAGGCTACATATTTTCTACAGAGCCTTTGCAGGTCAAAAACCTTGGCAGGGAATCCGAGATAGAATGAAAGAATCGACTCGGAACGAGAGCAGTGATCACTTGTTTAAATTACAAGCGAGACACTAAAAAATAGACATTGGAAAATACTCATTCCTAAATAGGACAAGTAATGTGTATATATGATTTATATTGAAGTAATATAATTATATTGTTAATTATAGGTTAAATATGGTCCTTACGACCAGATTATTTAAGTTCTATGTATCGGGTACCGTTGTTGATTAGATAAATACATACATACACATCAATATTCATAAATTATTTTTAAACTGTTAACTAATTATAGATTAAACTGCGAACACAAGTTTTTTTTTCTGAATGGATCTGTAGCTCACTGTAGTTGTTCGCTACAATGATGATTTTAATTTAATAGTTTTATTTTGTTTGGAACACCAGAGTTTCGTCATTCAATAGGTATTAATAACTATTAATATTTACAAATTGAGCGAAGGAAGTTGTGGGCACATGTTTCTTTCTCGGTCCGTAGAATTATATCCTCGTTAAGGTCTTGATATATTTGTCTGTGTTGGTGTGAATTATTGACTAGTCCATCTCTCTTGCATTTTATGGCGGTCTCGAGAGACTGATTGTTTGCTAAATCTTAGGCAAACTTTGTGAGCCAGAGAAAGCTAACTTCTTTTGTGATTAACGGCATTGATATCTGCGGACAATAAAGTGGAAGAGCAGATACGTCTCAAGGGGTCCTCGAGGCATCGTTAAATTTATGAGGAGACGAGGGAGGGACACACTAAAGCCTTCACAATGGAATGAATATCAAAGTGTCGCGAAAGGTCTCAAGCGAAACAATGTTAGTTAAGAAGACAGCAAAAATTGTGACAGTGGTAATCGAATAATTCTCTTCGTTAATGAACGAATGGATCATTTTACGGGCTGTAATTACTAGGTAATTTAATCGACTAACCGCAAAATTCAATTTCCTTACTTCAAACTGTCTGCTGAGCTGATTATTTTTCCTTCTATTTCCTGACAGTAAGAATATAAATCTTTAAATTATAAGCAGACAATCTTTAATGAGAAACAATTGTAAAGTAAAGGGTCAACGAGGATTAGTGTCTTTATCTAAAGACGATTACATATGGGATGGAAATTAAAGCAAAGACCTAAAAGCTAAATACAGAAAAAACCGAAAGAACTTATAAGAAAAAATTGCATAAATAGCTAAGATTTTCAGTATCATTATTCATATTCAGCATCGTACTCTACGACTTCCAGCTGATCGCCCCACGATATTGGCTTAAAAAGGTTATTATCCAAAAGTGAGAAAATTAACGTCGACGTTGAAGGAATTTAACGACGTACGTTAATATGTATAGGCCCACAATATCGACCAAAAGGCATTCGTCCGAGCCTAAATAAACACTACTTTCTCGACAGGCGTCTAGTGACCACTGCCCTTAACAACCACTGCACAGTTCAAAGATACTCAATAGTTCAAGGACAATAATCATAGTTCACATCCTACACTCGGCCAGCCAAATTCAGCTAAGAGTAACCAGGACGTCCGCGTCGTCTCGAAGCCGTCTGTGTAATAAAAAGCAAAGAAGGGTATCCCGATCTAAAATGCTACTTCTTGGGCCTACTGAAACATGCTAGACCGCGGCTTCACGTGATCCGCTGCTGTGGATGTTGTGTTATAACCTTCATGATTTCCCACTTTCCGTACATTGAGTAAATTATAATGAAATAGGGGTGGATTTTAATTTAAATTAAAATAAATCATCAGGTTGGATTAAATAAAAAACAAATTAAATTTATTCACTAATAAAGAAAACAACAAAAATAACAAGGCTGAGGGTCAATTAAAAAAATTACCATGGCTAGCTCATTTAGTAAGACTCTATCTACTTAAGGGTAACTTATTATGGGCAGATCGTGCAGCAACTAAATAGTCATCACGCACTTTTCGATATAGGTACTAACACACCTGAGATTTATTGTGGGCCGTAAACAGCTTCGTCCTTAGCCGGAATCTTCAGGTCTGTCTTCCACGAATTCTGGTCGCCTCTGGAGCTCGTTCCTGGTCTCTGGGAAAATACTTGGACAGGACACAAACTGCTTGCAGTTCACCTCGTGTGGTGACGCCAGCAAGGTTACTCGTTTTTCTCTCCACCTGATTACTTCAAAGCTCGTTCCTAACTGACTAATTTCTCTAGTGTCGTGGCTTAACTAGCACGTACTCTCCACACATCCTACTTGTTCAATTCTCCATGCCCAACTGCCGTGCCGTGGATCAAACCCTTCGAATCCTCCATAAATCTCCTTCTTCAACTCTCCATGCCCGACTCATCAAATTTCTCCCATCCATCCTCGTTCATTCACCCCACCATGAGATCACCTGGCCCTCAGCCTCCAATTAAAATCCAGCTTGACCCGCAGCTTTTCCCCCTAATTTCTGGATGGGGACGCGCCTTTCAAAATTCCCGGGGTCATTAAACTGGATCGGGTACAAGGTTTTAAGTAACAAGACGGTGTTTTTGGAACGTTCCGAAACCCGATGCCTCGCCCCTCTGGCGCCTTGGTGTTTACTTGTACTGAGGTCTCCAGTATGGAGAATTCTTCACCCAGTGACGAAATAAAATGGCGAATGCTATATCCACTCATTACTCTACCATTAGCCTTAACTTTACAAATGATATAAGACCCGTAAAGTTTGGGTTGTAGTTTCAGCCCAGTTCTAAATTTTATCGTGGCTATAGCAACTGAATCGCCAACTTTATGTGTTCTGGTTCTCTTCCTCTTCCTGATGAAATTCCTTCTCTTCGCTGCTTGCATTTTAAAAATGTTTTCTCGTCACGTATGTTTCTTCAATATTTATTGTGTTTGATACGCGAAACGAAGCTTTTTTCGTATCGAAAACGATGGTATGAATATTGAGAATTATTGTTTTTCCTATTCGTGCATTGTTTTTCACCTTATGCCAAACTTTTAAAGCAAATTTTGCTTCTGCTTTGCTTGTAAGGATTCTCGCACGAATGTAGTTTACTTGATACCTGTCAGGCCTTCCAACTACTTTTATTCCACGTTCCGAAAAACATACATTAATTTTAGAATGTCAATGAAGAACTCCTATTATGTGTAAAATGTTCTTAGTTTTTTATGATATCGATTCAAGCATGCTGGAATTGCTTGAATTAAAGATTTGCTATGGAGGCTATAAAATTTGAATATAATTATCAGGATGGACCAATCGCGATAGAAAAGATAAATCCGATAGGTTAGTGTAGTAAGGGGGAAGTCATACTACAATACATCTTTTAAAAACAATTTAACACAGTAAACTGAATCGATTGTGGGAATGATAATACTCGCGAGAATACAGATATAGTATATAATGTAAATGATATTGTAAAATGCTTGTTTTTTTTAAAAAAAAATTCTTTGTTTCCACATTTGTATACAGAGTGGAAAGGAAATTGAGTTTTTTACTCTGTGTGTGTATGAATGTCGCCCTTCTGTCAACAGAGACCGCAAAAGGAAAGATTTATTTACCTTGTTTTTGGCGCCATTGTTATGCTTCAATGGAGTTGCGTGAAGCCCTAGTATTATGTTTTGTTTTTAATGTTCAAGCTGTTTCCTCGGAAAGTGATTCACACCATTTTAAAATCTATATGAATAAAAAACACTAACGTGTATGTCTGTCCGTTCATTTGAATGAAACAAACTACAAAAAGAAGCAATTCAAATAATTTCGAGAAATTTTCACAGTTGTATTTCTGTTTTTCTCATTGAGCAGCATAGATTATATAATTTCCCTAATTTTTTTATTTTATTTATTCATTTTCGTTTTGCAATCTGTAAACAACAACAATAAGCGAATATTAGATATGATACAATGATGTGAGACAGAAACCCAACGGTTTAATGTACATAAGTTACTTTTGCAGTCTTCCTTGTGATAATAATTACCTAATTAGAGAAATCTATTAGGTAAGCCTTTGAATGATTGTGCTATTGTCTAATAAATTCTGGATTAGCTCATTAGAATGATGTTTAAGATTACTTAAGTATTTTTCACTATAATTCGTGATCACAGTTTTAACCGTATCAATTTTAACGTCACTCAAAATGTCTGCGTTTCTAAAAAATAGCACGTAGCACTTTATACTGAAATCAATACAGTAATGTAAACTAGATTCATAAGTCTGTCAACGACGCATACGAATAACTGGTTCATTACAAGAAAATACTTGTTTTGAACAGCCGACGTCTGACAGACAATTACAGAACAGTAATTGAAAAACTATTTTCCAATTATAGTTTAACAACATAAATGAATACGATTGTTTAAGAAGTATGTTCTCTAGTAACTGGGACACGTATTAATGAATAAATGAACTTTGGTTTTAATTACAAATCTTTTGGTAGTTTTCAATGGTAAAATTACCTGGCGCCCAATTAATCTGTGGGTAACGAAGGTAATCGTTACAATACATTACATGCTTTGTAATTTAAATTTTATTTTAAATTTTTTTCTTACTTCATGGGCTAATTTAATTATTTTGTAAAACCAGGTGCTTTACGTTTATGACAGCACAAAATGGTAAGCAGCTGTTCAAGATAACAATTGAAGTGAAACAGAGTATAGGATGATTACAATCTAATGTAAATATTTTTCATATTTTTAAGTGGTTTTCTAGAAAATTTATTTTTTATGTATAGGAAAGGGAAGGTAAGCAATGTAGTTGGGGACTATGGACTTGGGAAAAGGATTAAATAGGGACATGGACTAGTAGAATTTTGCAATGAGCGCAGATTAGTCGTGACGAATCATGAAAGAAAACTCTACACATGGAAGAAGCCGGGGGGGGGGGGCACAGACTGGTACCAATTAGACTGTATAATGGTTAGACAGACATACAGAAATCAGGTACTAGATTGCAAAGCGTACCCAGGAGCATATGTAATCTCCGACCAAAATCTGCTTATTATGAAATGCAGGCTGAAAATGAAGAGATTCAAGGAAGAAATTAAGGTGCTTCAGAGTTTAAAAGAAGATAACAATAGTATATCAATAGAGAAAGAAGAAAGAAACAATATAGAAGATAAATGGGCACGCTTGAAGGAAGATAAAATAGGAAGAATAGATCAAACCAATAGAAAAGTATGGATAACACAAGAAATAATAAATATAATTGATCAAAGGCGTAAATATAGAAACGCGAGAGATGAAAATGTAAAGGGCAATACAGGCGATTGAAGACTGAGATATATAGGAAATACAAAATAGCTACAAGATGAAATGACAAAATAACAATAAATTATATTCTTAAAAAATTCATATTTTCTGAAAGTCAAATAAATAACTATATCGAGAACATAATGCGTATGTAATACATCTGTCTTTGGTCTAGAACTTCTCCAATATCTTTGCGTAAATTAATGAGTTTCGAAAATATCACAATGTCTGTAGGCTTTCGATAGTTACATATTTTCTGATTATCACTTTTGCATAAAGACGGTAATGAATATCATTATAATTAAAGGTGCAACTTCTCTTGATGCAGTTCAAATAAATTCATTCACGTTAAATAAATAGAATTCGTTTGACGGTTTCAGTGCCTTAGGAACATGTGATAGGAATCCATATAGAAGGTACTATTTATTAGAAAACACAATCGAAAGGTAAAGATAAACATAATTATAATGCATTAATACATAGTATAAACAATTTTGCATATTGAAGTGTATTATTTATGCAAAAAAACTTAAGTTTACGCTATAAAACAAACATTGTTCTAAGAATTGTTCCATCATTTTGTTACCAACATCGCAGTGATAAAATGCGAAAGTGGCAAAGTCACTTATTCAGAATATGAGTTCTTTGCTTAGAGACTAATAGCTGTGTTATGGATATTATTCACGCTTCTTATCTCTGGGGTAACTTTCCCACGTCGGTACTTTACAGCTGAGCGTAGCGTTGTTTGCAGAGAATATGGCACACACTAACTTCCACTTAATCATTTCCCACAGCCGTATGTATCACGCTAAATAAATTGGAGGCAAACAAACTGGATAATGCTTTATAGTTCTTAACGGGGCCCTACAAGCAGAATAATCATTTTCCCTTTAGCGGGGAAAATAGGGCAATACATCATAGAGGAAGCCGCAAAAACAGATAAGAAATGTGTACGTAAATAATTTAGTATATTGAGGATATTATAAGAACTTCACAATATACAATATGTCTGTATACACTTTTTCTGTCAATATTCTTTTGACATATGCTTATTAAAAGTATTAAATAAACTATCAATTCACAGACAAACCAAATAATTTTAATCTTAAGTCGTTTAATCCACTCTTTGGAACTTCTTCAGGTGCAGAAAAGAGTGCTATTTATAGTTAAATAATTTATTTTAAAAATGAACAATTTACATTTTAACAAAACTTTGTGTATTTAACGCTTTCTTGTCTGTAACTTCTCAAAGAATTCGATTATGTTTGTCTGTACCTAAACAAGTCCATAAGTTGTGGACGAAAGTCGTATGAATAATATAAAACACGCGCTTTGGCTGTAAACTGGGTGTTGATTTATTTTTATTTAATTATTTTCCTGGTAACTGCATAATATTAACAGATTAATTTAGAATACTTCCTACTGATCAAAAAATTCGTTTAAATTTCGCATGATGAACACTTAATGTTTCATATAATATGATTCAAGTAAATGTTCTCTGGATCGAAATTCGTAATTTATATTTGTTGATTTGATACTGAAAATTAAATTCAAATGAAAGATCAGTAATGAAATAAGCAGTTATTTACAGTTGTAATTACCGTAATTAAACTTTGAGAATAAGTGGGCCAATTCAGTAAAAATTCTCAGAAAAGGACGGGAATAAACTAACAATACTGTTAATTATCAATGTGTACAGAAGAGCCTTTACAGAATAAAGTGTAATATCTTTCTTTAAAAACTTTTTGTATTAAGTCTGTCTTTTTTTAACATTTTATTTTGTATGTATCATCAACAAGATATATTAACAAGAAATAAATCATATCATTTAAACCACACGGAAATACAGTTCTAATACACAACAAATACTGTATCATGAAATGATCGGGATAGGGAAATCAAGACTGAACCTGGACCGTTTGGATGTTTGAAAGGTTGAAAATAAATAAATTACATAATTATCGATAGCTTTTCATGTTCAAAGCTCCCGTTTGGAAAAGAAAAGACACGAAACCTTCATACAAAAGAAGACAACGATGAACACCGTACAATGCTAACCAAATGAATCTTTTCTAGTTTTACAAGCTTTATTTACAACAAGCTGACGAAATAAAATATATTTTTAATTCGATGCTCCAAACTTTATGGAAAAACTTTATTTGAATAACTTAGAATGTAGTTAATTCTGAATGGTTATATAGAATTAGATATTTTCGTCAAGGGTCTAAATTTCAAATATAAAAGTAATTATTAATTTTTTTAAATAAATTTTTAAGACGAAAGCTTTCCGCAAATAAATTCAACTGAGGAGAAATGAAAACATACATATAATGTAAAGTATCTGTTAAAAAGTATATGAGTATCCCATATTTTTTATATATTTTACAGGAAAAAACTTACTCATTTAGTTCGTTAACAATAGGACGAAAGTGGCGTTAAGTGACACGAAAATTTATTACTTATTTTTTCTTCGTTACTATTACAGTGACAACTACTTTTTCGAAACTGTGTAGTCGTAGCACTTTTACAAACAACCATTTACTTACATTTTTAAATGTTTTTGGTTGCAGAAATTGAATATAATAACATCTTAAAGGTGGATTAATAAGAATTACTATTTATTATTTCAAACTGAATAGTTATTACTCAATAGACGGAAGCACTATGAATTGTTTAGAAATTTAAGAATAGTAAAATTGTAAACCACATTTGCGTCCTGAACCTCAGCCTGAGTTTGAGAGACACAAATAAAAAGTATATTTGCCTTTTCTTCATAATATACTGACACATACAATTATTAATTAATTGAAGTGGAATATCGGCAATCACGTTTTCAATTGCTGACTTGTTATGGGAGGAGAGCGGGAAAACAAAGTTGTGAAACGCGAATTGTAATAATAAGAAATTATAGAAACGAAATAAACAGAGAAACGTCATTATTTATTAGTCTTTTGGAAAAAAATAATTTTATGTGAAGTTGGAATCATTATTGAGATTCGTTCTTTAAATATTTAAATGTAAACATCGATCGTGTTTGATACGTCAGCCGTTAACTTTACCGAGTTGACGATCAATATGTAATATATTTCATTAATTACTTATGTTGAGAAATATAGCATATATATCGTCAGAAATTCGAGTAAATAAACTATCGCGACGCATGGTCATGATTTCCTCTATTTTACATTGATAACAACAAATTAAAAGCGTCTCATTATTGCACATTTAACCTGAGATAACTATTTTCAATGACAATATCACTAAATTCTGAGAGTATTACACTAGTCAATGATTAATTGTGGAAAGTATAAAAGACTAGTATTGTCACATTTATGAGATCCATCTTCAGCGATGCGAAGTAACGTACAAATGGTTTTCGACCTCAGCCTTAAATCGCCGAACCCTTTCGCTGTTCGGTGTTGATATAATTTCACAGTGGACGGCCGGACGCTCTCAGCTCAATTCCAGAGGCAGCGCTGTTAATTGAGTTTTGGCCCCGCTAGTAACGACGTCAACGAAATTGTTTCGTCTGCTCCCTTCTTGCGTCGTTCCAAGACAATTCACAATGGCGACCGCAAACTTTTCGTGCGTGGCGTGACGACGTCTCTCTGCGGGAGTGTGGAAATCCACATAACAGTAACCCACAAACATTTCAAAGCAGCAATTCAAGCGGACGAAGCCATGATTGAAAACTGAAAGCATAGTACGCTTATATTGTGGGGTTTATTAGCTTATCAACTACCATTATATTTAACGGCGTAGGAGAGAGCTGGGTAATATGGGGGTACTTCACCTTACGGTTCACTTCGTGTTTGATCTATCTGAAATCATCTATACTGCTGTAAAGAAAAATTTAATCGTCAGTTATTCCAAGCCGAAACTTTAGCGTGTATACAGGCGTGATTTTTCCAGGAAAGTTTACATGTAGAGTGCTTAATTTGGTGCTGAATACGGGTAGCATATATTTACTGAAAAGTTATAAATATTCGTAAGTCGAAACCTATACCCGAAGCTTATAATAAATGTTCCAAAACGTATTGGTTGGGCAAGATGGGGAAGTAGCACACCTTACGACAGTCTTTACATATTCCTTTGCTGATTTTACAGGTAATTTTAAGATGGTACGGACATACAAGGAGTATTATCGAGGCGAGTGGAATCCGGAGTCAACGAAGAAAGCAATATAGCCATTACTACAGGTGAAATGGGATATTAAAGGAGCAGCAGTCTCTTTTCATGACCTAAAAACAACTCTACAATGAAGCGTTATACAAACTAGTGAACAAGCCGAAATCCCCGGAAAAACATTTACTGTGTCAACGAGTAGGACCGTGTAACCAAATAAAACTACTCAAGTTTTTGACAATAGGCTACGTCCAATTAAAAGTGATTTTACACCAGAGATAATTATATTAGTCGAGTTTTTATTAGAAATAGGCAAAAGTTTATTTGGTTTGACATCACATGAACTCAGAATATGGTCTTTCAATGGGCACAGAGACTGTGTAAAAAACACATATTTTCTCTAGGGAGAAAAAAATTGGTTGTTTGCATTCCAAGCCAGACATCCTCAGATGACCGGAAAATGTAAAGTCGAAAGCATGACTGATTCTTCTTACAGAAATGAAGTGATAACAGAAATAAATTTAAGAGAATATGAAATGAATCAATTAAGAAAAGCTAAGAATAACTTAGCACGGGAAAGTCTTCAAACTAAAAATATCGTTTCTAACACAAAAAACAATATTGAAAATACCATCCATTCGATTTCACGTTGATTTTGACCGACTCTCGCACGGTGATCAACTCACTGGCCAATAAACGGTGTAGAAGTGGTTGATGCAATGAAACCAGGAACCTTCTTTGGGAGATAAAAAGAAATGACCAAAAATCACCATCTGTTCGATCCCGGCTCAATGCGGGCATCTTGGGAAACCTTGCTGATAAAGTCGATAAGCAAAAGGCCTCCTTGCAAATTAACCGCTTGGACTTTCCTACTTGTTCAAAGAAAGACTAAAAGAAAGTTGAATTCATGATAAAAGAGGAAAAAACGTAGGAATCTTCTATAATGAAATGGAGTCCTGCAAGGAAATAACCTATCCATTTGGTATCTCGAGAAGACTCAGATCTTTCCATTCCCGCCTTACACTTTCACTTCTCTTTTCTAGGTCTCCTCTGCCTTTATGCTCATATTGTAACACCGCCCTGACTGTTCCGCTCATACCCCGCTATGACACCAGCAGAAGGTCTACGATTGCTAACTACTCTAGGCGGGATCTGTGTGTCTTTCTCCAACGCCTGTTCCCAGTCTTCTTCATTACATTGTAGAAATTGGAGTTTGGAAAGAAATCTAAGAAGTTTATATATGCCGCTGTGATCGTTTTTTCTCAGCTCTAAAATTGTTTCTTCTTACTCCTTGCATTGTATTATTAGCAATTTATGTGTAATTTATTGTTTCTTTTTGTAAATATTATTGTAGTCGCCAATAACGTTGACTGTTGACGAGACTATAACTTCAATAATAGAAAATAAATAAAAAACTAAGTAATAATTGCAAAATAAGGTGGGTAACAAGGAAATGCAAAGAAAGCAAATTTTAACCGCAAGTAGATAAACTCTTCATCTTTATGAGATTCTTCTGACGTCAAGTGTCTTTACAGCTGATCATGTACTCACACACTATTGTCACTAGTAACCCACTATGTGGCGCGAGATGAATATTTGTCAATTTATTGAAAAAGACGCTTTTGTAAATCATTGAAGTGATATCAATCTTTTTACAATTCGCTCTAAACTGTGATAGTGTACAGTTACATCATAATTTTTTGAAATATTTTTCACCACGATTGTAGTTTTCATTACCAAAAATTTATTAAATACCCCGCCTTGCCACACTCTTTCCTTCACTATTTCACAGGATTCAGCAACATGCGAGTTTACTTAAAATTACGCTTCCGAAAATGTATTTTTAATTCTTACTTAATTGTCATTAACTCACTCTTCAAGGAAATGAACTAAGTCTAAATGCGAAACGTTGGGAACAAATTACTGAATAACGTGGGTAGGGCTTCTTTTCGTTCGCAATGGAACAATAATGGAATCTGAATCAGTTACTCGTATAAGGTTTCAAGATTTTGAAAATGTGAATTTAAAAGGAAGCCTTTCGTAAGAGTATGAGTTGGAACTGAAGAAATTACTAAAGTAAAATTGGCTTGCTTATTATATTCTGCTAACAGTTAATATAACGTAGTCAATGTTTAATTGACATCTCTTTAATAATCAACATTTATTACCATGCTTTGAGTTTAATTGTGACTATTTAAACTCAGTGATGGAACAGAGTCAAATAGATAATGTTAAAAGAGACTGCGAAAGTAAAACTATGCAATGCAAGAAATATTGGTTTCCAAGTAAATGAGTACATGACATTCTGTTCACTAAATTTTAAAATATAATATAAATGGGATAATATTTTAATAATCTGAAAATCGTAAATTTTAGAGTGTCAAAAATTTCTTAGAGTAATCTATGTTGTAAGAAATTATTTATCAGCATGAATTATTGTAGCGTTTATAATAAATTATAATTAATAAACGTCCCTTAAATGTTGTTATGGTACTCAAAAATATTAGGATTCTTCAGATATTTTACGCAAATACAAGTAAAAACAAAGCAGTAATAAGCAAAATTCGTTTATTTTTATAATAATTTATCAACAAGTGTAAGTTAATTTTATTTACGTTTTCCAGCGTCTGATTTTTCTGAAAAGATGAAAAATTAAAGGAATAAGTGAATTATATTAATCTATATTGGCAAATGAAACGTTTTTGGAGCCGTGGGAGAGGAAGACGGCTGGAGATCAAGGACAAACGCAGAACTGCGGACACTTTTTGGACAGTTGAATACTGTAGTTAGAATCGAACAGGGGAGGATAAGATATGTCGTTCATGTACAGAAAATGGCAGAAAATTGCAGTGTTAATAAAGTGATTTTAGGAAATCTTGATTGCAGAAGTAGAAGTGTAAGACCTAGGAAAAGGTGGCTTGACAATATGGAAGAGAACCTGAAAACAATGGGGAAAAGGAATTGGAAAACAAAGTGTTGTACAGAAATTAATAAATGTAGGTGATAAAGTCCTACAAAGAATGTAGCACCGACCAAGAAGAAGAATATCAATAAATAATCAGTCTGAGGTAGCTAAGGATGGAGTAGAACGGCGACGCGCAAACTACTGGACGGCAATTCTACTTGGGAAATATGGCAGAGTACGCCATCGAAACGTCGTGCCTTAAGCTTTATTTGACCCGGGCGGAAACCAAATAACTGTTTATCCACAATACACACCGGGAAAACCTTCGATCTTTGTCTTATGTTTATTTATTTATTTTATAATGTCTGATTAATTTCAATATTCTAATAATATTTATTTATTGCATTATTAGAGCTCAGAAACATATTAAGCCTAAACACGGCAAATATGTGTATGGCGAACAATTGTAGAGTTTATAAGTTCTTTCTGTAAAATTAGAAGAATGAGAACAGGATAATCGGTTTTGTCTCAGAGTTGTTGACGTAAGAAGCATATGAGACGTATCACATTATTAAGAAGAACTCTACATAGAATGCTTTTCCAAGTAAACTGTATCGAGATGACAGACTCGAGTATACAGAAGCGAATATAATACTAGGTTCTGTTATATGATTTGAGACCTCGTTAAAATCTTTTTACAGACTGATAAGCTTCCAATTAGAGATATTTATTACATTATTCTCATATTGTACGAGCCAAAAATATTTTCTTAGACGGTAAGTTGATTTGCAAGAGTTTAAGCCAATTACCTTAAATTGCTATCGTCAATATCAAGTGCCATACAAAAATCGAATTGTAGTTAGGCCAATAAGTATATAAATAGACAAATAAAAATATTTCTCAAGATAAGTAAAACAATAAGGAAACAAGAAATCTATAAGATATCGTAAACTCTTCCGGTGTGAATGAAGTATAAAAAGTTCTCAAGTTAATACGTTAAATATTTGTTATTACTAATCTTTTCCATAAAGTGCTCTGTCATAATCGTCAAGGTAACTTATGTTAAAGTAAAAAAATATTGAGTTTATTAATCAGTTTTTACTACTTGAGCTTTGATCTTTGTCCTGTTTCCTAAATTTAAAAACTATTTGCTGTTACACATTTATATTAATTAACATCTAGTTTTAATATTAAAATTCTGTAACAGTGAACAGTTGCTAACTTTCAAGTAACCAGTGTTCTCCTGACAACGATGGCAGAGAACCCCATGGAAACGTTTAGTAATCCTAAATATTTATCCTCATCGAAAACCCGACAATGATGTAGTTACATAAAAAAATTTATTACATTACGGTAAAAAACGAACGCATATTTATCGTTTCATTTTAAATAATCGACTAATAAATTCTATTCTCATTATCAATTCATTACAGAGATGAGCATGTTTGTTATAAATTATTCAGTTTTTTACAAAAAATAAGCAATTTCTTTCTACGGGACAACTGATATTTCCAGTGGAAAAAGTGTATTTCATTCGTCTAAACAATGTAACCATTTTAAATTGTGTAAAGGGTATAATAGTTGAATTTTACTTTAATTTGTCACTGTCAGTGATTTTGTTTTTCCTTTGTTGTTAATTAAGTGTAAGTCCCCGTCTCGATTCCCGACCGGGTCGAGATTTATACATCCTGGTCCTTTAATTCAATTTCATAGTCTTCAATGATGAACTTCGTTTGGAAGCATTTCCGGTTGTTGTTGTTGTGGTATTGAGTCCATAGACTGGACTTACGCAACCCTCCATAATAACCTATCTTGCGCAAGCCTAAGCTGCTAAGCGCATTCCATCCCTCAAATGCTAAATTTGCATGATCCTCATGTATCAAAACGTAGCCTAGTAATTTATCCCTTTTCTTGGAAATCGTCATTCTTATTGTTTGCCCTTCCCCTTTTCTCCTTAGAACTTCCTTGTTAGTAAATCTATCCACTCTTTTGATTTTCACCATTCTCCTATACCAGCACATTGCAAAGGCTTCTATTCTCTTCCCTTCCACAACTATAATAGTCCACGTTTCGCTCCCTTATAACGCCTCACTCCATACGAACATTTTTAGCAATTATTTCCTAATATTCACACTTATATTATCCGGAAGTAAATTCGTCATTTTCGCGAAAGCCTTCCTTGCTCGTACGATCCTATTCTTTATGACTACTGTATTTCTATCATCCCTAGTTATTACGCTTCCTAAGTAGCAGAATTCCTTAACTTCCGTCAAAACATCCCTTCCTAATCTAACACCCTTTGTTATTCCACTGTTTCACAAACTACACTCCATTACGTTGGTCATTCCTCTATTAATTCTCATACTGAACTCATTATCTAGGACTGCGTTTATATCATTTATCTTGGTTTCCAAGTCTTCTTCTGACTCCCCTAATACTATAATAACATAGGCACCCCTTAGGGTTTTTATTTCTTCTCTTTGCAGTTTGATTCCCTTTACATATTCATTTCTGACTTTCTTCGTCGCCTGTTCTATATATACGTCAAATAGAATGGACGACAGAATGTATCCTTTGCTTACTCCTTTCTTGATTTCTGCTTTCTTTTCTTGGATAATCCTTCCTACTCGATAATTCATTCCTGTTCCTTTCCTTTCCTCCTTGGCTGTACAGCCCATTGAGAGCCTAGGCCTACCGAGTCGGATGCGGACTGCCACTTTAATTCATTCTTGTATTCTTCAATATCCTTAACAGTGTGTTCCAGTTCACATTATACAAGGTTTTATATATATTCAAATTCTATTAATGTAGGCTTATTTCTTCTTAGTCGGTTTTGTGTTAGTGATTCTATAATCATCCGACCAAAAATCTTGTTCTTCCTGCCATCTAACTTAACTAATTTCTACTATATCTAACTTAAACCTTACCATTTCTTTTTAAATTCTCTAATCTATTCTCTAATCCTTTTCTGGTTAGTCTTGAATTAAAACTGATATTATAAAATGTGATTTTGTATCAATTTCTTCCACCAGTCAAAAAGCAAATGTTGTATCAATATATTTCTGTTGTCTGTTCTAAAATATTGCTTTAATTTGCTCAATAACTGCAGATCTTTTTTAAATTTGGGAATACCTCAGCGTCGTCCTTTTAACTGAAACTGTTTGAGCAATAATTAAAAATATTAAAAAAACGAAGGAAAAGAAGTACTAAAATTTTATTTTTATAAATTGTGGTAATATACGGGTTTTGGTGGGAGAAGTGTAAAATCATAGATGGTAATTTCAATTACACTGCACACTGACATTAAATACAATTCAACTTCATAGAATAATGATATATTTTGGTCGAATTGTAATACAAATTATTGTACGTCTAAAATCAATAAAAACACGGCCATTAAGTCAGCATGTAATTTTATTTCTATTTAATTAAATAAATACGACGTTTCGTGTACATTTTGAGACTTCATCAGACATAAAATTTTGCTATTCATGTCCTTCACTCCTTCAATCCCTCGGCCGAAATTAATATTAATGTACTACATTTTATCTTATATATATTACATTGATATAGTATATATATGTATTACATTTATTAATCATTTCGGATCAGGGAGTCAAGGAGTTAAGGACAAGATTTGCTATATTTTATGCCTGTTGAAGTCTGAAGAGGGAGACGATCGTCGTGCTTATATTAATTAAATAGAAATAAAATTATATGCTAACTTAATGGCCGTAATTTTATTTATTGTAACTTAAAGTCAGAAAACTATGTTACTTAACATATTAATATATTTTGTTTGAATACTTTTTGAAAACAAGATTCCATTAAAACAAATTAGCACAGTCTGTTTCTTGAAAGACATCAAAACCAAACTCTGTTCTCTATTTGTGTATGAATTATTATTTACGTTTCTGTTGGTGAATAACGTGTCCGTTAACAGTTAATTAATCATAACAATGCGTGTCAGTTAAATAAAATATAATTATCTCATTCTTCGGTTCTTTAGAGTATTTTTTACGAGAAGCTGCAGTATACTTTATTAATTTTCAATCACATTAATTTATGGGAACACAGAAAAAAAATTCACGAGAGGTTTAGAAATTTTAACGATAATTGTGATTTTACCACATAATTACTTAAAGGCGTTTATCATACATGGTGTCCAGTAAATGGTTGACCAAATTTGATTAATAAAAATTTTGGTTTGAGAAAGAATTGCGCCGTTTGTTCGATTGTCATTAAAATATCAATAAATTTGGAAAAAAAATTAGTGTGTGTACCAATAGTTACAAAATTCACTATAAGAGAACACCCAGTGGCGATGTTTGGAAGTATTTGTACAGTGTACCTTTTCTCAAAATTTTTTTGCTTTTCTAATGGATCTGCAGCGAACGGCACTTTTTTTCACAAGCAGTGTTTTTATTAATTAATTTCTTAATTGCTCAGCCACTAAGTGGCAATTTATTGACTGTACAGAAAAGAAGTTTTTAAATGAATTGTTAAACGAGTGAATTTTCCTCGGTATTACTGTACCGTTTTTTATGAATCTCGTGATTTGTCATGGAAAATCATACGTTATTCTTGCACTTTCTATGTTGACGTTTATACATAAGATGGCAACCTCGTTAGACGATGGTGATTGATGGGTTGCATAGGCACAGGCACTGCTGTTGGTGAAAATTGAAGCTAAATGAATACATTTAATTTATATTTCAACATTTATTATTCTTCCAATAAAAATACAACAAACGGTGCACTTTTTCTCATGCCGTGGTTTTATTATTTACGTTAAAAAGTGCCAGTCATTTAAGTGAACACGTTGCAAACATTTCAGGAACTACCCATTTTTTATTTTCAGCAATGTTCAATTATTACACAAAATTAAATTATTTTTAATCAAATAGTTAACAATGCATTTATAATACTAGTTTTAAACAAATATTATTCTTAATGAACGATTCTCCGGTATCCATACGGCTCATCCCCATAGGCTAGAATGTTTCGAAGACTTGTTCCTTTACAATCTTCAGGGCAAGTAACGATTATGACTAAGAGTGTTAACAAAACGTCTTTGGTCCATATGAGGGCCCGATAGAAGTCAGAAATGTTTTGCTTATATTCACCGGGGCGCCTTTGATCTTAAGCATCGTTCTCGAACTATGGGACAAGAATTAGTACTCGGAACCAATTTTGTTTCGTATAAATTCTTCAAAAATTAGTATCGTCATTCAAGCCCGCTCTTTTTTGTAGCGCATGATGGTCACTATTTTCCCAATCGGCATATTTTCCATAGTCTTTGTTAACGTAAAAATAGGAACTTGTATGTCTGAAAATGCCGGCGAGTGACAGAAAAAAGTGGTGATATAATCAAAATTCAGTGTAAAAGTAATTATATGAAGGGTTGGACGACTTTGAAATGGCCTCAAGATTGGAGGGGATACTGAAATCGTGGTGAATAAAGTTTAGCGGGGAGAAGAATTTAGGGTTACTGGACGTGTTATTCCGAGACATTCAAGTTCAGTATTTGAGTGAAGTTGAAGATGAGGTACGTTTAGTCAGATGAGCTAGTCTAAATCGTCCAAATTAAACCTCTTTTTAACGTTGGTTTGGAGTTATTGCTGGATAAAACCAAATTAATCAGTCCTGAAATTATATCTGGGGTGGTCCCTGGAAAATACTTAATGATATACTGCGACCTGACCTGAAAGCTACGAAGCTATCACTGTCAAGAAGAATTTATAACACCTACACCAGTCTTGATTTTGTGTTTGTAATATACAAAATTTGCATTGCATGGACTGTCTCAATCAGTGATATAAAGTTTGAAACGGCAGTGATAATAAATTTCAAGCATAAAATGGGCGAATTACTTTTTGAACCGTGGAAAAAGTTTGTTGAAACTATATTACAATTTAAGACCGTCAAATTTCTTCATTGGTATAAAGCGCAACGTACATATTATCACAAACTTGAATAACCCATTACTATTTTGAGGCCCGTTCACTAATATCTCTGAAACTTTTCTAATTGATTATTGTTATTTTTAAATTAATAATTGTTTTAAATACTTTTCTATTTAATTAGCTCGCTATTAATTATTTAAAAATAATTATGTACTGTAAATGCTGTGGAATTTACGTTTAACGGTACCTAGAGGCTTCGAGATAAAGGTGGATATTAAATTTCATACCAGAAATACATACATATATATATGAATAATTTCACTTTCTTTATATGAGTTTCATTGTAAACATTTACTTTATACTAGCTGGTGCCCCGGCGTTGCCGGAGATTTATTTATATTATTTCAGTACATTATTTAAATCTTGGTCAACATATAACTAATCCGACAGTGAAAACGTTACAATATGAACCTCAAATATACTCCCAGTATCTCTAAAGAGTCCAAAATACCCCTGGTACAAAAGAAGGAATAAACATATTTTCAGTATTCTAACAATAAAAATTTCCCCCACTTAATGGTTAAATTTATACTTAAATCGCATTTTAAAGGTCAATGTACCGGTTTCGACATCAAAGTCGATAGTTTAATTTTTTTCCCATATTAGTAACTACTAATTTTTAAAATTTGCCTGACGCCAGAAATGAAATCAATTTATGTAAACAGCGATTCGATGATTCGAAGAAGTAAATTTTTTCTCAGGATGAATGATAAAGGAAAGCGTAATACGACTTATAACTCGCAGTTGACTTTCACGCCGCGGCAATGCCAGGAAATGTTCGTGTAGAATTAATATTTTTATTTATATTCATATTATATTAAAATCTTCAGAAACATATCGCAGTTAAATATGTACGAATATTTAAATCAAACCTCCTTTTTTTAAACCCTCAAATTTTCATTGAAATCCGTTGAGCCGTTTCCGAGTCAATTCGAGACAAACATACAGACAGACAGTCAGATAGATAGACACCAGACAGATAAACAGTCACTTCAATTTTATTTTTTGATGTAGATGTTACCCATATTATGTAATATCAATGCTTGAGAATAAGTATGTGTTATATTTATAAACTTTTTCTTACCTACACAGATGCGTGGTTTTACTTCATAATATTAAATATGCTAGTGTTGAACTAACCCCGTAAATGCAAAACCAGGGAAAAATAAAGCTAAGTCATCGTAACTTGTAAATGAAACTAAGTTGGAATGGTATTCTGCATGAGCTAACAAACTGAATAAAAAACCTTTAATAGTTAGTCCTTGTTTCTCTGCGTAAACAGAGGTTGGCAGGAAATGCTAAGTTTTCAACTGCCACCTACCTGCAGTGGTTAGAGCTGGATGTGTTGTTCTATTAACCGCAATGTATGACATAGCATTTCTGTGGCTGTGTGAGTCCTGCTTTAAAAGTGTTCTGGATTCCGTAGACGACTTTACACAGCGTGTTCCCCTCATAAAATTCTCCGCATGGTTGGACTTTCCTCGGGCGCATCCTCTGCAAATGTCCGAATCTCTTATTATATCCACGACATCTAAATTAAAAAAATATGCGCACGTCACACAATATAGTGGAATATTTTATTTTTATGGCTGCACAATTCTCGCTAAAGTGAGTGGCTTTTATACATATGTATTTTTTTCATTCTCTTTTAGAGGGGGCATTATAAACTCACGACAGGCTCCTGTCTGAAATCTGAATATTATAATTCAGCATAAGACTCAACAGTGAGTATATTATAATTTAACCTCAACAAGGCACTTAAGTAGTGACATGTTTTGCGTGATTATTATGCTGACATCAGAAAAAAATCTGTAATTATACGGTTAGATAACCAATATGTATAATTTTTACAATTCATACGATGCGAACACTTCCAGAGTCGTGATTGATACAAACTACAAATAAATGATATGAAACAGTTTTGCTAATAAAGTTTCACGCTCGTCTCTGTCGACATATGTAACAGACGACATACACGATTTATTTCTATTGCGTCAGAAAATTAGACGAATTTATTTTATTAAGGCACTAAAGCTAAATTCAATACTTTTGTATATTTGTATATCCGGTTATCTGGGCTCATAATTTCATAGCGTAGGTCATTTGTATATTCATGCTTTCCTCGAATGGGAATGTTTATAATTTTGAATTAATCGCAAGAAAAATTTTATATAGTCAATAATAACGTACTCGGGACGTTCACAATGGGGGATATATTTATTTTCGGTAAGTCCATAATTAGACTAAGAACTACTAAAAAAGAAAATACCATTAATTATCATAAAACAATACACTATTAAAACTAATGGCAAATACAAACTGATATATTTATGGCAAGGTCTTACCATAAAACGACAAAAAATATTTATAGAATAACAAAGGATGTTTGTTAGTTCGTAGTTTTTTATACAAATTTAAACACGTAGAGGAATTTCGAAAAAATCTTGTACACGTGTTCCTTGCTACACGAAAACAAATAATGTGGTGTGAAACACGATAGTGACTCCTAGTCGTGAGGGTGAACAGAGGTAAAATGCTAAAAAAACATGCAAATACGGTACAATAAATATTATTAGGACGAAGACACTTATACAGTTCCTACCAATACGTTTTAAGTATAATTTCAACCCCATTTCCATTAGAACGGAGCACAATTAGAGGAGTGGTGGCGGGACGCTTCATAAAAATATCATGAAAACAACCTAGATTAGTGTCTACTCCGAAACTATGGAAGTTTCAGACTTTATTTCTGGCATTTGATTGACTGGTTAAGTTCCAGTTCTTCCCATAAGAGAGTGGGGGAGGTTAAAATGTATAAAATGTTCCTAATAAAATCTTCAACAAGTGGTGCAGTTACGACCAAATTTTGTAAGCTTGTTTTTTCCGACCAGGAAATAAATATTGGATGGGTAAGACACAACGAAGCGGGAGTGAAAGAGCGGATGGTTTTAAAAAAGTAATAAATGGCCAATATTAGTGTCCAATATTTTTTTTTCGTGATCAAAATCATTGACAGTATTTTTCTTGTTTTCTGAGTTTAATTTTAATCCCTCTTAGAATGGAGGAACACCCTTAATATTGGGAGCGGAAGGTGCTCCACAAAAAATAACGCGTATAACCGATATTGGAGATTGGAGATTGTGGAATACACTGAGTTTATTTTTGATATTCAAAATCCAACGCAAGTTGTACTTCAGCTCAATTTTTGTTTGTGTGTGGGTGGACGTGTGTGAAGAGCAATATTCATCCGAGTTTCTTCTCCATTCCGGGGTTATTAAAGTCGAGGAGCTTATTTCGAACATTCAACATGTAACTTAAGTTTAAGTTCAGCCCTTTAGTGGAGAGTGTGTGTATGGAACAATTATAAAAAGGTATGGACACACGTTACTTACGATACAGGACAAATACCAGATGGGTAAAACGTTCATATTATGTATAACTTAGAAGAAAGATAAGAATGTAAAAATGTCGACCGGACCAGGGATTTCTGTGTTCGATTCCATGGTCCGGTCGACATTTTTCCATTCTTGTCTTTCTTCTAAATTTGACTATATTTTTTACTGAGCTTCATTTGAAGTATTTTCACTTCCTTAGACTGTATGACAATTTTAATTTGATACAGAGGCTATTTATTATTTTCATAAGAAAATCGTTTGTAATTGTGACATTTTTTTATTAGGAATTGGAAGAGTTCCTGAATCTTATGTTAGCGGGAATATTTCTGTCCCTCTTATATCGGGAGTATTAGTTACCAAAATATATTTGTCTTCCTCAATTTACCGGGAGTATATTTGCCTCTCTCAGGGTATCGGGAGTATTTTCGGCTCCCTTAAGGTACTGGAGAATAAAATATTGGTATTTTTACACTTTCTTAAGTTACTGTACATATTTGCGTTACCAGAAAATTTATTGAGTCCATTCATCTAGCCGGTGAACGTGTAAGGTTAAGGTTCAAATTGTGACAATCTGTTTAATCACATGTTGACAAAGTGATTATTCACGAATTAAATACTTAACCGGGTTAATTTTATTAAATACCCGGGCAACGTCGGGCACCCTTCTACATTATTTTCTGATATTAAAATTTTCCACTTCTGGAAATTAGAAAAATTCTCTGCTGATCTTACGATTTTACGCAATAATAACGTACTCAACGTTATCGTAAGAGAGACATATTTCTTAGCGGTAAAATCATAATTTGATAAATAATTAATAAATTTGTAAATAGCATTCATCATCATACAAAAATGCTGTGTCTGTAAAGGCGTAATGGACTGCAACAAAATTCTATGCTAATGAGAAATAGAAAAGCTGAATTTATGGGCAACGGTCTTACTATTAAACTCCAAAAGATATAGGGAATAGATTACAAATAGCTGAGTGCCCGGCGTTTCCCGGGTATTTATTTCTATTACCCAGGAAAATGAATTCCTTCAACACTTATTTCTTGGTCGACAAGTGAGATGAACGGCATCAAGAGCGTAACTTTTCGGACATTAATTAATCATTTTATGAGCACACTTCGTTCTATTTTGATTTGGGTTAGTTTCAAATTACCTGAATGATGACTCGGTAACTTAACGCAGTCAATAAAATTCCTGGAATATTTATTTACCATAATATAGGCTGAAGAAGTAAAATTCATATACGTTTTACTTCCGCAAGATAACGTTACAGAACTATAACATAAAAATGTTCTACTACACCTTAAAAACACTTCATCCAGACTTTTCTTTTCTGTTCGTTTCCGAAGCTTACTAAGATCATAATAACTGAAATAACTATAAAATTAATTACAAAAACACATGTCTAACTAAGCGACACTTTTGTATTGTTAATGAATCCTGTATAAGAACGAAACAAAATTATTGTAAAACGGATTGTATTCAAAACATAATCCTTCCAGCTTCATCATGAATTCTCAACTCACTCCGTGAAAGTTTTCCATTAACTGGCGGAGGAAATGTTTCTAAAACTGCTACAACGTAATTAAATTCCATAACTAACTATGATAATACAACAAGTCTGTTAGCAGTTGTTGCATTGGATGCCATCCCTTCCCTTCACACAAAGGAACAACGTAATTGGCTATATTCACCGTGATATTATGAAAATGTAACTTGTCTTCAGAATTAAATCTTCCGAAATGCGATGAATCTAAAGAAATATAATTGACAAGAAGGAGAACTAAAACGCTAAGAAAACCTGGGATGGTTGAAGCCCGTGCATGAAGAAAATAATTTAAAAAATTTATATAACATTTAATATTTGCAGTACTTAATAGCTATTATGATTTATGTCCAATACTTTCTACCTGAAAAGGGTACACAAGGACCTAAAAATCTCTCATCTTATGTAACAAAATTATTTTTAAACCGATTTATACCATAAAATGTAAACTTTTAGTATATACTCTTTTAGGTCCATTGAAGGTTAGCACTGAAAATATTAATGTTAAGTAAAAATGTACAAAATTGTTAACTTAAAGTCCAAAAATGTAACGCATATTGTAATTTTGCATAAGTTGCTAATGACTTTTTTCTATATGCGACTATAAATAAATTAATAAAAAAATTATTATTGGCCTCATATGGCAGTTGTATTTTAAAACGTCAATTAACTTGAGTGACTGTATACTCATTTAACGCTACACATAATTATCAAATTTTTGATGCCAATAAAATTCACACAGTAATTAGTTACAAACTTTTACGCATTTATTATTCCGAATAATGAGAAATTAAATACGTAGTAGCAGCATTTTTATACAAGATCAGTCTAAAAGTCTGAAATTAATGTTGCGCCTTTACGGAGGTTTTATGTAACAAGTAATTAAATCAAGTTTGAAATAAAAACAAACCGGAACTTTTAATTTGATGTTCTAAGAAAGAAATGTCGTTAGCATGTTTTAATAGAAGAGGAATTACAAGAAAGTGCTAAAATATTTGATTCGTAGCTGTAAAAATGTAATTGAACGAAAAAAAGCGTAAATAAGTAGTTTTGTATTTTTTAAAAAAAATCGCAGCATACATACACTTAAATCTCATTTTAAAAATTTTAGTAATTTTTAAAAAATATATGAGTGGCCAAAAATGAAACAAATGGAAAAGAATAATAATTAAAAATTTTAATTTCGTTTTATTGATAGAAATTGTACATTAACCTGTTTTTATAGATTGAAACTTCATCTGCAACACTTTCGGCGGACTTCTTTAACACAGTCGATAATAGCAAATATTTGTAAAAAAAATAGTTGTCCTTACCAGGAAGAGAACTCGTAGCTGACAAGGGAATTGATAAATAATTTGCAAATTATAAAAGTATTAGTTAATAATATCCTGCTTCCGTTTAGTCTAATTTTGGATTTCCATCATTGGAACTCATGGAAAATATTTTAATACTTGAACTAAATATTCATGCTGATTAAACTAACGAGAGAATATAATTAATAAAATATAGTGTTATACGACCGATTAGGAAAGTTTTATATTAATATTTTATTTGTACTACTTAAAATATATATCTTCGATTTACAGAGTGGCCCAAAAGCCACTATACCATTTAAAATTCAAGTAAATTTTCAAAATTAATTGACAATATAGAATATATTACAACAATCCTAGAGCTATTCAGCAAGTGAAGGCCAACATTCGTGAAGAAATTGAAAACATAAACCTAGAAAGAACGCGTCAGTGTGAAGAGCAAAATGGTTATTATTTAAAAATGTTGTTTTCAAAATTAAACAAAATTTATTTAAAACAAGTGTGTTTTCTGTTTTAAAAGAATGAATGTGAATTGATAAATAAAAAAGCTATTTCATTTTAAAATGGTCTTGAAGGGTTTGGGTCCCCAGTATATATTTTTTAAAATATAAGTAAATTATTAACGTTTAAAATGTAATATATTTGATAACAGTAATTTGTTATAATATATACTAGGAAAGTGTAAAGCTGTACAGTGTTTGAATTTTATTCTTTATTGGACTAAATTTATTCACGAAATGTAACTTCAGATACGCATGACAGTATTTTTACTGTTTTTATGAGATTTTGGGGAAATATTAACTTCTATTTGAGTTCTTTGTTTTCATGGGAGCAGTAAATCTGTACAATTATTTTAAAGATAACGAGAAACGAACACGCGATACCCGTGACATCTCGACGGTGCGTGGAGCTCCTAATGGTGAGGATACCTTTCCGGATATTCCGCAAATAGCCCGTATCTTCATTATCCAAAAACCCCTGGAATAATTTTAGCACAAATAGTACGTACATTGGTTAATAACCTTCCCGACTGCTCAGCCGCTATGAACATTACAGAAATAAAACAAAATGACGAGGAACGTTTACACTGAGACTTCCAATAATAATATTTTCCTAATAATAACCTAGCTAGTTAATGAAAATTTTGATAAAAAATTTAAATTGCAAAAATAATAAAACTCTCGTTTCTCGTCTTGCCCGATGTACATCTTTCGCGGAGTGCATTGAAATATATAAGTATAAAAATACTTACTGAAATACATATTTGTGCGTTACTTTAAAATATCTGGTTGAAATATTTTTATATTTATCATAATTTTTCATAGAAACTCCTACAATATATAATAGAGATTTAATTAGGAATTAATGAAAACTTCGTAGTTAAAAAATTCAATTTTTGAAAACTGCCTTGCTATAGTTCGATATATATATATATGTGTGTGTGTGTGTGTGTTGGATGTTTAGGAACCAATGAAGTGAAGAAAGTCTAATATGTCATAGAAATTTAAAACCCTGAAATTTGAAATATGAAAATTTATAGAAAGTTAGCTCTTTAAATGTGTTAAAGTTTCGTTACAATATTTCACTTTACATGTGCTTCAATAGAAATGATATAATAAGGAATTCGACAACCGTATATATATACCAAAAATATTCTGTTTTCAATTGGGACGATTGTTGCTCGGTTGTAACTTTTCATGTATATAGTCAACGCTGAAAAATTTTATATTTGAACCTTTATTTTCTAACAATGTTAAATTTCATCCTTCGCAATTTATAAACCAAAATAAATTTATTTGGACCTGATGAAATCTCAATAACATACTATCGAAATTATGTTTTCTAAGAAAAATTAAGTAGCAATAATCGGTTAAAGGATTTTATACAATTTATCAAAATCATGTTTCCTATTTTTTTTCTTAACAGTTTCCTATCCCATAGTGGACAACTCATATATTATGTATTAAATTTACAACGGTATTTTCAAGTTTGAAATTTAGTTAAGCTCAATCAGTAATGGAAAATTAACTCAGAAAAATATAATTTGTAATCTTACAAAATAAAAGGTGTCTGTTAAAAAAGCAACAGTCTCTATGAGTAACGAATCAAAGCTTTGGAAAATAGTAAAAAATTCAACTTTGAAATGCTTAGGGGATCATAATAATAATTATAATACAATAGTATCGGTAGGAATTTTTTACATAAAATGCTTGGACTTAAAAATAGCAGTAAAAGAATATTTCAGACACTTCTGAGAAAGAAGTAGATCGTAGAATAAATTAGGAAAATCTGAAATGATAAAAATTTAATTTGCTATCACCAAATGCAAATTATATTATATTCAGATTACGAATTCTTGAGGAATTTTGTTTTTAATATTTAAAATTTGTGTCTCCATAAGTAAAGCGCGATAATGTTCAACATGTAGAAAAATAATCCAAAGAAATTGAACTTAAATATTCAAGCATCTCTAAACGAATAAGCTGGGGAAATACGAATGTATTGATTACTCATTATCTTATTTACAATTAATCTTATCAGAAAATTTATTTTATTGTGGTATCAGTGCAATAAACGTTGTGTGTTAATTTTTTCTTAATAGAGTATATAGAAATTTGAAAAATAAAACAAGTAGAAATATTTATAACAACCACCGCAATCATAAAACTCGATCACCCGGTTGTTATATTACATACGTATTACAAATAATGAAGTATTATACATTTGATTTTAATAGTTCTTTTAATAATAGTTAACTTAATATATTTCAAATTATTTTCAAAACTTATATGAACGAGAGAGTAACATAAATATTAAATCATGAATATCATCTCATGGTACTTAATTAGTCTTGTTTAAATCTTTGAGCTGAACAGTTAAGGTGTAATTTACAAAAGTATAAAATATCGTCTGGGTTGGAATTACTATGCCAGGATTTTCTACGCGAACTGTACACGTATAAGTCGTGCGAAAAGGGCGATAATTTTAACTATATGTATTATATTCCAAAAACAAACCTCATTACGTTTTGTCTAGTATTTTTAAAACATTGAGACAGTTCCAAAAGAGTTTGTATTTATTTCTCCAAACCTTAGTAATTTATTTCAAAACTGTAGTAATTTTTATTGAAGATCCGTCTGTAAGTCAAAAATTAATTATTAATCTTTAATAAACTTGTACGTAGCACGATACTTGCATACGTATTGTAATCAGTAAAGAAATTCTCAGTATAACAAGCAACAAACATTATTTAAATAAAGCAAGGTATATTTGACGGATCGGAACATATGCTAAGACTTAGTGTGTTTTGAAACGAATGCGTAGAGACAGACGCGTAGAGTGTCGCGGCACTGGTACTCACCGGTTGCAGCGGAGCCGACGCCTGTGTCTGAGCGCGGTGTGTCGCGGCGCCCGCCAGCGCCTGTCTTTTATAACCGCCGCCTCGTGACGCCAATGGGCGTCCCCGCGCACGCACGCACGCGTCGTGGGCCTCGAGGACGCCTGCCACTAGCACCTTCGCCATCCGCCGCCCACGCGCTCGCATACGACACCGAGCAAGATAATTCGCTTATAAGAAAAAACGTAGGCTACACGGTGGAATGAAATATGACGGATTGGTCCCCAGACGAAAGGTAGGCGTCCTCCTACGCCGTTGGCTTTGGGAAATCATTCACATTCTAGATAAAAGAGCGTAGAGCGTTTGGGGATTTAAAATATATTGTAAAAATATTGCGCGTTAACCATTGAAAAGCTTGAGGTGTCATTCCATTGACATGAGTTAGCACACGTGATTTTATTTCCTTTCACATTAACAGCCAGTAACTGGAAATTAATATATTTATAATACAGATAACTGCTTATGTGAAACTGGTTTATAATTGTGTGTTCTGAAAACACATTTTAGATCAGGAAATGTCATTCTATATAAACTGAGTAGTCGTTCGTAGGTAGTTTCCAGCTCAGCCAAAATTTATTTAAATGAACTTATGCTTGTTTGTTCCGAATACGTTCTTATATCATTCATCCCATTGAAATTAAATTCTGGTGACTTTTAGTGCTTACCCAGAGAAAATTTTGCTCGAACAAAGATTTCGGTCCCTTCCTTGCCTCCTTATAGGCAAAAAGTGTCCCCTAGACATCGTTGCCAAAAGTGATTAACAGATGGGACACGAGTTACTTTTATTTTATAGAAAGACAATCTACGTGAGGATTATCCACTATTGTGGTTCTCCCCTACAATAGGATAGGTTGGTATGGTAACAAGAAAATATGGATGGTAGAGAAAGATAGCCAAGGGTTGACTACGGACCCGCGCTTCAGTACAACTAGAGAAACATGCATCAAATAAGGCACCCATTTGGGTATTTATCACACGTCCTTCAGAATGACGGGAAAATAGTTTGCTAATTTATTTGGGGTACAGGATACATGAGGGTGATCCAATAACTGGCGACTCCCCTTTAATAGGATAAGAAGTGAATTTACGAAGGGCTTCTTTTCTAATGTAACCTTGCAGTTCCTTAGAGATTGTTCAATATTTTACAGACAGACACGAAGAAGGGAATTCTGCGATACCACAGCATACCCATCTCCCGTCATTCGGAAAAGTGCGAGAATAGCACCCAATAGCCCGACCTATCTGATGCAGGTTTTGTAGGGTTTTCCCTGCATCTCTTTAGGTGAAACAAAGGGTAGGATCCTTAATTTATAGCCCGGGGACCCTAGTCAACCCTTAGCTATCTTGAACTACCTCCCACATCCACCTTTTTCAAAGCCCTTCCTATGATATTAAAGGGAAGTTGTCGTGTTTTAGGATAACCCTCACGTCGCCTGTTAACCTTAAAAAAATCAGAAGATAACAACGCAAAAAGAGATGCCCGTGGGATCTTTCTCTCAAAAGATTGATTGCGGGACACACCTTTGGGAATACCTCGTACTTTCTCTGGTTTTCTTAAGCTTCTCACATGCCAAGGCCCTTTCATCTATTTTAGGAGGAATATGTACTGGGTTCGAAGAACTTGGGCAAACGATAAGAGTTGTCCTCTGATCCCATTGAAGTTGAAACACGGAGAAGAGTATGCTGCGATCCCACACCATATCTCCTGTCGTTCGGAAGGGCGTGAGAATAGTACCCAATACCCCGACCTACCTGATGCAGATATTCTAGGGTTATTCTTGCACCTCTCTTAGTGATTCACCGGGTAGGATCCTTCTTAAACTATAACCAGGGCCTCTTATCTACGTTGCTCTAACTTCCACATCCCCGTTTTCAATTCCCTTACTGTGCTGTTAAAGGGGAGTTGCCTGTTTCAGGAACACCCTCTTCTAGCCTGTTACTTAAGGGAGGATTAATAGCGAATCGTAAGCACAGATCAAATTTAACTCATTGGCGTTGGGTGATGATTTCTCATTCTCTTATTTATTGATTTTTGGCTCCATTTTATTCCGTATGACCCTGTATATGCTAAATATAGCTCGCCAGCTTACCGGCGCTGGTTACCCAGAGACGTTACGAGGGTTGCTACTACTCGCCCCCTAAAGCATGTCATTACCATGCGTCCAATATATGCATACTGTTCATTATATTAGTTCATATTAATGAATCAATATGCAGGATAGTGAGGGATTTTCACTGCCCTAAAAAAGACCTTCAGTTAATTTAAGTAAAACCTGCTTGTTGTATGGCTTATAAATTAGATTATTTCTTTTCGAAATTCAAATTGTTTCAAGGCAAAATTAAATGATTGGTAAATTTCTTCACGTCATAAAATTTTCGAAGGTTCCAGTTTTCGCTAGTCCTGAAATAAGTCATGCCAAAAATCACATTCCCATACAATGTGATAATGTGTTTCATCTTGCAAAAAGAACATGTAGAAGATTATATTAAATTTAACTGTTTTAATTTAGAATTAAACACGGGCGCTGCGGGAGTCGCCCCTTTTCAATTCCCTTCCTATGCTAGTAAAGGGGAGTTGCCTGTTTCAGGATCACCCTTATGTAGCCTGTTAACCCCCCCCCCCAAAAAAAAGAATTATATGGTTCGTGTCCAGATAAAAATATAACTACTTCTTTGGTTGGAGTTATGAAGTTGCGTTGTAATAGTGAATCAACAATGGGTATTAATTTCTTTGACCAAAGGTATTTTTAAATTTTGTCCCATCTTGTTTATCATTCTTTCAACATCCAATCTCTGCATGTATCTTTGGATTCTAGAGATTTAGTAGTTATTTGATAGACTGTTTGGATTATTATGCTGTAAGTGGTACAGTGCTGTCCCCTGGTGAGGTGTCAAGTCTGTAGGTGGAATGGCTGTAATGATCTGTATAGAGTCAATCGGAGTCGTTTTGTATGCACGAAAACAGCAAATTAATATTTTTCTTGGCGCAACTAATAAAGTTCTTTTTACGTGAGTATGAATAAGTCGATGTCCTAGAGCAGGGATTCCAAATAAGTATATTCCTTCGAATATTGATTTGTAAAATTGGTTTAATTTTGATTGGTGTATTTTGTATACATTTTTTTGTCAAAGTTAGGACAGTTTCATAACGGAGACAGCTTTCTGTGTTATTTCACCAATATGAGACAGGAAGGATAATTTTGAATATAACAAAACGCCCTAAATAACGATATTGATTCACAGTTTTAATGGTTCTTTTGTTAAATTTTATTATAGGATGTCTTATCAGTAACTTTCCAAATACCATGATTCTAGTTTTATCACTACTTATTAACATTTTGTTCACCGTGCACCAGTTACTTGAAATTTCCATAATCAGGTTTCCTTTTTGCTCGATGTCTCTCTGTGAAAATGCGCTCATTAGTGTAACTAGGTCATCGGCATATGCAATTGCTGTCATTCCATCTGTACTATTAATTATTTTCAGAAGAGAATATATATGTATGTATATATATGATCCAAAAGAGTGATCTGAGATTACTCCCTTGGGGGCATCCTCTCTCCATGACTTTGGAAATTTTTCCAGCTGCAGAATATATAGACGTTTTTCTGTGGTGACAGTAATTTACTAATATAGAAATTATTTTCTCGGGATCATTAAGAATTGATAAGGTTTCAAAAAGTTGTGGCCACCATAAATGGTCGAAATCCCCAGTTATGTCCACAAAAATAGCCAAAGTGTATTTAGAAGTGCAGGACCTTATAAAATCCACCACTTGATTGATAGCATCTACTGTGCTTCTGTATTGGTTGTTATCCAAAGCATTCCTTTCTTCAAGATGTAATAACATTTCATTTGTTGTTATTTTCTCTAAAACTTTTCCCAAGGAATTTAGGAGGTTGATTGGTCTGTATGAACGAGGATCCTGAGGGTTTTTGTTTCATCCTTTGAATCAAATTTTTAATTCAGCCTCTTTTAATTTGTCAGAAAAAACTTGTTCTTGTAAACATTTCTTAAATATTTTTGTACAATTCTCCCTTATAGCTTCAATGGATCTCTTTAGGATTTCATTTTTAATATTGTCTGGTCCTGCAGTTTTTCTATTCTTAAAGCTTTTGATACTGTCTGAAACTTCTTCCACCGAGACAATATTCTCCTCCAATAGTAAATTTGTAGCCGAACTTTAAATTATATATATATATATATATATATATATATATATATGCAAAGGAGAAACAGGAAGCTACTATCTTACAATAAATTGAAAGTATTCATCGCCACACTTCATATTTCTTACGAGAGTTTAAGGCCCTATCGTTATGGTTGATCGACAGGGTGAGCCCATAGTCAATTTATAATTGGCCAGAATCTCTTAGGCTCTAATTTCTGTCCACGTTATTATAATAATTTCAAAATACCACGCCATCCTAATCTCACTAAAAATATAAATTAACAATTTACTTTCCAGACTATATTAATTGAGTTAGCTGAGTCGATTTACAACAGACATCTGGTGGAAAGGGCCTTTCAGTTATTGCGAAATGACGGAATAATCTACAGAAATATTAAATCAATTTTAGTTAAAATCTTGGCGATGTCCATTCGGGCATAACCAACTTTCCTAGTAACTTTTGGCGCCCGTCCTGCAAATGGTGTAGGGGTCAGCGTTACTGTTTACAACACAGAGGCTTCGGTTTAGAATCCGGGTATGAGCATGGATGTTTGCTGTCGTCATGATAACGAAAACTATGGGTATGACTGAAGGACATTATGGCGACAACACTCCGTGTGCAATATTCGATGAGATGAAAATGACGCTGAAAAGCACGATTTTAATCACGATAAAACATTATGGGAAAACAGTGACTTACTTAAACATCTTCCCTAAGCCCCCACCAAAAAAAATATATTGCGATAACCGTGTGTTTTCGTCAGCCGCACGACCGCCAGTATAAATCCGTGCAGAATGAAGGGGAGATAAAATGTGTTGTGAGAAGTAAATGCATTTTCTCTTTCAATTTTTTAGATATATCTTTCTTGACGCTATATGAAATTTTGTGGATTTATATAGGCTTGCGTCATTTTAATATCACCAATCTGTTTACAATGTTACCTTTTTTAATATCATAATTTCTCACAGTACTGCATATCCTCCGCTTCACAACTCGCTTCGTCATCCAACTTAATTTTACAAACCCACCTCTTGAACTGTCTACATTAGCAAATTTCATGTAACTTAAGAAAATTCATTCTTTGTCGTTTTATTGAATTCTCGATACCGTCGTCCAAAAGAGGAGGGCAGTAAGTCTAAAAACAATGTTTTTGAGGAAGTCAAGAAACATGAATTTGTCTTTATAAATTAATTATATTATATTATATAATTTATCCGTGAAAATTTTTACTTACCGCCTTTCTAATTTGAACGGCATCATAGTCACGAACTCCTCTCCCATCATTCGGAAGGGCACGGAACTAGTAACAAAGAGCCCGGCCGACCTGATGCAGGTTTTCGAGAGGTTTCCTTGCGTCTCTTTCCAATCAATACCAAGTAGGCTCTAGTTAGCCCCTGGCTGCGTTTCTCTCCCTTCAGCATTTCCAGTTTAAAATTTTTCTACCTATGTTATTAAAAGGGTTTTGCTATTTATTGGATCATATTCATATAGCCAGTTATTCTAAAAGTAAAAATAGAAAAGCCCACAGACATCGTTACCCAAGAAACCAACCTCCCTGACGTCGGTTTTCTAGGGTTTACCCTGCATCTCTTTCAAGTGAATTCCCTGTAGGATCCGAAAACTATAGACCGAGGAGCCTAGTTAACCATTGGCTGACTTCTTCTCCCAACCGCGTCTCCCACTCATTTTCTCCTTCCAATTCTATTACATATGAGTTGCCAATAAGTGGTTCGCCCTACTGTAGCTTGTCACCAATCAGAAAGGCTGCCTCGCACTCCCGTCGTTATCACTCCTTATAAATCCCTTGCTATACTATACCAAGGTTGTTTTCCATCACTTAGATACCTTATTTATGGTGTAATGTTATTCATCCTTTTGAGGAGGACAAAAAAATAAAAACCATTTTCTACTCCCAGTCTACTACATGCAAGTTTGCGAAGTTAAACGAACCTTTATGCTTTCTGTATACACACCTTAATAAGCTTATTATACAGTTAATACTAAATGATCTGAATAGATTCAAATTGCCGTTTGTGAAAGTGATAAGTATCAAAGAAGCGTTTTTTAAACTCAGACTGTTTTTTTTGTACGGTGGTAACAGGCTACATGATTGTTTTTTTAGTTCACAGACTACATAAATATGATCCTGAAACAGGCAACGTCCCCTCTAATAGGGAATGTTGAAGGTAGAGCAAGGTAGCCAAGGGTTGACATTTTTTGGGTTAACAGGCTACATGAGGGTGATCCAGAAACAGGCAATTCCCATTAATAGCATAGCAAGGGAATTGAAAAGGGGGATGCGAAAGGTAGAGAAGGTAAGGGTTGATTTGCTAATTTAATTTTTATGTACGATTGGCGTTGTTTCCGACAGAGATTAGCTACAAAATTAGCAGACAGTCTCTAAGGAAATATATTGTTTTCTGAAAATTGGGAATTTCGGTCAAATTCTCAGCTAGTATGCTTCAGGGTGTAAAATGGAATGTAAATTATGGATTTAGATCTCGAAGATGGGTTAAAGCTTGAGAAATTGCAATTATAATAAATTTTGATCAGTTTGTCCGTGGATATATAATAGTAAATTCAGATAATTGAGTGAAGTACAGAAGGACAAGGACATGATATTGACAACGACGTGAAAATTATGGTTATTTTAATGTAAGCACTACTGAGAACCCTCTTTAGCCAGATATATAATTCTCAGAGAGATTCAAACCATAGTCATATTTATTCAATTTGAAGAACATTGCAGGTTGACGTGCAATTATAAATTCAGCTTGTTGTGTATACATATAGCAGAGCCAAGATTTTTTTCTGCTGACATTGAGGAGTATCAATATATTAACATTCGTAAGCGAGCCTTATGAACGTGTTACAAAATCCTCATGAGATAATAATGATGAAATACAACATATTCCAACGGCTTCTTTTGAGACCAGAAGGTCGGGTTTACATCAGGGTGGTAAGGCATTTATCGATAAAACATTACAGCCAAGATTTTTAATCCGAGGCGGTGAGACGTGAGCCGGCGATAAAATGTAACAGGAGGAGTTTAGTCATTACTTCCTCGTCAAATGAAGATAAAGTAATTGCAAACTATTGTTATTTGAAAATTTGAGAACATAGTGGGTGCATCCATATAATTTACATAATGTGAGACACATTACACCTGCATCACTACCTTACAACATAGAGGTCACGGGTTGTAATCCTGACATTGGCTTATATGTATGTGTCGTCGTGGTCACAGAGACTGGGATTGAAACTGCTGAAGAATAGATATGCTGACCATATATTACTCCAAATTATGAATGTGTTGTAATGTATTAAATACGCGAGTTGAAACTTCAAATAAGTGCATCTGTTTCCTGGCTTTGCGGGCAGCAGTCGCGTTCTTTGGGAAAAACATTGACCCTTCCTTTTGTATGCGAGACAGAACCATTCAAGAAAAGGCATCGCCGTGAATAATTAGGGACCTGCTACTGGCGAAAACGGAAGTACCGTGGAGAATTTGAAATCTCACAGATGAACGCAAGACATATGAAGTATTTATGCTCAGCAGATGCGGGGGGGGGGGATGAAAATATTCCTATTGGCTGCAATTGTCAAAGAGGAGAACAGCTGATTGATGGTTTAAAATTAAGGAGCCTCCCACCGAGATTTCGTGGAAGTTTATGTAGAAAATCGAGACTGATGATGGTGGGAGGCGGAGGATAGTCTATGAACAGATGATGAATAGTGGATGAACATAAAGTGTTGGGAGACGGGAGGCAGAAGGTGTTGGGGGACGGGAGACAGAAGTTGCTGGGAGACGGACGACAGTCGATGAAAATTTAAATTGTTAGCCGCTGAGAGAAGGAGAGAGACCGGCTAATGATGACGTAAAACTAAACTGTTAGCCGCCGGAAGGAGATAAGGGAGTCTCATGATTAGTCCACGAGAGCCAGCGTGACGGTGATTAACAGAAGTCATCCCCTGATGCACCAACCAGCCACCATCATTCATCGACGCAGACTGGGATGCAGATGTAGATACTTCGCGGGTATCGTTGTTTTTTTAATTAGAAAAAGTTAGCATTTTCCAGGTCGATTGCCATCAGAAATCCAAATAGCTTCTTAATTCAGCCCAGTGAGAACCCTGATTTAAAAGTCTCATGCAATAATTAATTTAAATAATAATTTATTTATAATTTGTAAATACCATCTATTCTCTTTCTAAAACATTTTATTTATATTAAAGAATTTGAATGACAAATTAGTTTTTCATTTCAAAAATAAGTCCCTATCAATATAATATTATAATACTTAAATTAATAAACTAAAATCACCCTACCTAGTACTTTTCATTACAGTGTCATGTAAGATGACAGTCCGAAGTCGACCCGGTAGGCCAAGGTTCTGAATGGACTGTAGAACCAAGGAAAAGAAATACAATTCAGGCGTAGTTACGAGGGAGATGTTCAGCATCCGTCTAAACTTCGTGATCTGCATCGGATGAGTCTAGAATGTGATCAGTTCTTATGTAAACTCGTATCAAAAGTCAATGTCCTTATTCTTTATCTCCATTTTACTCTTTGCAATATCGTACAACACTGACGGAACAGACAAGCACGCATCTTAGAATAGATGACGCATTGTAAACTATGTGTTAGCTATCTTGTCGTTCCGCCACGTATTTATTTGCTTACTTTACAAGATAATGATCGTATAACGCTTAGGACCCAAAGATATGGATCATACTGCTCCTGTGTTAACCCGCTTAAGTGGTGCTTATCTGGACATTTTTAAAGTATGCAACTTGCAAACCTTTTCGTTGCCTATTACTCTTATTGTTTAACAACGTTTGTCAGATAATGGCTCATAATGACCCGAGAATACCAATGTTTTTTTATCCATAATATATTTACCGTTAGTTTACATATTTTTGTTGTGATTTTAGTTGTGCAAAAGCAATAAAAAAGTTTTATTTAGTGTTTAATTTAAATTAATTTGTTAATTCCCATCCCCACCTAGATAATTCATAATTATCTATTAAATTAATTCAATTATTATGATTGTCCTTTGATATAAAGTGTCAATTCTCTTCCCGACTATTTAAATTACATTAATACATAATATATTAGAATATATAAATAATTAAATTTCATTATAAACATTACCGATCAACGTTTCTAGCTACTTAGCTTAACCTAGTGACCTATTGCATTTTATCGTTTATTCTATCTAAACGTATAATCAAAAAGGCACTCCTATCACTTATTAACTGAATAAATTAATTAGGTATGCAAATCCACGTGAAAAGATGTGCATAGGAAACTACTGCATTAGCTTTTCAATTATGTACTTTGTACGAGAAATAATGAAAACACTTTATCTTCAAGCTTCCGGCGATAAATATGTGAAATGTTGTTCTGTAAATCCAACATAACTTGCATCAAAAATATGAACGCGAATAATATAAAAGTTGGCTGTAGGAAACTTTTGCAAGGGTAGATAAACAACAATTTCATATTTGAGACTCCAGTATACAAGAGAAACTATGAAAATGAGTGAATAAAAACCTTGATTGAGATTAGATCCTATCTTTTAATGCTAGCTTTTTAATTCGGATTCGATTACAGGCTAGATAATTACGTTTAATATACAGATGATATTAATTTGATTAAATTGCATCTAAGTGAAAACAATACCTATATGAGTCACTAGCGAATTTTGAAAAGTATATATATTTTTTCTGGCCGCTGCAATAATTTAATTTTTTTACTCCCCTTTTATGCTGCATTAGCCAGGTACTTTTTAAAGTATTTTACCGGGCTTATTTAGCCCTTGCCAGTTATGTATGTTGACGTCTGATGGCTGACGATATTGTAGTATTAGGGGAATCAGAAGAAGAAGTAGATACCGCAATAAATGGCATGAACGTGGTACTGGAGGAAGAGTTCAATATGAGGATTAATAGAGGGAAAACCAAGGTAATGGAATGTAGTATGGGAAACAGTAGATTAAAAAGGGTGTTAGATTTGAAGGAAGTTAAGGAGTTCTGCTACTTGGGAAGCGTAATAACTAGGGATGGTAGAAGCATTCCTTCCTCCATGGTTCTACAGCCCATTGAGGACCTGGGCCTACCGAGTCAACTGCGGACTGTCATCTTGGATGACACATTCCGAATTTGGAGTGACACGTGGTCAGCGTGTCGATCTTAATCCCGATCTTCGCTACCGTGACGACACAAAAATCCAAGCCATACAGCGAATCAAAAATAATCAGGCAGAGTTCCGGTAGCTAGCAAAGTCTCTTAAAGGATAACAGGCTGCTACTATCCCGGTCACCTACAAAAACAAAACAACAGCGACAGACTGCATCATTGTCTTACTCATTTATGCTTACTTTTCTTGGTCTTCAATTCTAATTACTGCTGACTGCATTCTGTAGAGGTTATGTATAAGCCTTCTGTCTCGATATTTTATTCTTGTGCTCTTCAAAATCCTTAATAGTGTGTTTCAATTCACATTATAAAACACTTTCTCTAAATCTACAAATACTTTAATATAATGTTATAGTATTTATGGAAAAAGTATGTAAATATTTACTGAAAAAGCAGTTTAAAATAAGATCGTTTACAACTCAGTATTAACAAAAATATTACTTTCATAATGATGATAATTTTCGCCTTGTTTTCACCAGTCACGCATAAAAACTTTTTCATTTTTTTTTCAAATTTTATTTAGAGCTTTCGGCAATTGCCATAATCATCTATAAAATTCATATTTTAAAACATTACAATTTTTTAATTTTTTAAAAATATAAAATACAAATTTTAAAACATAACAATTTTTAATTTAAAAAAATATATAAAGTACATAAATATGAAACATTGTTTTGTTTTTATTGTACATACCTTCCGCAGCCGCCTCGGTAGGCCTAGGCCCTCAAGAGGGCTGTTAAGCCATTGGAAAAAGAAGAAGAAGAGTTCTCGCAAGGAGAATGAGAAGTCCGAGGTTCCAGTCACTTGTCGGGTCGACTTTTTTCTATTTTTGTCTTTCTTTCAAGTCAGTTGTACGCTGCTACTTGAACTTTTATACTTTCTTTGACTTGTATTTAAAACTTTACAATTAAATTGGAATATACTGAAATGTGTTTTTTAGCAAGCCACAATTCAATATTTACAACAAATAAAAACTGAGATAATAGTTTCAACCTGATTACTAATATACACTGCAACATAAAAATTAATAGTTGGTTACGATAATATCGTTACAGATACAGATCAATTGTGTGCCTTGAACGTTTCACAATTAATTTTTTATAAATACTACTGCAGAAAAGTAAAACTAATTTTCGCAGTTGCTCAATATTTTCTGTTAAAATAACCTATGTATACTTAATTTGAAAGGGCGTGAGAGAAGTACCCAATATGTCGGTCTACCTGATGCAGATTTCCTAAGGTTTGCCCTGAATCTGTTTCAATTGAATACAGAGTATGATGGCCCGTAAAAATGTAGCCCGGTTAGCCTAATTCCCTTCCTACTCTATTCAAGGCGAGTTGTCACCCTCATGTATCCTGTCACCCTAAGAAATAATTCTTCCCCAAGGAGCCTGCCAACCTTAGAAATTAAACCAACATAACTGATTCAGATGTCTAGGGTTTATCCTGCATCACTTTTTGGTGAATACCGGGTAGGAACCTGAAACTATACCCGGGGTTTCTATTTAACCGTTGACTGCATTGCTCTCACTTCCGTATGCCCCAGTTTTAAATTCCCTTAGTATCCTACACGAGTGGAAGTGCCACAATGTGCATTACTGTAATATTGACTATCTTCATCAAAAAAGAAAAAATACGGTAAGTAACTATATCAGAAAATATCACACGTCTGTAAGTTTCTATAAAATATTTATACGAGTCACAGAGCTCACAGCTTTATAAATTTCATTCGTAGGTACCTAATTCAAACGGATCATGTTAAACATTTTTCCAAAATTATCAATTTATAAAAATAATTTTTTTAATAAGTTGTTTTAGTAATAAGTGCCTAAATAATATAATTTCTCGTAAAAAAAATTATTGAAGAGATGTAATTATTTTCCACAAATAACTAGTATGATTTATTATTAAAGTAAATAATCATTTATGTACCATAATAAACAGGTAAAATTAATACATTTAATGTATTACTAGTTTCTCCTTCGTGTTTCTAATAATCTCGGTTAAATTGATACTCTTAATTGGATTCACAAAGCTAAAGGGCTTCGGAGAAATATACGAACGTCGTAGCCAAAGGTCACGAGAAACATTTCAGAAACCTTAGATGAAGTTTTTAGCAAAACTTTTCATTCAAATTGAAAGTTTCAATGATTAAATCCCATTGTTAACGGTGAAATAGTTGTCAATAGTTTCGTTCATACATGACAACGAGATACTTGACACATTGGTTAAAAATGTTCGGCAAATGCAGGATCTGGTTAAATTTTTTGGGGGTGACTGTTATCCATCTATTGGCTTCCTCATGCAATATAATAACTGAATGTCTTTTGAAAAAGGATGTGAATTCCCGTAATCATGAGGTGTGTACAGGAAACGAAATTCGTAAACAAAGCTTCCACTAACAGTTAAGAATCCAGTAATAAAGTAGGAAAAATCAGTTAAGATCTGAAAAAATGATGAATTTTTGGAAACAAAATTATTTAATATTGAGATTAAAGGAAATAGCATTATTAAACATATATAAAGCATTATTTCATTAAACTATTATTTATAGGTAGAACTTTATTGTTGCAACTGATGTTGCTTTTAAAATGATGAAATAATTGTCGGGACATCTGTTTCCATTCAAAATACTCATAAGACATAACATAACTAGTAGAGTTAGATTTTAGAGAAAAGTATTTATTTAAACCAATATTTCTGTTTCATTTGTGTAATTTTATCTAGTGAATAAATAAATAAAATAATAAAGATAAACGTAATAAAAATAATGAACTAGCAAAACCGTTCTTGTTGAAGCACGTTATTTTTAAATTGGAGCCGATCTGATCCTGTAGCTCTTCCATTATTATCCAAGCAGCTGCACTAAAGTAATGCTTTCTATAATTGACTTATCACGTCTGTTTCTCTGCTCTCATTCACTGAAATCGAGAACGACTCCCATTTGAAACCATTATAGCAATGAACCTGACGATAATCGGCTCCAGTGGAAGAATGTCCGACACTTCTATTATCTTAGTCATCAGATCAGAAGGTCGTAAAATGCCATAACTTATCAGAACGTTCAAGGTTCCATAGCCAGACTGTTGTAATGAGGTTCGGAATCATTTCAATTCTTGGATATCGAAATTACAAAAAGACTATCAGTTACATAACAATCGTTATTAATACTTTGGTCCCAGAGTTTAAAATTATGAAACCAGTAAATAAAACGTTTAAAACTAATAAATATATCATGTCAACTGAACAATTAAGTAAAATCTAACCAATCAGAGGATGGTAGTCTTCTCCGGCCAGAAAAAGCAGTTTTAGATCAGTAACTAATCGAAAGATACATGTTACGTGCAGATTAGTTCATCAGTGCTATGGTTGTGGACTAATGATGTGTATGCGGTAGGGTTGTTCATCACCTTAATACATTCCAGCTCGGAATATGAAGATCCAAATAAATCGCTCACCAAGTGAGCTATACCTCCGTCGCTCACTCGGCTAATGATCTAGAGGGGAAATGGAGAAATCTGAATAGGAAAATAGGAAAGCGGTAACGTAAGGGCTCAAGTTAAAATGAATGAACCTAGGGTAAGTGGTTGGTGGGTCGCAGCACTCCAGTCAATTAAGAGTCAAATGAAGCCTAAAGAAGGTTTAGTAAAAAGATAAAGGTTAGACAGAATGGCATTTGTCACTTAATATGAATGTTAAGTAATTCCTAAATTTACTCACTCCAACCATAATTATTATGCAATTTTTGTAACTGAAATTGACTTTGCTACTAATTTTAGAATACAAGATAAGTAAAAAACCGGCATACGTTCATGGCACTAAAAAAAGCGTTTGAGAACTGGAACACACTATAAAGAATTTTGAAGAGCACTGAAATAAAATGACGAAAAAGGAGACTTATACATAACCTCTACAGAAGACAGGCAGCAGTAATTAGAACAGAAGATCAAGAAAAGAAAGCATAAATCAAGAAAGGCGTAAGAAAAGGATACAGTCTGTCACCTAGGCTGTTTAACTTATATATAGAACACGCGATGAATAAATATAAATTGGTATATAGAAAAGGAAAGAGGAGAAATGAAAGCTTTGCCGATGATGTTGTAGAATTAAGGGAGTCAGAAGAAGACGGTGGAGCAAGAGTTCAATATAAAGATAAATAGAGGGAAAACCAAGGCAACGGATTTTAGTATGGGAAACAGTGGAATAACAAAGGGCGTTAGATGGGGAAGGGATATTTTGATGGAAGTTAAGGAATTCTGCTACGCGGGAAGCGTAGTAACTAGGGATGGTAGAAGTATAGTAGACATAAGAGTAAGATAACACAGACAAGGAGAGCTTTCGAGGAAAAGAGGAATTTACTTTCGGGTAATATAAGTGTGAATATTAGGAAATCGTTGCTAAAAATACTCGTATGAAGTGTGACGTTATATGGGTGCGAAACGTGGATGATAGGAGCTGCGGAAAGGAAACGAATAGAAGCCTTTGAAAAGTGGTGCTATAGGCGAATGTTGGATGGGTGGATAGAGTAACTAACGAGGAAGTTATAAACAGAATAGGGGAAAAGCGAACAATGTGGAGGACGTTGACCAAGAGACGGGGTAGATTAATAGGCCACGTTTTAAGTCACGATGGTCTTGTAAAATTAGCATCAGACGGAAGTGTGTGGGGTAAGAACAGACGAGGAAGGCCAATGATGGAAACGCTAGGCAGGTTATGGAGGATGGTAGATGTGGAAATGAAAAGTCTTGCGCAAGATAGGCTAGCATAAAGGTTTGCATCAGACGAGACGTAGTTCTGAATACCACAACAACAACTTAAAGCCGGCATATATATATTCGAGGATACTGAGACAATAGTCTTTTATGTCTAGCTGAATGAGAAACCTGTACAGTGGTTAAGACTTAGTCAATTTGCATATTTGGCCAGAGTAGTGATTCGCAGCATAGCCGAACGGACCATTGAGTGCAGTAGATCCTGTTGGTTGATCGCCCTGCGGAGTGCTGTGAAGAACTCGACGTACATTTTGATTTGCAGCACTGCAGCATAGCGAGGTGAGGTGCGGTGATTTCGGCCTCCCACACCCACCCATATTTCGCTGTCTGTGTGCGTGACGTGAATTTGACAGGAGAGCACTAATCCCTTCCCTCTCGATCCTGGTCGCTGGTCGTGGTCTACGTGCCCTAAATAATTGCTCGCGGCTCTGTCAGCCGGGTGACGCGGGGAAGGGAAACTCCCGTATTATTTATTTATCCAGCTGGACGTCAAACACGCATGACTTTAGTCGCCCACGCCTGGAGCGTGACAACCCGTGACGCTCTTACGGACTCCAGGCGACATTTCCTCAGGCTTCATTCACGCAACATTTCATTCTCAGTGCGTAAACCATTCCTATTCTGAATTAAAATTTTATATAATGAAACATAACTACAGTAACACATACGAAGAATTAGTTCCCTTCACGTGAAGGCTTTTGAACGATAAAATACGAGATAAAGCAGAGATTGAAGGACACTTGAACTTAAAATTCTATTATGTTGTACTTCATGGATATAGAAAGAAAACTTTGACGTTAGACTGTGTCAAAAGATCAAAGCTTAGGTGCCGAAGTGAATTTTCTAAAGTACCAGACAGCTAAACTGGAAAGTTAAATACACTGTGACAATTTCTTCCATTATTATTATTATGTAAAATATGCATTTCATTAGAATAGTAATTGCTGTATTACTCATCAAGCCTAGTAGCGCATCAAATGTGATGAGCCTGAGAAAAATGAGTAAATTTTTCGGAATGTATTGTCACTTACGCCATTAACTCTAGTTTCGCAGTCTTTATAGTTTCATTTAAAATTGAGAACTTGATTGTCTGATTCGTAGACTCAAAATTATTTTAATGGTTTTCTTCTCTCTTTGTCGTTTTTTTGTTAATAGGCTACATGAGGGTGATCCTGTAACAGGCAACTCCCCTTTAATATCATAGGAAGGGAAATTAAAAGGGAGGATGTGGAAGGTAGAGCAAAGTAAAAAACAGTTGATAGGACCCTCGGGCTGTAGATAAAGGATCCTACCCGATGTTTCACCTAAAGAGATGCAGAGAAAGCCCAAGGAAACCTGTATCAGGAAGTCGGGCCATTGGGTACTGTTCTCACGCCCTTCCGAATTACGGGAGATGAGTCTGCTGTGGGGTCGCAGCATTCCCTTCTCCGTGTCTTCACAAGTTTTAAGAGGCATTTGGCCGATTGATCCAATGAGATCAGCGGACAACTCTTACCTTATGCCCAAGGTCTTCGACTCCAGTACATATACCTCCTAAAATAGGTGAAGGTGTCTCGGCATGTGAGAACTTTGAAAAAGAAACAGAGAGAGTACAAGGCATTCCCGACATAATCAGGTGAGCCCCGCAGATCACTGTTGGGTGAAGCACCTGCGAGAAAACTCACAGGCACTAGCCTTTTCCTCTTTTCGTATGAGATACTCTCGTCTGAGAGTTTGACACTCTTCCCGTTCCATAGCCTTTTACTGAACAGTGAATGGGAACGTACTGTTGTTCATCGTTCCCCCGGGTTTGAAGATTAACCATTGCCCTATCGTTTGCATGAAATGAAATGTACGTTACCCGTTGTTCAGAAAAGTAAATAGCATGTTTGGTTGAACTGAGCATAATTAACAAAGGTACATATTAATTTACCAACGTGCAAGTTGCGTCAGATACTGAGGGACACAATAATAATAGATTTCTGGATAGATCTTCATGTCGTGCGGCATGGTTTATTAATGGAAAAAGTTAGAACAAGCATTGACAAAAGGGACATACTTTGGGTTCAGGAATTAAGTGAAGTATCGTGACGACAAAGTGCGACTATCTGCTACAGTTTTATGGCTGGCAAGACACGTGACAGTACGCGATGTGATAGCAATAGCAGTGTCCCCCGGTTTTATGGGTCCCGTACTCCCTAGAGTTTCGGAAGAGAGACAAGAATTGAAAAATGACAACCGGAAAGCGGCGAGGTTCTGGGTTCCAGTCCTGGGTCAGGTCGACATTTTTCCATTCTTGTCTTTCTTCTAAATTTAGCTATACACTTTCCTTTTGTTAGAATTCTTTTGTCAGAGCTGCTAGAGACAAGTAAACACACGAAAGAGTCGCTACCAGAGACGGACAGGTTGCTGTCCTGTGCTCTTGAAACAGCGTTTGATCTAACGTGTAAACGACAACAAAATATATTTAGGAAAAATATAATTTAACTTTTCACATTATGTAACTTGTTTATCACAATTCTATGTTCTGTTCATATGTCCTAATGTAATTTCTATTATATGTGCTAATTAAATTTATGTTGGCCTCTAACGACGTTGACGCGACCTAAAATAAATTAAATAAGAAAAAAACTATCACAGGCATTGATAAAGGATTTTCTCTAGCATCAGAGTGTTGGTTGTACTTGTTGTTTAATATTTTGAAAAAATTTGTTAAAGAAGAAATGTCAAAAGCAGGTTGAACCTGATAACGGCCCATATCAAGACCGACACATGTAGTTACTTTTAAATTATATTTTATGTTTCGCTAATTTTTTCTGTTTTTGGCCTTATTTAAACTTATATACTTTTATATATATATATATTTCATTATTCCTTGACTGAGGATGTCTCATTACATGAAAGTCACAAAATAATTCAGTCCAACATTAGTCCTTCTAAAAATACAACATAATAATGACAATAATGGAAACAGTTCTTTACAGCTACTGAAGCTATAATACAAATTAAGCACGCATTGGGTATAATCTTTATTTAGACAATTAAATATCACAAGTCAGGAATTATGAAAGTACACAACACATGATATGGAATCGAGATTGGTCGCTCCGGAGCGAGTCGTTCAAAAGGAACGGTAGACATTTTGTCGGCAACAAAGGTTCTCAACCTCAGTAATGGTAGAAGAACGGTCATTTGTATTAGTGACAAAATTTGACACTTTCTTGTCAAAAACACCCCATATAATTGATTCAGTTTCCGGAGCTGGTACCGCAGAAGTAATTACTTTGTACGAAGGTGGTTCATTTGATTCAAGAAGTTGGCAAAAATGGATTACGCCTCGTTTACACTTTTCGAAATACTTTTGGTCAGTGAACCCATGCATTTTAAATCGTGGACCAAACACGAATTCCATTCATGAATGTTTATTAAATATTGGAGGTGTTTTTTTTGTGGAAACCAACGCATCAACCATTAAAACAATCAAAGTAGTTCAATACATAATTAATTATATACTATGAAATGAATACATTATTCAAATAAAAAAGAATTGCATCCATAATTTAAATTATATATATATATAGAGAGAGAGAGAGAGAGAGAGAGAGATATCAAATGCTGTGTAAATTTTGGAAATACGAGGGTATGTGGTGGAGAAGAGCGCTCCTTTGAATGACTCTTCCCAAGCAGCAGGCTCCCACCCAACTCTACATGAGACGATGCCAGCACAGGCTCACTAGGGGGAAGCACAAAGAGAAACTACGGACAAGTGACTTCACGGAACGGAACGCTGACGATGAATGAACAGGTGCAGGATCCTGATTCCGCCCACAGAGTTAATAATATAACTTTTTTTATATTTTTTAAATTTATTTGAGAGAAATTAAGAGTATGTAGTTAATAAGCCAATAAATCTCAACTTTGACATTTAAAATAGTTTATTATTAACAAATGTAAAAGATTAAAGAAGTTACAATATTTAGAAATTAATTAATTTTAATAAATTTTATTTGCCTAGCTAAGTCCTAACAAAAGAAATAACATAGAAAGAGACTAGTGAATTTAATCTACTTTATTCAGGGCTGTATGACGTGTATATACGAATTGCAGAGCGAGAGATTAATGCCTTTTGTTTCTTACTTTACATTCATCCGCCCTTGTTTCCTAGTTGACCGGCAATCCTGGATTCAAAGCAATGGCAGCTTCCGGGTTGCATGAGAAACAGCAGTTTTGTTTCCTGGTGACACTTGAGCCACATGACTCTATGACTCCTTGAAGCCAGCCAGTCCGACTTTCCGTTACTCTAGTTCCTCTCTGGTCTCTCTCCTCCAACTCTCGTTCACGAATGCTCTTTCAAGGTCCTCTCCACCTCGAACTCACCTCTCCTAAAAACCTCACTGGTGTCCCCACTTTTTCTATCTTCCCTCGGTCCTCCAGTGGGGTTGGCGTCTCTACCCTTCTTCTCCAAAAATTAAAAATTTTGGGAGGGGCCACCCCTAGCAATCTAACCTGGGCTTCCTCGCCGAGCCGCAAATATCTTTTCAGACAAAGGACTGCGCCTGTCATGCTTCAAGTTTTATGACTGTGTCTGTCTCGGAAGGATGCTTTGCGAATGTATCAGGATCTTTTCCCAATGGAAACTTTACAGAATGCTTAATATTGCAAGCTAATTTAGGAATATGTTTGTAGAAAATACAATTTTTTAGGACATTTGTTTGCAGGAATATATAGACATCCGTAAAAAATAATGCAATAAAATTTCTGAGAATCTTGTAAAAGAGTCGCTAGATATCAAAATGTTTTGAAAATGTTAAAATAAACAGTGAGTTGATGAAAATACACATTAAAAGCGGATACGCTCCAGGGAACAATTATTGGGAATATTTGAGTCAATGAATTTCATCCTCTACCAAAAAATAAAAGTAACAACTCCTGCTGACGTTCTTCCATGGGCTGTAATAAATCAACTCTCTTGTTCTTTTAGGGTAACAGGCTACATGAGGGCGATCCCATTTAATAGTATATGAAGGGAATTGAAAAAGGGGGTGTTGTGAAAGGTAGTACAAGGTAGCTAAGGGTTGACTAGGGCCCCCGGGCTATAGTTTAAGGGTCGTACCCGGTGATTCACCTAAAAGAGACGTTGGGAAAACTCTAGAAAACCTCGGGTAAGTCGGGCTAAGACATGACCAGAGAAAAATATTACATCTTAACAGCTACGAGAGAATATTATAGAGAAACTACCCAGAGTTCTCTAGCTGTGACGTTTGTGCTACAGATTACTGTTACGCGTCCCGTACACGATATATATTTTTTTTGCTAGAGCTCTTTCAACATAGCTGCAAGAACTCAAGTATTCCGTTTTACACGTAAGAGTAAACTCTAGCAGAACGTTTCTCCCAGAGTCGCTACTAGAGAGCTCTGGATAGTTCCTCTTGCATATTCTCTCATTGCTATTTACATGTGATATTTTTCTCTAGTCATATTTCTCCCTTCAAGAGAATTAAGTTATTCCAGCTCAAGCAATAACGACAACGACAAAATAAAATTCATTGATGAAAATGTTCCATACAATTGACTTCTATAGGTTGTCCTCTGTTAATGTATATTTTCATCAACTTGCCGTTTAGTTGACATTTTCAAATCGTTTTAATATCTCGCGAATGTTTAACAACTACCACAGCAGTTTTATTACACTTTTTATGGATGTCAAAATAAACCTGCAAAGCAATGTCCCATAAAATTGGATTTTCTTCTAACAAAGTTACTAGCTTTGTGGGTGGCATTCTGATCCTGCACTCGTCTTTATTTCTCCCCGTTCAGCTCCGTAAAGTTCCGTCCTATCTGTTTGCGCTTCTCCCTGGTGAGTCTCGTGTGTTCATAAATTCATAATAAATCATTATTTTACCTAGTGTTTTTTAATTTAACGTCAAAGGCTATTGTTACAAATATTATTATGCTGTATTTATAGTAGGCCTAATTTTGGACAGAATTATTTTGTAATTTTTACGTAATAACGCATCCAATTTCCTCAGCCGAAGAATAATGGAATAAATAAAATAAAACTTGTCTGTAGCTCTTGCAATTTCTAAAAATATAACTTATTTACTTAAATTTTAGGTGACAGGGTGCCTCTTTCAAAACTCTACTTTTTTGTCTAATTTATTTCTCCGATCGAAATTATTCCACACTTTTCATTTATGTTTTTTTTGACATTTCTTCTGTGTCGAAAGTGCCAATAATATTAGATAACTACAAGAATAACCAACACACAATGCTGATAGTCAGAAAACGTTGACAATGCCTGCTATAGAGGAATAGAGAAGTGACCGAGAAATAAGAGTTGATTGAGATGATTTACTTGCTAGATTAAACGCTCTGTTGCTGTAGCACCGCAGAGCAATGTCAGTTTCTCTGGTAGCAACTCTGTCGGGTGTTTATGGTGACAGAACTCTAGCGTTGTGCGGGTCCATAAAAGAGTTAACCAGAGATCTAGCAAGCTCTGTTGACAGAGCCGCATGAGGCCCGCGATGTGATGATTTTGTCCCTTGATTATCAAAAATTAACATTTTGGGAGGACTCTGGATAGTGCTGCTACTTAACGGCAGCTCTAATTAACATTTTTAAAAGGAGGTTAATACGATTTGAACATGACGTTAGTCAGGAGTGTGTATTAAATACGTTCCTTTGTTACAAAAGAGGTATGTAAAATGGTGTAATACCTAGACCTTGTGAAACGTTTTCATTACATTTTACTCACTTCCTGAGAACGTTGATATGTTAGTGGTGTTTGTCAGGATATAGATTTTTTATATTATTTTTATTGAAAAGTATTTTTCTCGATTGATTTGTTAAAGATTTGTGTGTTTTATTTCTTTTATAACTTATTTTAAAACTAATTCAAATTGCACTTTCGTGAATTTTTTTTACTGGAAGTGACACTATCAACGCTGAACAAAAAACAAAAAATTGATGACGAGGAAAGATAACTTCAAGAAAGGTGGGAACCCAAACATTTTTGTGGGTAGGTGAATAATAAAAACATGTGCATAGTTTGAAAAGAAACAATTAGTATCACCAAAGAGTACAACATTAAGCGACATTATATTTTAAATCTCGGCAATCAATTATCGAGCTTCGAAGGAAAAATATGAGAGAAAAAAACTAAAACAACGAAGAATTCGCTTAGTAACCAGCAAAAAGTGCTTACAAAATTCATGAAAATCAATAAATCAGTACCAATAGCTAGTTACGAAATATGCTATATATTATTAAAACATTCAAAATCATTCCCCGATGGTTCTTTAATCAATGAATGTATGATAAACGCTGCCGAATCCGTCTGTTGTCAGTCTTTTCGAGATAAATAATTATCAAGAAATACGGTGGCAAACGGAATTACTGAAATGGCAGGTAGCGTTGGCTCCCAACTACAGGAACTATCTACCAAAATTCAATTATTTTCACTTGAAATTGATGAGAGCAAGGATGTGAAAGTTATTGCACAACTTGTTGCTTTTTTTCGTGGTTGCGATAATAATATGAAAAATTGTTGGAAAGTATCCGTCATTATGGAACAACTCGTGAAAACATATGACGCTCTAAAGAATTTTAATCTTCCTCTTGATAGGCTTGTTTCTGTAACAACTGACGGTGTTAAATCGATAAAGGGTGAAACTAAAGGATTTGCTTCAAGACTGATATAAAAATTGTATATATATATCCAAATAAACAGAAAATCAAAACTTTACATAGTGTTATTCATCAATAAGTTCAAAACTTTATTCGCTGGAGAGCAATTAACGACCGACAATTTACTAAAGCAGTTAAAAGCAGAAAATCAAAGTTGCTCATTTTCACAATATTTTAGTAAAATTGAAGAAATCATAAACGAATGCGATAAACGTTATAATGTTATCAAAGATTTACAAATAACTTCACTTTTTACTGGACCTTTTTCCTTTGAAGTTGAAACTGCTCCCACTTTAATTTAACTGGAATTTGTTGATTTTGAGAATGATTAGATTTTAAAAGACAAATATCGAGAAGTATTAAATGGGATTGCTTTTGCCTCATTTCATATAGTTTCAAAAAATTATAATGTTATGAAAGTCACTGTCTGTGAGTTCAACCTCTGATCGTCGAGTGAAAAGTATTTTTCCATTGGCTGACAAACTGTACACATAACGCAGCCCAATTTTCTTTGAATAGAAACGAACATGGCAAGTTTCTCCAAAATTGCAATTTGGCAAAGTAGAAATAATACTAATTTACTTAATGCATTCCATTTCACGGATTAAAGACACTGAAAATTTTGAGAAAAAGAAGTTTCAATTTCATATTACAGAATACTATGCCTTAAATAGATGATGTATGGTTATGCCATTAGTGTAAATGTACATTCCTAAAGCTAGTGAAAAGTGAATCAGAACAACTTAAACAACAGAAATAAAAGGGAAATAGTTCGCGAAGGAAAAATTAAATATAGCATGCAATGAAAAATTAAGAATTTGTCATATTTCCGAGATACTATATACCTACGATGAAACATGAATACTCCTTTTTTATTAATTTAAAACAAACTTTTAAAAAGTCAAGTTTGTGCCCAATTTAAAGCACTTATACGCCAGCGATGAAAGATCACGTCTACTTTTTTTAAGAAGTTTAAAACATAAAATGTATTCAAAATATTTTTTGCATAAAAGTAGGCTCAATATACCTACTTTTTGGCGTTTTTGCACAAAACGTGAACTTCACACTCCATTTGTAAATCACAGGAGAGCAACAGATAAATGAAATTTTACATTCGAAGACCTTGTGATGCTAGTTTATATTCTGCAAAGTTTCACAGTTTTCGTAACTTTACTTCCAGAGATATAGAAAGCCAAACTTGCAATTTTTTTTCACACTTTAAGGTTTTTGGCAGACTTTGTTATAATTTATCTAAGCAAAATTACTCATCAAAATATTTTTGATATTTACGTTTAAAAGTACACATAACGTTGTACCAGATAGTCACGTTTCGTTATTTATAATAATATACTGCAAGCGATCTTACATCTCAAAGTTGCTGAAATTTCAGAGTCATAGCGTAAAAGGTTCCTACACAGAGTTAAACAAACTACAATATCTCCACAAATATTAAATTTTAGAAAGTGGAAGTTTACCAATGTACTTTGGGAATATGTATGAATGTTCACACAAAATGTCATCAAAATCAATGACGGTCAAGCGGGACACTTTACTGAAATCAGACCACTTGACATGGAATGACCCTATTCAGTCTTTGAATTTAGATATTGGAAAACTGGCAACTTTCCCGTAAAAAATATTTTACTTTCAAAAATGTGAATAAATTAATTTCTAAATAAAAGCAATTAATAGTTAAATATCAATATTATAAATAATTACAATTAAATTCATTTAATTATTCTGTCAATATTCCTGAATTCTCATTACAATAAAATTTTAAGAAAATTTGTAAATGTGATGTGGCCCGCGTGAATTTTACCAGCTGCGTGAAATGGCCCGTGTATTAATTGAGTTTGGCACACCTGCTTTAAGGTATCTAATTCCGTCGTGAACGACAAGATTCCACTCACATGTAATCCATTCCCTATATATAGCTCATTCCCTTACATATTATAAAATGAGCAACTAATTTTTTTAAATGACAAAAGGACGAACTATTTTTCTATGCCACCTCCTACGGTTTAATTTGGTGAAAATAGGGAAGCATATTAGAATCGTTTGAGATTACTGAAGACGGATGGAGGGCAGCCGAAGTCCGAGGACGTGCGGTCAGGCGCGGAACATCTGATGAAGTGGTAATCTCCCGCTAGAGCGCTCCGCCGGTCACCGGTATTAAGATGAATTGCATTCCTTGTCGGTCTGAAGTAAATACCGCTACATTGATTTAAACAGACTTGTGTCACCGAGCTTTATATAAATAGAAGCCGTAGCGAGCGGAACATTTGAGGCCGACGGAGCACGAAATCGCGCATAGTGAACGCAACTTACGCTATGGAGCCAATTAAGAGCAGCAGTTAATACTGGCTCAGCTTACTGTAAGTAACGACGGGTACTTCAAGCAGATGCTATCGAACGCTGCCAAACATTCACTGTCAACGGTATGGGAAAATGTAGAAACAAACAGATTTTTCTCGGCGAGATCGAGACAATATAATCAATAATAGTGGATTAAATATGACAAATTAATCTTTCATTAATTGTTCAGAAATATGCTATTTCTTTTGAAATCATTATACCCAATAGTCTGGTATTAGCGTGAAAATCATTCTGATAAATTAGAAAGAGTTTTATTAATTGTTGCTGTAAAATATATTTATCATTTAATACAATAACCATCATGTTATTATGCAGAAAATCCAGTTATTACTTTCAAATACGAACAACATTCTTAACAGCATTGTGGTTTTCATTTCGGGTGCAAAAGTGTGGGTTATCACTTAAAAATCTACTTCACAAAATTGTAATTACGTAATATATTAAAAAATAACCTTTAAATACTGTTTAGTAAATTTTCAAATATTGTGCATAACATATTAAATAAAAACTTGTTCTATTTAAAGTTTTTCATATTCAGACTTGTAAAATGTATATATTTGCATCTTGTAATGGTAATACACATCTACCCTAACTTTGGTCAAAGGCAAGATTCATAAAGGAGTAATAAAGCTCAGACACGGCCTCTGGAATCTGGCGGTTTTTACCCAAATCCGTCGTCGAGGGAGGCAAAATGTTCCTCCCAGAGAGGACAGAAAATAAATTTGATTTCAGAATATCGACATCCGCAACCGACAAAAATTGAAGTTGGGAAAAATTATTAAAAATCCTCAGCACAAACGGATTTTGGGTCAGAGAGATTGAGAAGAAGAGAAATTGTAGGAAGGAGATGAGGAGTTGATTAAGAACGTGGACATTGTGATCGGAGGCTAAGATTGGAAATTATTCAGAACACGGACAAAAACAACAGCAGTAAGGCGTGATCCAGACTGGAACATCGAGAAAGCGGAGCTGGAAAATCCAAACAAGCTGAAAACGTAAATACCTCTGTTTGTAACCTTTCGCCGATTTCCTGGTAATGACACTTCCGAGTATGGTTAGTGTTAAGTATTTTCGTTCTATGAGAAGGCCCATTTAAAACGACCCTTAGAGTAGAGCTCGTGGATTTAGTTGTATGGAAATTAATTAGGAACTTTTTTGTAAATATATATGTATATATAGTATTTGAATACAAATAATTTTCGGCTAATAATTTTCAAATGAGCAAATTGTAATATTTATGTAAAGTTGTTGAATATAGAGTAATTTTTTTATTATAAATGGAATTTCATTCTTATAACAATATTTCATAATAAAATAAGTCATATTCACCCATATTCATTTCAATCTGAAAAGTTTCCAGCGACGTACGATATGTCGTTTCAATTTATATTTTAGTAATGTGTCCTAATTTGTATTTTATTAAAATATATTGCGCCGAATTATTCAGTTAGATTTCAATGAAGTCAGATAAATATAACTACTAATATTCACCATTTATATTACATCTTCAAGAATATATCTCGTACAACAGAATAGATAGAAAGTATTCAAGCAGCTCATGCAATACACAAAAATGTTTTGTTACTCTTAGTGAATCGCTCGAGTTATTTATATGTTATGGGAATAAAATTTATATTAACATTATTCTTGTTTATTGTAAAATAAATTTTATGTCATCATAATTTTATATTGCAGATTAATTTAAACCATCCAGCCGTATTACCAAACAATCGTATAAAATGATTACCAAAAAACACCCACGCTATTACTTCAAATTGTAATTTTCAATATCATTAATAGTTGGTTTAGCTAAATGGGGAAAAGTGAAGTTTTAATACACTCTACGAACACTTGTGGCACATCACGTGCTCTTTAAATAAATCAAAATTATTTTTGTAGAATTACTTTTATTTAAAAAAATAAATGAAAAATATTTACTTACGAAATAGCCTAAGTTTGAAACATATTTCTGGCTACTAAACATGTTACACTTTACCCCAGGTTGCCATGATTTAGGCCGCAAACTCTAAAAAACCTAAATTTTAATCTAAATAAAGTAAACTTATCGTCGCAATACTCTTGGTATGGATCGCTACCCAAGGACTTGGCGCAACGCCCGGTTCTTTCTGCCACGTGGTATTCTGTCTTGTTCTTTCCCCGATCTTCCCTCGATTAAATCTCAGCCAAAAATGTCCTTCTGACTTTTGTGCAAAAATTTTTTCTAGCTCCTATCCCCTCTCCCTTTTTTATTACAGCTCTCCTAATCTATTAAACGTTTCCTGGTTAGGTGAATTAAAATACTTCTTGGGTTCGTAGAGGCAAATGCGGTTTCCAGGAACCTGGCTTTCATTAAACGGAAGCTTCTTTACCTGAATCTGGTCATTTTTGTATCAGCAGCACATTTAGCAAAAGTTAAATTAAATAAATTGAGATGAGCCCTATAAACTTTCAAGTAAGCAAAACTGAAATAAAGACACAATGTGGTATATTTTTGGAAAACAACTGTAACATGCATAATAAATTTAAACAATTCAACATAAGGTATTAGAATAATCTCTACTACATTGAACTCATCTGACCCGTTAAATATCATAATTATGTAGTTTACTATTTTGATAATTCCATCTCTTGACAGATACCCTACGGTTTTTAAACTTCTTTAAAATATATTACATTCAATTTAATATATGTTGATTATAATAGTTCTTGCTAGAACCTTTCAATTGAATCAGTTATTTAATGTAAATTGGCTCAATGAGAATTATACATTTACTAATAATAATAATTTCCCTGGAATGTTAAAAAATGTATGTAATTTAGGCTTTTATTTATTTCGTATTAAATTACATGTAAATTATTGAAAATTAGTGACTACCTTTGTATTAAATTAAATTAATTAAATTTAATCAGTTTCTGTAATTTCAAAACTTCTTTAATAAACATTTATTCAATTATTTAATTAAAAAATATATAAAATTATTTGCGGTCAAAACTATGCCATTATCATCGATATAAAAATTTTTTTCTTTAAAACATATTCAATTATAAGTTCCTCTATCTTAATTCTACATTAAAACTTTCTTTTTACCAATTTTTGACTTTCATTGAGCTCTGTTGATTATGATACTTTGAAATATGAATGGAGGGTGTTTCTTGATTTACATTATTATGATTCAATTGTAAATTTATTTTAAAATTATATTATTTAATTGTAAATTCCATAACATTAATGTTTATATATAGACATATAGTACACACATAATAAAGTGTAAAATTATATATGAATTTTTGTTGCCGGAAGAAAACTTATTGAATGGTCCTCGAACACGCATAATACGCCGAAGCAATTTTGTTAATGGCCAAATGACTGTTATTATACTAATGATTATTTGTAATTTTCAATGCATAGTTCGCTAGGATTTCCATTGTCCATACTCTAGAACGTTAACCGTAATGACCATTGATTGAAGAGATTAAATAGAACATAGGACTAAATCAACACAAGAAATTATTGATGAACTAAATTGGTACTTTGAAAGCTTTAGAATATTTTCCGCTCCGGTGTTTAATTTGTTCAGAAAGTTTACATTCCGCACGTTTCTGCGGTTCAGTAAACACTGTTTCAGTTATTATTTATCAATTATTTTTTAATTTTTCATATTAGTCTTAAGTATTAATAGTTTTAATTTCATTTGGTACACTACCGTTCCTTTAATTTCCTGTTGCTTTGAAGATCATATTTATAAATCATTGTCTTAAAAAATAAACATACAAGCAATCAATTTTCTCTCTGGACAAGGTTACAAATATTCCAGATGAACTGCTTCCAAAGAGTAAAAGAATTGCCCATAGATATAGTGCTTTACTTCATCGTATACAAATAAATCTGGTTTTAATTTTAATTGTCCTGTTGTTCTGAATTCCAAATCTGCCTCTCGCCTTGTCTGAAGAAGAAAAATTACCTTTTGATTAACGACTGCAGGCATTGCTGCTGAATGTAACAGAGTTGTATTAAATTGTTAAATCTCGTAGCATTATCCAGCAATGCGTCACAATAGTTTATTTGCGTGAAAGTTTTACTATATATTTATAATAACGTTCTTATAACAATATTATCAACTATAAGGCATTCGCCAACGATAGTTGAGCCCAGGAAAGCAATAGTGGCCCATCTAGACAAGAGTTCATGTTATAGTTATAATTACTTTATTATTTTCTTTAATACTGGGTGGAAAAATTAGATGGTCGATATATACCTCTATGCGTTTCGTAATGGGCGCGGACATATAAGGCATAAAAATAAAAAGTTAGATTGTAAGAAGCACACCAAAGAATGCTTCCAACTCCTCTGTATTCAAATACGTATGTGTATTATATTCCCTATCAATATGCCTTAAGATGAAATTAGAAAAAAACGAGTGAATTCACTTCAACTTTTGTTCCAAACCATGTGAATAATTTATTGAAGTATATATCAAAGCATTAATATATATTTTTTTAGCAATTTCATGCTCCACGAAATAGGAACAAGTAGGTCATGCATGAGAGTCTCTCCTCACCCATCCTCGGTTTTACTTTCAACTTGATCCGCACCAATTTTAGGGTTTATACCTCACCGTTGAGGTGACGGAGGGATTATATGACAACTGTCAGAGTAATGGAATGATTAATCTATAATACATTGAAAATTTCATGAGGAAAAGACTGAAGGTGTAAAAGTTTTTTTCTGTGTGTGTGCGTGGTATCCTTTGTGACGATCAACGTAACAAACTTCCTCACACAATAAAACCGACCTTTCTTCGCACAATAGGTGCCAGTCTCTTAAATAAATGGCATCCGTTCTTACTTCGAGAAATATTTGCTTTTGTCAATTCTGAAGCTACGCTTAACTAATGCAAAACATATGTGACGACACTCGTCCACACCCGTCAGCTAAAACTTTTCTTATTGGCTGCAATTATGTGAATGCAATGGGTGCTATTTGAAATTGGAGCCTATCAGCTATTGGAAAAGGGAGAAAGTAAATTCGGGGCCATACGAGGTGAAATGGAAAGAAGTTTGGGGCAGAGAGTTTCATTAAATTGTGAGCTGCTGGCGAGAGCAGGACTGAGCTCTTGAGTCCAGAGGAGATGTCGAATTTTTGGTAGAAGTTTCCACTCTTTGGCCCAGGCAATCGTCTTAGCCGGCACCTCACAGTTCGTCAACCCACAGTAGACCATACAGTTTTCTGTCGGTACCGTTGGTATAAAACTTTTAGACGTTCTCATTGTGCGTCCTATGGTCCAAAGAAACTTTGCTTTGTTTTGGTTCATTCCCAGGTGACCTGATTTTAAAGAGTTTCAGTATTAAAGCATTAATACTCTAGCCTCTTTATTTGTATATCAATTTATTCGAGAGCTTCTGTTTGCAAACCGAATCTTAATTTGATTGTTATTAATTCAAATTCATTAATTAAATATTTTTTATTTGAGTTCTACATAAATTTTTCTTCTTGATCATTAAGTTAAACGCCAACTAACATAATTGTCGCCCATTGGTGGAGGTTAATTAAATAACCGTAAAAAATAACAAAACAGACTTCACTTCCTCCCTCTTTCCTTACAAATCTGCCATGCGAGTCTTACAGGGTTAAGATTTTAGCTAAACAAAAGCGCCATTAGAACTACATACACATTCATAATCAACAGATTTATCATCAGTTATGTAATCTATCATATAATACATATTGTTTAGTGACACCTAATCAAATTCTTTGAATGAAACTCAGCTCCTATTTATTTAAACATATAAAAATGAAACGTGAGGTTAAGAATTTATACAATACGACTACGTTCATTTTCTAATAATTACTTACCTAGACCCTGATTCTAGTTCACGTATATTGTAAATGTCGCACATTTTATATAAGTAGGTAGATTTTAGGTTATGGACACAAAATAGTGGCAAAGACACGTCTCGAGTGTATCGAGTGGTCGATAATTACAACTTCAGGTTAGGAAAAGTGGTCTGTTCAGCAGCCTCTGTCCATTTAAGAGCCCCTAATACGTTTCTAGGCTCAGCTCTCAATACGTAATGTATATTTTTCCTGTCTTGTCAATGCACCGACCACTATCCTAAAATGGACCATACCGTGGAACGGCTATTAAAGTCTCGTACCTCACCTTGAATCGTCAAGTATATCTTAGTGATAAGAGCACCTAGTACTAAATGGAGGTCTTGGGTCCTGTCAAGAATATTCTACCCTATACCGTTTCTTTAAGTTTCATCACACTATATATAATACGCATGTGGCATTACATTTACTATGTCTGTAAGTAAAGCATCAACAAAACTGCACGACGGAACGCGAGAACTACTGGAATCTGAACCAAAGTTGTATCAAACTGTAGAAAAGGAGGCACAAAGAAAATAACAAAAGAAGAAAACTATTGAATGCGTGTGCGGATCGACAATAAGCTTATCATCAGAGAAAAGAAGGGTGAACAGCCTGTGCAGCTGGCGCCTACTTCCTACAAAGCGAAGCGAGCTTAGGAGGAAATAATTTAAACGTGGAGCATTCATACCCTTTTTATTAACATCGCGAAGCTGACAATGGCGTTTTACTCACTCTTGGAGGTACTTCTCTCGATATCACATTATTTCGTCAACAGAAAGTCTGTATCTCGTTTTTAATATAACCAGCATAGACTAAATCGCGTATTCCATTTATAAAATTATTTTCAGCTAAAATTTTATAATGAGGTTTAATGTAATCACAGAAAAAATAATTTTCAACCCAGGAAAATATTGTTGCGTCCAACCCACGGTAAAAGCCAATTTTTTACTCTATCCACCTCAGGGTTTACGTCTCCTTTAAAACAAAGATTTAATTAGTAAACTTGTTGAGACTTTAGGACCTATTTCACACGCGGAGTTGAGGGCCTTGCAAAGAGTCATTGTTAGAGTACTTTTGGTGTAAATAATTTCCAATTTATATTATATTACACTCATAGACGTGAACTATTGATTCGTAATTACGTATAGCCAATCAGCCATAACATCATAATTATCGGACAAGCAACAAGCGGATTTACTGGCCTTAAGGATAGGCAATTGCTACTTTGATGTGTATTAGGCATTGCCTGATCATCAGGGGCACAATTATACTTACGTGACCGACATTCAAATAATTAAACAGACAAGTTAATGATAAATAAAATTTTGTAGATGTTTTGTACTTTCATGACTTTGTGATTGCATCACAAGAATGAGAGCATCATGTGAAGTTGTGAAAATGAAATTACGTTCAAAATAGTTCTAAAATTTGACCATATTGTTAATATTTCATGCCAATTCCCAAATTCCTGTTTCATATTCTTAAACGTTTATTTACACATGGTATTTTACTCCAAATTTTAAACCAAACTGCTTATATAACTCAACTCGTACATTAAACATTCATCAATTTATTTTAATAAGTACTTAACTTTCCGCTCAATTAATTAAATTATCAAAATTACATGTATCAGCTTTATATAAAATAACCAAATTGCCATTTTATCTGAAAAAATACGTACCTGTTACGTGTATACGTTAACGCGGAGGATGAAGAAATAGAATTCTTATAGCAGACAAATTCTTGTGGCTTTCTATGCAGATCACGGAAGGAGCAGAATCATCCTCGACTACAAACAATCAGAAAACTGCAAATTTGATTTCCTCTCTCAGGAAGCGCATCCGTCGCCTGCGTTCTACATTTATGCACAAAACTCACGACTGCAGATATTAAACCAAAATTTATGGTCTCTGTATTCATAATCAATTTAGTCCATACTTCATAGTATGGTTCGGGCATTAACTCCAAAAGTTAGTCTGTATTTCCTTGTTAAGATTATGAATTATGTATTACAATATTTTTCTGACGTATCCAAATAAAAATCAGTGTATTCGCCAAAAAATATAAAAAATATGAAAATAGGAATGGATAGATTAAAATTTATGAATCAGGTAAAAGTTTAACACGATAATTCGTAAATGATGAAAATAAATTTTTATACAGAAAATGTAAAAAAAATTGGGGCATTAATGATTATGTTCATAATTTTAAATAGTAATCTGACAGTTCGGTATACAAATTTAACAAAGATGAATTATTTTTGTCTCATCTCAGAAATTTCGTTACTCGAGAATTACCTGATTTAAGACATAAACTCTACCCTTATTTCTTGAACGGGTAGAAGATCAATAATATCCACAATAATAAATCAACACGTTTTAAATATTAGTCATTATTTAAGATGATAGAAATTGATATGTGAAGCCAAATAACTTTACAGATCACTGTATTTTTAGATATCTGAAAGGGTCGGAATAAATACATCTAAGAGAATAGAGTCACGGTAAAAAATAAAATTTATCAGAGAACCCATTTTTAGTAATGAGTGCAATTGGTGAACAAGTAATCGAAAACTAAATACGAATCATTTTTGAAATATTATAATCTATAAGCTAACCACTTGCGATTAAATATCAAACGGCTTTGCTCATTTCGGCAAGATTATTTCATCGTTAGGCCGGATGCCTTTAAGCACACCCTTCATACAAATAATATAATAATTAATTAGTATTGATACCACTGCCAGTGGTTGTATAGCCAGACTTCAGTCTAACTGTACGAAGAAGTTGTTACTTTAGTTCGTTTTGATGAGTTTAATACCGCAGATGACGTCAAACTTTTTAGAAATTTCAGACGCCTCTACCAACGTATATCACAAATAGATATCACAATAACCTTTATTTATATTAGTTAATATTTAACTATTATTATGATAAAATTTTACTAATTCAATCTATGAGGAGGGTCACTCCAATCCAATGGTCCAGCACTGGTTGCCGCACCTTCTCATAAATATTATTTGTGCATTTCCACATGTTTTGGCAGTTCAAAACTAATTTTGTTTCATTTATATTCTGTCCGGTTCAAAAATGGCCGCCGCTTTTCTTGTAGCACGCACACCGTTTTTCGCGTTTGCTGGTATCTACGAATTTCTAAATTATCCACGACTGTGTTGACGTATCCTTTTCAAATAAACTGCACCGTGTTCAGTACAATTAGGCTTACAAGACAAATTCATATTTACTAACATAATACTATTTTTTCATGTATTCTGTGTACCACGAACTTGTCGATTCCAAATGAAGAAAATTACATTTTCGCAGACTAATTTCTCCTAGAAGAAACAGTTTGAGAACTTCAATAACTTCCGTACTTTTACACATAGTGGAGTAGTTACTCTATATAAATTATTAATTGTAAGTGACGTTCTCTTCATAAATTTCACCCCTTTAAAAATGGGATTTTTCAAAATTTTTACTCAAATATAGTATAAAAATTGTTAAACAATGCAAGAAATGCTCAATTTCCACGTGTATGATAAGTGCGTACATCAATATGATACTTGATATATTTAGACATTTAAAAAAAACTATTTTGAGAACAGCATATATTATTATATAACAATTTGTGATTCATATTCTTCCACTATTATGTTTATATGGAGGTGATGAAAATAGTTGCTTTACATCCGGGAAAAGATTGGGCAGCAAGCTAATATATAAATAAAATAATTTTAAAAATATGTGCCATCACGAAAGGGATTTTGGACTTGAAATAGAATGGCACATTATTGCTTCGTTCCATGGGAAAATGCCTGCCTGCGATGGCATTGGAACGCTTGGTGACAAGGGTGAGATTACAGCGGCATCATAAGGATCAAATCTCGATATCTCGTGATATGTACAATTTTTGTAATGAAAACGTTAATGGAATTACGTATTTATTTACGAGTTCTCAGCACATCCAGGAAATCAGTTACAGGATATTAGAGGAAGGTTACAACTCTTGTCTCTAAATTAAAGGAACTATATCATGTCATTTTTTTATACCACAATCAGAAACTGTGTTTAAATGTTAATATATATCATCATAACAGAAAGTGAACTTCATCTAACTGCAAGAGTTGTATTATGAATGAAGATTGAAACTCAGCACGGTGATCGAACGCACTTTTAATAGCAAAATCAAACATTATAAGAATATATCACTACAGTTAAAACCAGTTAAAAACTAATTGTAGGCATTTTATAGTTGCAAATTTAGTTTAAAGAAAGTATTTGTATTTACATTTTAATATTTTTGTATTTCATTAGCTATTTTGAAATTTATATTACATAATAGTGGAAGAATATTATCAGAAATTGTTGTATAATATTAAATCATTTTCTTAAAATATTTTTCTTAGTTTAAAACGTCTAAATATTTGAAGTATTATATTGAAGTATGTATTGCTATCTTTAATCATTTTTTATTCTATATTTGAGTTAATTTCAAAGTTAATATTTATATCATTGTTTGCTAATATAAGGATCTATTATGCGAACAAGTTTCAGATTTTTATCTACATGCCCAACAGAGAGATATAGCGTCTCAAACACTGAAAAATTATTAAATATCCTATTTTAAAGAGGTGTAATTTGTAAAGGGAACATCAGTTACCGTTCATAATTTATATAGAGTAACTACACCACTATGTGTAAAAGTATGGAAGTTATTGAAGTTCACAAACTGTTTCTTCTAGGAGAAATTAGTCTACGAAAATGGAATTTTCTTCATTTGGAATCGACAAGTTCGTGGTACACAGAGTACATGAAAAAATAATATTAGGTTAGTTAATATGACTTTAACTTGTAGGTCTGAATGTACGAAACACGATACAGTTTATTTGAAAAGGATATGCCAACACAGTCGTGGATAATTTAGAAATTCGTAGATACCTGCAAACGCGAAAAACGGTGTGCGGGCTACAACAAAAGCGGCGGCCATTTTTGAACCGGACACAATATAAATTAAATAAAATTAGTTCTGAACTTCCAAAACAAGAGGCAATGCACAAATAAAACATTAATTGCTTTTAAGATGGTGTGGCAATCAATTTCCCTTTTCCTGGACCACTTGACTTGGATTGACCCATGAATTGAGAACATTTATTCAGGTCAATTGGCAAACCTGGAAATCTCCTGATAGAGCAAGGATCTCTTTATCTCGGCAATGTGTTACGATTCCCTCATTGCATTCGCACAATGTTAATATTATTCAGACATCAGACACTCGAAATTCAAGAGTTTATTGATATTCATCTGATGTCAGTTAATTGTTAAACGTAACTTCAAGTTACATTTAAATGATCATTCATCATTCCGTGCATTTCTTCTTTCTAAATAAGAGCAACTTCTCGCCTTCTTACTAAATTATTAATATGTTTCACATTTCAATACAAAACAAGTTTATTTCTACATTTTCAAATAACTAAATCTGGCATAACCAATAAAATGTTTAGTTGCTCTTGCATCCACCTTCCAAACCTCTCTCCTCTCTCTGACTTGCATCGTTACCATCTACTTATTGTTTTCCTCAATAGAACAAATATAAACCTGTCAAACGTACCTTAAAGTGACCTGGCCTTTACAAAGTGTTTTGATAAATATTGTATTATTTAATAAATAATTAATTTATGATCTTTATGAGACCGAAGAAGTTTAAATTGTAACGTGTATAACCACATTTTGGCAGCATTTTGCTCTCACGTTGTAACTTCATTTATGTTTCAGTTTTTGTTTACAGAATTGGTTGTGAAACTATTTAAATGTTTTGTATTTATCCGCAATATAATTTTGATTTTACAAATAGCAATTTATTGTAATTGATATAAAATTGACAATCATGTTAAAATGGCTAATTAACAAAAATAATCCAAATTTCAATAATTTATAATTTGTTTTATTTTTTACCATTAAAATATCAACAAAATATTTACCACTGATAAACAAGACAAATTAATTTATCAAATTTGTATTATTCCAGCATATGTTAAGACATTATACTTAAGTTCGTCAAGCCCGTTCCATGTTATTTAATTCTCTTGCCCGAACAACTCCACCTCAACCCCCTTACTCTCCTTAACTCTCACCTAAACTCACAGTGAAATTAGTTTAAATTTTGCGTTAAGTCTTTTCCCAAAATTTACTTTAAGAACTTGGCGAGCCTTGCCCTTTGTTCTTGTTTCTCTCTTCTCTTTCAAGCCAACTTCATTAACATTTTATAACCGTAATCTTAATATTAATAAAACTCCACAATTTCCCTTTTCTGAACACGTTTTCTTAATTCAATTCGTTTTCATAAATATACCAACAAGCGAGTCTTTATTCTAGTAAACGGAAAATAAGTAAAACGTACTTCACAGTTCCCTTCATTAAAATATTTGTTCGCCGCTAAGCCGTTTTATCACTTACAAATTGTTACACTCTAAAATTTACACTTTTTAACTTGGGGAAGTTATCGAAACCTTACTGTAATGGAAGTATTCCATATACGACTTAATTAAGCCCTAAATATAATAATTTAGTGTTCTTAAAACGGTAATTACTTAACATACGAAACCGCAAAAGAATAGAAACGTTTCTGATAAATGTTCTAAGGAACATTTTAGATTTACATGTATTGTTTCCATTAGTTCTCGATTGAGGAAATAGGATACGTCATACATTACAAATAACAAATAATTTTAAGAACAAAATAAGATCCATAATTGATTACAAATAATTTTCAAATAAATTAATAAAATAAAAAGTATATAGTCTAAAGTTATTAAAATACTACACGCACACAAGAGAGCACAAACAAACGCAAATAAGTTTTCACTACTTGGAGCTGTGCGACCTGGAATCTGGCCTTCCGTAGTACTCCAGGTAATACATGAAACAATAGAGCAGAAAAATGTACAGAAAGTTTAAAGCTATGTAGTAGGTGATTTTACAAAGCCAAACATTCAATACTTTTGCAGGAACCTTAATTTTAATTATTAGGGGGACGATTAAGAAAAACCTGTACAGAGTAAAACGCGCCATTTAATAGAATAATTTTAATCTGATTCACGAAACTTTTGTAGTTATTGTTTTAATGTTTTTAACCAATGGAGGAAGGCTGTTGTGTATAATTCTCCCGGTATTGTAAATAGATTTGTGGTGGAGAGCAAGGCGATGCTTGTCCACTTGACCTTAGAGCTGAACGATTTCTGGTCGCGTATTCATTAAATTCGCCATTCGTTTGAAACAGATTTATGTTCTGTTTTACAAATTTTAAGATTTCATGAATATATACGCTTGATAATGTAAGAAGAAAGGTTTGCAACTCGATGTAGAATTCACACTGGAAAGTATTGTAATGGCACGCTTTTGCAACTTAAATATTTCATTCCTCCTGGATCAGTTTCCGCAATTATAGATGCCATAGCACATAATTAAATGATAATACGTAAAGTAAACAATTGTTTCGTACGTTTTGTCAACGTTATGCATATGTGTTCTGAGAGAATAACAAGTTGAATTAAGTTTCCCAGCAAGCAGATATATATGGTCATTCCACGTTAATTTATCATCAATCCGAAGGCCCAGGAAAGGCTGAAGCATTGACTGAAAATTTATCTACGGATCTATTACTAGCATGACGACTAAACTGAACTAAATTAGTCTTATCTAGGTTAAGAGATAATTTATTCACGTTGAACCAAACATTTAGACCGTCCAGAGTGCTGTCTACTTTCTTAGTCAGATTATCAAAGATTTTATCTGCAATATATTTGTGTTCCCCACGTAGAGAATAGATTTTAGAGGATGTACGTATCCTGGAAGATCATATATGTGTAGAATGAAAAGTAAAGGCCCAAGAATTGATCCTTGAGGAACTCCACATGTCATAAATTCCCAATCGGCTAAGTGATGTTGGCCGTCTGTAGTTTGAGCTGCTACTTGTTGTTTACGGTTTGTAAGATACGATCTTAGTAAAAGTGACACATTTTCCCGAATTTTTATAATATTCCATCTTTTATTATTAATATTTGATGATCTACCGTGTCGAAAGCCTTAGAGAGATCAGCAAATATGCCAGCAACCTTCAGTCATTCATCCAATGAATTTTGATATTCTGAATGAAGTCGTACATCCCGCTATCTGTGGACTTTCCTTTAAGGAAGTCATGCTGTGCTGTTGATAAAATTTTATATGTATTCAAAAAATAAAGTAATCTAATATGTATTATTTATTCAAATATTTTAGAAAAAATAGGAAGGAGAGAAATGGGCCTATAATTAGATTTTTCAGATGCCGATTCTTTCTTAAACAGGGGAATTACTTTGATGATTTTCAAACCATCGGGAAAAATTCCAGTGGAAAGGCATATATTAACTATTATTCAAGTGGTTAATTGATAAAAGCAGCACATTTTACTAGATTTTAGTAATATTTGGTGATCTACCGTGTCATTTAAGCAATTTTTACGAGTTCATATTTTGAGCATGTATTGTTACTTACAATTATGTTTATAATATTACATAACCAGCTACCAAAAGTAAACTCTAAAACCTTAATTACTTGACGCTATGGAATATATGACAAGCGTTCTCCATAGAGAATCAGACTAGGACCTCTAGTTTACCATTGGTATTCATCTCCGCGCTCCATCTCACGGTTGCTGGTTCGTTGCTTTCTGTCCAATAATTCGCACCGTTGCTCAGTCATCAATCTCTCTCAGAGGACTACACTTGTAGGACGAAATACTATTAGCATATCTAAATACATATCACAAAGCGTAATTTTAATCCGCTATAAATATTATATTGTATCTACAAGCAACCTGTTTCAGATATTGTGTTTCGAACGTGAAACATCTGAAGTCGTCACTTAATCGGAAGCTAAACATCTATTTAATTTTGGCTTAATTAAAACGAAAGTTTTTCGTCATTCTATTTTTCCAAAAAACGGAGACAGTGTTCTCTATTACAGTGATGAGATGAAGCAGAAAACAAAGTCATACCATTAATATCGAAAAACCGGTACTTAAAAATTATTATGATTACAAACAGTAAATAATTAACGTCTCTTTTTCAGAATACTTAAGTCCGATAAATTTACGAAACTTTTTATTAGTTGAACCCACATTTCGTCATCAATGTTAAATTTTTATGAAGAAAAGGTTGTCAAATGTTTAAAAATCTAAACTTTTCTTTCTACAAGGGCAGTTTCAGATTTTCATTGAAGCTTCCCTTACAGTCATCAAAATTTGACGTTACTTCATGAAGTTCCAAATATGACTACGAAATGTCGGTTCAACTAAATAAAAACTTTGTATCGGGTCGTAAATTTATTCTATTTAATTGATTACATTACGTCGTCTTTGGAACTCATGATTACAACTGATTAAACAAAAACTAAGTTAATAAATTTTCTACGCGTTTATTTCGCTTTGTTATTATAATTTTTATTTTGGTCATCATTCGAAGAGAAAATTTACATTTTGTTAAGTTTTCAAGAGCTCTGAAGTGGAACAGAAAATAACAGCAGCCGGCCACTTGCCATATACAGCCCAAAAGGTGAAGGGAGGTAAAAAAACATTTCTCCACTGGGCATTTTTGTCGGCGACGCTTCGTTACTTAGCAAATTGAGAAAAGTAAACTTCTAAAAGCGCTCCCCTGATCATTCGCGCGAGACACAATTATGACGGCGGTTTCTCCAGCAACAGGTGAACAACCTCGAATTCGGAAGCTTGATTTTGTTTTCTGACGAGGCCTTATATTTGCGCGAGGGGCACAAGCAGGACGTCTGCGCTGATGCAAACCAAGGAAGAGTCGCTGACAAAAAGACCAAGAGGGTTTTGACCCTTTTTTGGCCTGGAGATGGGAAACTTAGTCTCCAAAACCTTCAAAAGATCGACTGAAGCCCTTTTTGGGGTACTCATAGCTGTTGTTGAGGTATTCAGTCATAACTAATCACCAAAATTTCACGGCTATAAGAAGCATGGTATAAGAATGCATAAAGTGAAAACCTTATGAACGGCAGTGTGTTTGAACACGCGTTTTATAAATTCTCGTACGCTATGTATGCTTTGCCTTTTATTTACGTACATAGATTAGATATAATGTATTTGGGTTGCACTATTACTATTTTTAATACAAGTACATTATTTTCCTTAATTGAATAATTTTGACGAATACATTATTTGGTAGATTTGTTTTACTTTCAGTGTGTTGCTTTCGGTACTTAGTGAAATCTACGTGTATATGCTGCATTCAAATTATGACTTATTTTTATGTGTTAAAGTAATATTAAAATAAGTTATGAAAGCTATTTGATTGTGTTATATATTTGTGTGATGGTAGCATTATATTAATTAATATATATATGAATTTTCTCAGAAATCCTGAGAAGAATTTTCATATTTCTCTAGTCTAAAATTTTTATATAATTGAATGAAAACGCATGATTGTCCGATAGGCCTTTATTTGTTTTTGATTTTGACTTTATTGCTAGCCGATAGTGGTAGGCTTTTGTCCTGATATTGTATAGCCAATATAACACTTATTACATTTTATACACGCGTTTTTTGTACACTTCGTCAGCCAGATGTTAAATGTCAATCTAAACATTTAGTTCTTTTAGCAAATAGTTAATGTGATTACCTGGTTGGTAGTACCGAATGACGTCAAATAACACTACAGGCGATAATGCAAACACAGTACAGTTGTAAAAAGATTTAACTGTGTTTTTACTATACTGACAGCAGCTTAAGGCTGGCATGTGAACATGACGTGGCACTGTGTGTAATAACGAAAAATAAATAGTGTGATGTTACGTAAAATGAAGTAGTTTATCTAAAACTATGTATATTAATGTATATAATGTTTCAAGTAGTAAGATGCGTATCATGATAGCTGTAGAAAAATGAAATTATTTGAAAAGAAAAGAAATCCAGTGAATATACTAACCTCCGTAAATTATTATTATTATTAAGCTGCTATTTGGCATTTGCCCGGTGGCAGCTACATACAAAGAAAATACAAATAAAACACAAATACAATTACGAAAAGTTTACACTAAGGAAGAATTTTGAAGTGTAGTTTTTTATCTGAAAAAGAAAACAAAGGAGCCACACAAAAATCATTTCACTGCCTTCACTGATTCTAAGACAACTACTCACTTAAGTTTTCTTAGCCTATTTCTAAACTGATTTATGCTACACGGAAAAGTCGTCAGTATTTCTGCAGGCAAGGAATTCCAATCACGTATTGACCTATTTACAAATGAAAATTTTCCTACGTCTGTGCGTTGCCCTTTTTCTTTAATTTTGAACGAGTGATTATTTTTAGAAATATAATTTGGCCCCGTAAGACGGTTTGTTATTTCTTTCCAGGCCCTGTGATTCACCCTTATAAGCTTTATATATTGCGCACAACCTCGCATGTTTCCTTCTATTACTGAGACCTTCTAAATTCTCGTGAGGATTGTTCGCGAATCGACCCCCAAACATTTTTTCAGCCCGTTTTTGTATTTTTTTCCAAAGCTAGAATGTAACAATTTTATACGGATATCGTTATATCCATAATAGTATTGATCTAGTATGAAGAAAAGAAGGTGAAATTAAACCTGAAAACAGAGTTTAACTCAGTAGAGAAACTCTAATAACAATTCACTGTATTATATTGTTTTGTTGTTGTTGTGGTAATCAGACCTAAGACTGGTCTGATGCAACCCTGCATGATAAACTATCTTGAGCAATGTTTTTTTATTTCCGCATAACTAAAACACCCCATATCGTCTCTAATCGGTTAAGCGTATTCCATCCTAGCCCCCCTCTTCTGTCCTTACGCCTCATACTTCCCTCTAATGCTAATTTTACAAGACCCTCATGTCTCAAAACGTGGGCTATTACTCTATCCCTTCTCTTGGTCAACGTCCTCCATATTGTTCACCCTTCCCCTATTCTGCTTAGAACTTCCTCGTTAGTGATTCTATTCACCCATATGTTTTTCAGAATTCTCCTATAGCACCACATTTCAAGGCTTCTCATCTTTTCCTTTCCGCAACTCCTGCCGTCCACGTTTCCGTCCATATAATGCCACACTCCATAGTAACATTTTTAGCAATTATTGCCTAATATTCACAGTTATATTACTTGTAAGTAAATTCCTCTTTTTTACGAAAGCCTTCCTTGCCTGCGTTATCCTACTCGTTATGTCTACTATACTTCTCCCCAGTCCGCATCTGTTATGGATTGTGAATAAAATTTATTTTAATACGTCTTCCCATTTATCAAATATTTTGTTGTGTTTGAAAATGGTAAGTAATTCTATGTATATATTTTAGAAAAATGGCGTGATTCGCAAATTATTAATATTTTCACGACGTTTCTAGGGATATTTTTCAGACGTTTAATGCAATGAAAAGTTTGTTTTATATTAAATTTTATTATGTATTATGACCCATTTCCAAGTGTTTTACATATTCGAGAACGGCTTGTATCTCTTTAGTCTTTATATCTTCGGAACGCTTTAAATATATTGAGAAAAATTAAATGGGGGAATTGAAACAACGTTATTATAATTTAAAATAAATTAAAGGACGACCAATAAGCTCTGTATATTTAATTTTTTGATAATTTAATTAATATGAATACGAGGAATCATCTTCCTTTCGAGACTTCATCAAGCATACTACAAAAATAACGTTACAATAGATTAAATATGGGTTCTATTATACAATTTTTATATATAAAAACCTGGTTGAAAACTACGAATTTAGCAATTCATGTCCTTCACTCCTTGACACCCTTCTCCAAAAAGATTATTGAATGTATTGAAGTATTTACAGGAGAGGAATTTGGTGTCTCGCACTACCTTCCGTGACTTACGGCCGAAATGGTGGGATAAAAAAGATGCTTTCACAGTTAAATTTGAACAATGGAAAAGGAGTTTAAAAAGTTTTAACTATTATAACAAAAGAGGATCGTAAATCTTGATCAAATTAATCGTATCATTTCTTACATTGAGTGCTGAGGGTTGCACCTGATATACAACATTTCCATCATTCACGAGAACTAATTATTTTCTTCAATTAAAATTTCCACTTTTGGGCAATCGAAATTATGATTCTTAAGTTGTATGTGTGTACTTTTGAGTGCCTAATTTTATGTTTTTTATGTTCTTTAATGCAAGTTCTTAAAGCTGTTTTAGTTTTTCCGATACACATTGAATCACTAAAAAAAAGAATTTTGTAAATGACTTTGTCTTTCCAGAAAGTTAATATTGTCTTTAATATTTTTAACGAAATTTAAATTATTTATTGCTTTTAAAACATCACCTGTACATATTATAATTGTAACCTGTGTACTATATTTGAATTGCTCTTAAGTGGCGTCTTTCAACATGTATAGGGAGACGTAGCACAGTTGTCTTGGCATGTTTACTGTAGTCGGCTTAATGGGATATCCAATAATGAATTCCGACTGCACTACGGCGCTGCCAAGAACAATGACTTGGATGAAGTGTGGGCGGATAACTCGGAGGCTATCAGAATCTGCGTATAATAGATTGGCGATTAACCTCTGCAAACTCTCTCCGTCCCTCCCTCTCCCTCTCTCTGAGAAATATGGTAGTTAGTGGAATCAATACCTGAAAATTTCACTACAACCTATGACAAGTATTTAGAATTCTACCAAATCTTATGGGTACCGTACACTGTACTTTTTTTTACTAGAGTTCCGTCACCCAGAGCTGCTGGAGGCGTGTAAAGACGCAAAAGAGTAGCTACCATAGAGCCAGAGATTGCAACAGATCGTTTGTTCTAGCGTTTAAACAACATCTAACTCGTCTCTAGCACCGCTGAATATTTCTGTGTCACTTCTCTGTTTCTCTTTAGTAGGCATTGTCAAAGTTTTCTGCACGGCAGCAGAGTTTGTTCGTTGTGCACGTTATTATCTGATAATATGGTACTTTCGACAAAGAAGAAATGTCGACAGAGAAGAAATGTCAAAAAAGAACAAAACCTAAATTGAATAAAAGTGCGGCACAATTTCGTTCCAAAAAATAAATGAGACAACAAAGATGGAAGAGTTCGGATAAGGCACCTTTTTGATTAAATTTTAAGAAATTATTTTGAAAATAAATTATATTTAAAAAGAATTGCAAGAGATACAGACAATTTTTATTTACTTTATTTTTTATTCCATTATTCCTCGACTGAGGAAACAGGATGCATCATTACATAAAAACTACAAAGTAATTCTGTCCAACATTAGGTCTACTATAAATACAGCATAATAATATGAGTGATAACAGCCTTTGACGTTACTAAAGGTAGAATATTTACAGAATGCATACAGGCTAACTCGCACCAGGTATATTAATTATTTAGACAACTAGCTATTCCCGCGACTACTTTCGCGCGGAAATAGTTCTTTTTATATTGCCCTAAATACGTAAGTACGGTATCATTTATTTATGATCGCTTCACGGCAAACCTTTTAACTCGCAGTTGGTTTTGAACAGTCCCGCTTTCACAAGTTTACAACAATAGATGGAGTGAGAATGCTCACTTACCCAGTCTCTCACTCATCTTGCCAAAATTATGCTAATAATAGAACAGTAAGTGAGAAGAATGCTGTTGGAACGGCTAATAGGACTTTCAACTCGCAGTTGGTTTACACACAGCCTTTCGCGCGGCAATTCATTGAATTTATAAATATTTTCTGAACTCTTCGAGATATCGAAATGAAACATACACGAAAATTTAGGATAAAATTCTTGTTTCAATCCCTGAAATTTTCATTGAAATCCGTTGAGTTGTTTCGGAGCATAAACAATTCAAGAGTATAGGCAATCCGCGTGCACTTGGTGATTTAACGCACGAATGGAAGAAACCTTCACTTAGAATTAATATTTATATCTATATATATATCATTATCGAAATGAAATATACACAAATATGCAAGTTAAATAGCCTTTTTTAAAGTTTTAAAAAAATCCGTTGAACCATTTCGGAGCCTATTCGAGACAAACATACGGACAGACATACACTTCAATTTTATTTATTGGTATAGATTATGAAACGAGAGTATACATACGCTCACTGGGGAAAGCACAAACAGGCAAGTCAGTTCACGGAACTGAACGAGGAGTAATTAAAATGGGCCCAGGATCATAATTCAGCTCACAAAGTTAATAAGTTGTTAGAAGAAATTGCAATTTTATGTGACGTTACTTTGCATGCCTATTTGGACATCCATAAAAAATAATGTAATAAAATTGCTGCGGAACTTGTAAAAGTTTCGAGAGATATCAAAACGATTTGAAAATGTCAACTAAACAGCAAGGTGAGGAAAATATACATTAACAGCGGACAAGCTGCAGGAGGCAATTATTGAGAATGTTTTCGTCAATGAATTTGATCTTCCAATAAATAAAACAACAAATGCTTTATTGCTTGAGCTGCAATAATTCAACTGTCTTGAAAGAGAGAAATATGACTAGAGACAATATCAGCTGTAAACAACAATGAGAGAATATGCTAGAGACAATATCCAGAGTTCTCTAGCAGTGACTGACTCTGACGTTTGTGCTAGAGTTTACTGTTGCCTGTAAACGGAAGTACAGGAGTCCCTGCAGCAATGTTGACAGAGCTCTAGCAAGACAACTCTAGCGTGTACAGGGACCTTCACGGTAAAACAAAATTTATCTATTCCAACTCACACATCTCGTGGTCAATGCGCCTGGAGGAATATTAAAGAATATTCACTAAATTAATAATAGAGACTTTATTAAATAAATGCCTACTTTTTGTAATAGAAGCCGTGACATTCCAGTTAGCTTCAAATTGTTCTAATATTTTATAGTTTTAAGTGGTTTTACTTTGTTTTTGTTTTGTGTCTGGGTGTAAGATGAACTTCTTTGCCAGTCGCGTAGTGAGAGTCGCTGGTTATAATGCAGAGAGGAGCTTGATTGCAATGAAATTTTCGTTTGCATAGAATCTAATTAACCAATACTTAATTTCAGGGGTGTGTTTCATCTGCTATTAAGTAAACCCAATAAAGAAAAGCTTGGAGTCGAATGCAAAAGTTATGTAAACGAAGGTAAGTATTTAATTTCAATATTGACACCGAGGCAATGGTTTGAATGTTTCTTGGAAACTATGAATATATATATATAATACGTTACATGGCATAGCCAAAGAGGTTCAAGTATTGAACCTTTGAACCTAGAGGAACGCTGTTCGTCAGTAGAAAACATCTCAGTAGTATTTGAAAATTGAAATTTTAGAATTTACAATAATTCTATTGATAAGAATACGGTCAAATATCCGTATACGTTTAGCATATTATGTGGGAGTTAACACAAAATTAATAAATATGAATAAAGTTTTAATCTAAAGTTTTTATGAAAAAGGAAAATCCATATTAAAAAATATAATTACGTCTCCTTTGTTGGCTCCCATTCAGGGCCTTGGCCTACCGGGTTGACTTCCGAGCGTCATCTTACATGACATATTCCAAATTTGGAGTGATGCGTGGTCAGCGATTTGATTCTCCAGCAGCCATAATCCCAGTCTCCGTGACTATGACGACACTTACATCCAAGCCCATGCCAGGATTCGATCCCGGGATCTCTGGGTTGTGAGGCACCGACGCTAACCACTACATCACAGGAGGTCGGCAAGTATAAGGACAGTATAAAATATTTAGAGTAATCCTTTAATAAATATAAAATGATACCCAATAAAAGCAAAACAGAAAAGAAGGAGCCTTCTTAGTCCGAATATTCTAATTACAGATCAAAATAAAATGTCAGTAATCATAATTAACATTTATTTTACCAACAATATTATTATTGATTACCTCCTGAAGTGTAGCGGTCAACGTCACTGCCTCGCATCACAAGTGTCCCGGCTTCTAATCAAGACTGGACGTCTGTGTTTGTTTCAATTCTGAGGAACCCATAATGATAAGTAATTAGTACCTCTAAACAATAAGACGATGTTAAATTATAATATAGAAACATGTCTACAGACTTACAATTGTCAGAAATTTTGTAGTTTTCCACCTTAAACCTTCAATAGTGTCGACCGGCTGGTTAGAAATGAAAATGTTAAAATTGGAAGAATTGATTTGAAACAGAAATAACAGACGTACATTTTTGGGGCAAAGAGGATGCTGCCACATGTATTATCAATGAAAGCTTTCGGAGGTCATGAGTGATCAATAGCTCAACTCTTCTAGAACCACTACTGCTTCTTCAAATTGATTAATAAATATTTATCTTTATTGTTGTGTTCATTGTTTACTCCATCAAAATATTATTGTTGTACAATCAAACGAACAATAATAATAATAATGTATTTAATTTGAATATAAATATAACTCAAATTAAGTTATAGTGGAAAAACATATAAATTTAATCATTAGCTCAGTCGGTAAAAGCAAAAATAATTATCTACGCAGCTTCTTAAATGGCTGCTCCCGGGAACGCGGGTGACGAACGATATAGTTGAAAATTAAATTCGCGAATCAGACGAGAATGGTTTGTGTGGAAAAACCGAGTTAAATTGCCGTTACCGGATGTTAACGCCTGATGACGTCGTTCTCCGTTTTTGTTCGTATGCCGGTTGTTCCTTTCCTGGGTCACGTCTTCTTCATATTAAGATTCTCTAGCGCCTCTCCTTCAGATCAAATGTTGTCTTTTTATTTTCATTACTCTCACCAAATGAATCTCCTTTCTTAAATGTGCAGAAACTAAATTTTATACATGTCGCCTTGTTCTGCCACTGCTTCGTCTCTCCCTAGCGTCTCTCTCCGGCAGCCGCTCTGCAAAAACTGTCCATCTACAATCTACTCGAGGCCATCAACAATGTTGCAGACGGTGACGTTTTCCCGCCTACTCGGCCCCACCAAGCCATTCTCGTCTTCCGTCTTGTATACCTAAATAACAAAAATTAAATTATTTTTGCTTTACCCGACTGTAAGGGTCATGAATCACTACATTATGGAATGTGTTTAATCATATTACGTAGTAGTTAAATTATATTGTTTTTATTAGATAATTAATTTTAAAGTTTGATCTTTGGTAATCAGTGAAGAAGTAAAGCTAATATATTTCAATTTGTAATGAGTTTATGTGGCAATCGCCATTTTATTTCTTCATTGGGTGAGGAATTCCCCATATTAGAGACGTTTAGTACAAGTAAACACCAAGGCGGCACCTCCTGTAGTGTAGTGGCTAGTGTTGCTGCCTCACAACTCAGGGGTCCCAGGTTAGAATCCTGGCATGGGCTTGGATGTTTGTGTCGTCATGGTCGAGATTAAGGCTGATGGGGAATTGATACACTGATCACGTGTCACCCCAAATTTGGAATGTGTCACGCCAGAAGACAGTCCGCAGCCGCCTCGGTTGACCTAGGCCCTCAAGAGGGCTGTTGAGCCATTGGAAGAAGAAGAAACGCAGAGAAGCGAGACGAAAGAGTACCGAACGTGACAGATCGAACGTATGACGACTTAAAAATCTGGTACCTGAGTCCCGGGAATTTTGAAGGACGCGTCCATTTCCAGAAATTAGGGAGAAAAACCGCGGGCCAAGTTGGATTTTAATTGGAAGCTGAGTGTCAGGTGATCCATGAACCGAGAGATGACCTGGGAAGATGATTGAGAGAACTTTCGGCAGTCGGACATGAACATATGAAGCAGGGACAAGTTGGGCAGTCGTGGAATAGAAGTTGATCAATCGTCAATGAAACTTGGTGTTAGGAAGGTGGAGATTAGATGAGAGATATAGTTTGGAGATTGGCAATGAACCTCAGAAATTAGGAAGAAGTAGATTGAGAGTGAGAGATGTTTACAATCTAATCTGGGGGCAAACTGAAAAGAAGATAGACGGCAGCGAGCAGAGGTGCCCCGTCTACGTAATCCGTGCCCAGAATTCCTAGAAAGAAGACCAGGTAGCGACAGCTGGATTCATAACTGGAAGGAGTCACCTGACGAACGTGGAAGCAGCCTGAATTACGAAAATGGAGGAGGAAGCCGCCGTTTCACAAAGGAAAAACAGATGCGTGTCTGTGCCACTGTCTGAAATGTGTCATGACTGTCGTTCTGCTGCAAAATTCCCCACAAAATTACTCTTATGAGATTGATTATAAGCTGAGCTAGTCGTGGTAATTTTTTTAATTTGACCCTAAGTTTTGTAATTATTGTTTTCTGTTAATAAATTTAATTTGTTTTATTTAATCCAACCAAATAATTTATTTTTTATTTAAATCCAAAAACTCCCAATTCATTATAAATTCTTGTACAACAAATTTTCCTTCCTCAGCTAATATTTCCATTTAATATGTAATTAAACTTTTGGCACGAGGCAAGTGCAAACTCAACCTACTCTCTCATTGTAGCCTTCGCGTTTTTTTAACCGGAGAGAATTAGATATATTTTTGTTGTTGTCTTTTAGTTACACCAATATGTCCGTTGGCAGAGCTGCTGTCTGCTTTCCGGTACTAGAAAAATGTCGTGATGTGCGGATGCTGCCTGTAACGACCTTCGTCTAGTTTCCAATCTCCTCATTCCTTCGTCCCTTTTATTCTTCCTTCCCCTGTTCCTGACTCTGCATTTGTTTGCAAGATTTGGAGTCGGTGAATCTCCGAGTAGTCCAAAATAAAACGATGTCTAACTCATCGTGGATAAAATAATAGTTCAAAATTTTCTTTTGCGTTGTTAATGGTTCAGTCGCCAGAACTAATTTAGAACACTATTTCCTCTACGGATGACAGTTGATCGCAGGTCATTTCTTCATTACTTACCCCTATTCAGCAAAGTTGTGCTCTGGAAGATGTTAAAGGCCACACTGTTTTGGGTTATTACCAAAATTTCGGAATTTTCTACTATGTGGCTACTTTGTATGCCCATTTTGCTTTTAGTTTGCTGCAGCAAACGCAGGATTCTCCTAATTATAGAATTGTTTTGAAAAATCTTAGGCCTCAAACGCCGCAAATCTATCATAAACAAATAGTAACACATTAAACGTTTTTCATATAAATGTACGATTCAGAATTAAATAAATTTGACCGCGGACATTCCTATTTAATTGTTTTGAATGGTTTAATGATCTCACTTTATCAGAATTGAGAAAAATACTTTGGTTTTAAAATAATTTCATTTATGCCACCGGGCATCTGCCCATTTGTAGATATAATAAATACAATATAATCATTTTAAATGTAAATAGTCAAATAAGGACAACATTACATAAAGCTACAAAAACGTATAATTTATTCGCTCACTTAATTTTCTGCCTTGATGTTATCGAATATTTGCCACCTACCATTATAGAAGTATTTGCTCTTCTCCTTTCTGGTTTTTCCTTACAATTTAATATTTCTAGGAATCGTATCGCCGAAGACAAATCTGGAATGGAGAGACAACTTCCCGCAGCTCCCCAAAGATTACAGCTATATAGATCTGCATTTAAAGTATAAATTATTTAATATTATGTTACTCAAAACGAAGCCAGTATTAAAAAGGGATTACTGTTACTAACCAACATGTATACGGGACTCCCTTCTTATGACATGAAATTTTTAAATAATACCAGGACGTTACATTTATTTCGATTGAGGTTTCAAATATATTTAAAATTATTATGCTTTGTTAGATGTCAAATTAAAGCATTACATTCTCATTCTACAAACCCCATGGACGAATAGTAAGACGAAATATTTCACGTAAAAGTTAAAAATAGAACTGAGGAGAACGTAATTAGGTCTAAGCCATGAAGGCAGTAAATGATTTATTCTTACGTTTTTAAAGGAAGTGATTTCTATCAGCGCTTGTTTTCATCGGAACAGATCGCCTTAACTTACTTTAAACCCGGAAACTTTGAGCCACTATTTATTATTGAGAAGGTTTTCCTCGCCACGTAACGCAATTCTTTATACGAAGTTAGAGCGTTCGCCGTCTTCTCGTTATCCTGCACATTTCTCGTCGAGTGACGTCACGTTTCAGGCGAAAACAATCATGGAGATGCAGCTGGTACAGTTCCTTTTGTAGTGGGTGGACGTAACGAGCAGAACAGCAACAGACATTGCGCGGCATTGCTTCATATAGAAAATTATCAAAAACAGAAGTAATAGATAAATGTTAAAATCACTTACATAAGATTATCGGGCGAAGAAGAAATATCATGGTTGTTCAGGATAGTTCACGAAATCTGCGAAACAGGAAGAATTCAGAAGATTTTAGTAAAAAATAACTATACACAGACCGATGAAGACTGGGGCTCACAGATGCCGACAGCACAGGAGAATTAGTTCAGTATCCCATGCATGCAATTTATTACCGAAAATAGTATATAGGAAGATGTAATGTCAAATAGAATGCGAGTTAGGAAAAGATCAGTTTGGTTTTAGAAAGACTGTGGGGACAAAAGAAGCAATATTGACTTCGCGTATAATTTTAGAAGACAGAATAAGAAAAAAATGGCCTACGTTCATGTCAATTGTAGATTTACAAAAAACGTTTGATAATGTGAACTGGAACACATTATTAAGAATTTTGAGGAGCACTGGAATAAAATATCGAGAAAAGAGGTTTATGCATCAAAAAGGAGTAAGACAAGGATGAAATCTGTCGCCCATGCTGTTTAACTTACATATATATATATGAATAATGTTAAAATGGAATATGGAAAAGGAATCATACTGCAAGGAGAATAAATAAAAATCTTACGTATTGCCGACGATATTGTAGTATTATCGGAATCAGAAGAAGACTTGGAAAACATAATAAATGGCATGAACGTAGTCCTGGAGAAAGAGTTCAATATGAGAATTAATAGAGGGATACCAAGGTAATACCAAGGTGTAGTAATTAGCACAGTCAAATAATATCGGCAATTAATTTTAAACGCTTTTCTTCTTTCCTTAATCTTAATGCCGTTACCACTCGTATGTTTGTTGGTATAACTAGTTCTACTATTAATCACGATAAAAATTAATAAATAGAAATTAGCCTATAAGTCAAAACAAATTTAATATCAACTTTATTAAAGTTATTTTGTACACGACTTTTCATTCATAAATTTAATCTGATCTGGTAAATTTTAAGAAATTTAGGAAAAAAAATCGGCCTCTTTTTTTACACGAACGTCAAGCTTTTCATTTTCCTAAATTTTTTGATTCCTTCGATAATCTGATTAAGAAAGTAGACAGCACTCTAGACGATTTTAATGTTTGGTTTAACGTGAATAAATTATTCCTCACCCTAGATAAGTTTGTTCAGTTTAGTGCTGATGCTAGTAATAGACACGTAGACAAATTTTCAGCCTATGCTTCAGCCTTTCCTGGGCCTTCGGATTAATAGTAAATTAAAATGGAATGGCCATACAGATCTCCTTGCTAGGAAAGTTCAGCTCTCTCAGAACACTAATGCAACACGTTGACAAAACGTACGTCAAAATGGTTTATTTTGCGTATTTTTATTCAATAATGTGCTATGGCATCTCTAATTGGGGAAACTGCTCCAGGAGTAATGAAATATTTAAGTTGAATAATTGTGCCAGTAGAATACTTTCTAGTACGAATTCTACAACAAGTTGCAAACCTTTATTTAAAAGTTTGCAAATACTTACTTTACCAAGCGTATATGTTCAAGAAATCCTAAAGATTGTAAAGCGGAATATTAAATTGTTTCAAACGAATGGTGAATTTCATGATTACCCGACCAGAAATCGTTCAGCTCTAAGGTCGGACAAGCATCGCTTTGCTCTCCACCAGAAAAATATTCACAATACCGAGATAATTTTATACCATATCCTTCCTCCAGATGATAAAAACAATAAGTATAACAATTTCGTGAAGTAGTGTAATACTATTCTATTTATTCTTTACATGATTTTCTTAATCGTCCCTCTAATATTTAAAATTAAGATTCCTGCAAAAGTGTTGAATGTGTTACCTTGAAAAATTACACACCACTCAGCTTTAAACATTCTGTACAGCTTTTATTTTATTTTTTTGTTTGTTTGTGTCATGATTGCCTGGAGCTAATATGAAAGAACAGTTTCCTGGTCGCGCAGCTCCAAGTAGTGAAAACTTCATTGCGTGTGTTTCTCAGTGTGTGTTTGTGGTCTTTTGTTTGCGTGTAGTCATTTTAATGACTTCAGACTATATACTTTTTATTTTTTTAAGATACTTATGTACCTTATTTATATTTTATTTTCTTTCTCTCTGGCTCTACAGCCCATTGAGGGCCTCCAACATGATCACTTCATTGATGCCACGTGTCATGTCTCGACTCATAGTCTAACGACATGACACATCCAAGCCCATGCCAGGATTCGAATCCGGGACCTCGTGGTTGTGAGGCAGCAACGCTAGCCACTACACCACAGGATGTACCTTATTACGTTCCTAAAATTATTTCTTATGTGTCATGTATGTCCTCAATCGAGAACTAATAAAACAACAATAAATCTAAAAAAATCTTCAACACTCGAGAATCGAAATTTAGGAACGAAACCTCGTGTGCGAAGGAATGATAATAAATTTTATATAACATTTCTTTTGACTTATGAGCTTATTTAGTATTCATTAATTTAAAACAGTCAGATGATATAACTAATTATATTTCGTGTAGTAAGAGCGGAAAACGAATGAATGCGTCACAGAAATTAAAAATATGTTCAGGGCAGGAAGGATGAGTTTATTTTCATGACATATTAGTTCTGGACTAGACAAGTAATTTGCGACAGTAAGGAGATCTAATTAAAATAAATGAACTTTGTCTCAGATAATGAGGACGATGAGGACATAATTTATGTATCAATGGGGGATAAACTCACTGATGTTGACCAGACTCCTAAAATCCTAAAGGAAATTTGTACACATTCTTGTAATCAGCGTAATGAGACAACCAACCAAACAGAATATGATGTCATAAATTTATAGAAGACAATACTAATTGTAATGAATAATAATTAAATTAAATGACAGGAATGTAAGGGAAATGTAATGTAGAAAATAATTGGACAAGAATATATTGAATTAGATTAAGATGATAATAATATGGGATTAAATAATAATAAACCAGTCATAAATATATAGAATTGTAATATATTAATATAAAATTCAGTCATTTGGAAAGTAGACTGGGGAAATGAAACCAATTAATTAAAAAAAATTGAAAATATTTTTAAGTTTTATTAAAAATTTACTGTCTACATCTTTATATAGTATTAAGAAAAATCCCTGTAATTTAGTGTACATGTGTTACTAAAAATATGAATTACGGTTTCTCCCATCTAACAGTCTTTCAAATTCTTTTCTTTCTTAGTCTTTGGACTAATCTAGTTTAAATCGGTGGATAATAGGGCGAGTAATATTTAACTCCTTTACTAACTTATTATTATTTGTGGTAACTGTTTTCTTTATATTTAAAAGAGACTTGTAATTCTTCTTTTGCAGAAATAATCGTGATGTTCTTGTGTACAGTTTAATGAGTTCCGTGCCTTGCAGGTTGCATCATGCTTAATACGTCGTCTGGTTTGAGTTTTAACCAGACGGTGTGTTAAGCAACACAAATATTTTTAAAGTTTACAATGCACTTTTTACGGATAATAGTGTTAAAATTGAATTGTTTTTAGTACCAGCTACCACTTTTGAAATAAAATTGCTTCTTAAAACCGTGATTGACATAGGGGTTTCTTATTATTCATTATATCAATATTTAAACGGTCAAAATACCCTAATCTTTGTGAATCTTATGTTTGATAATATGAAAAATGGTTTCACTGATTGTCACAGCAGCAAAACGCCTGGGAATCTTAAAATTTTCACAGTTTTAGTTATTTACCTAGAGACTTTAGTGGAGCTGTGTAGACACTTGGAAGCGTGTACCTGGCGCTTACAAAGCAATTAAAGTACAGCTCATATTAATGGCACAGGGGAGGCAGAATGTGGGTGGTTTACCGTGGGTCGATTAAGGGCGGGATTGTTTCTTCTTCTATTTATTCAGGACACGCTTTAATGAACAGCCGGCTCAATCTCATGAAGAATAAATAATGTGCGTCATGCACCCACGCTATGGATGTGGATAAAACGGTTTCAATAAGAGATCATTCGAGTTAGGCCAGAAGGTTTACTTTCAGAAACTCTGAGCTTAAAACGACACACCGTGGGTAATGTACGATATAAATGCACGCTGTTACATTGGGATCTGTTCAATAAAGCAACTGAAATCTTTATTGGAGCCATCGCCTTCTAATATTAATTTATTATATTTTAAAAAGCTATTTTAATAACAATTTCACGCAATAGTGAAATATTTTCAATGAACATTGATATGATTTCTATTTTAAAAATAAAATTTATTTTATATCATCATTCAGGCACCAAAAAGTATACTCATCCTTCTGTCTCTATACCCACTATTTCACTCTAGCCACAACTATTCTCTACAATCAGCTGCATTCTACCTTTACAGGACTCTACCCTCTCCCCCGTCCCTGTCTTAGTGTGTTCCTGGGCTAACCTTGTTGTAGTATTCAGTCCTAAGACTGGTCTGATGCAGATCCTCCATGCTAACCTATCTTGCGCCAGCCTTTTCATTTCCTTGTAACTAGTACAATCCACATTATCCCCAATCGGCATAGCGTTTCCATCCTTGGCCTCCCTCTTCTGTTCTTACCCCACACACTTTCTTCTAATGCTAATTTTGTCTAAATATATTCATAAAAAATTCTCCTCACAAAAATAATACTGACAATTGATAGCAACGGCCAGCCCTACATAAAAAGGTATTCGAGCACGTAATACAATGAACATTTTCAAAACTGCCAAATTAAGAAAATAATTTTCAAAATATCTCAACAACAAATAAGTTAAAAAAATAAAATTTTGATTATTGATACACATGTGCATTGGTAACACACGGTTAAAATTTCAGCTCAGTAGCAATTCATTTACAGGAATTTCAATTTTCAGTCCCCGTGTCCCTTAAATTAATTGATGTCCAGAGCTCTTATAAATTTTAATTTTAAATTATTTTCTGTTCTTGTTTAAATGTACATAAAGATTGTAAAATAATTAATATAAACCAATTAAATATTTTATTATAAAATCAAATATAATTACAATTAAACATTGTAATTGCTGTCTTAATTAAAGTCACTCTTTCTCTGCTATCCGTCTATAATGTTATCTCCTCCCGTTGAAATTATTTTCGTCTTTGCTCTTCTACTAATGATAATTCAGCGAAATTTATTAATATAATTTCTAATAAAAGATAAATAAAAAACTTTCCCGGCATATTACCAGAATAAGAAGACCTCACTTCAGAAATTTTAAGGAATTAAAACACATAGGTTTCAATAATTTGAAACACAACTATGTAAATTAATGAAATTCCCAGTGAAAAATTAACATAAATTATTTCGGTTAATCAATTAATTCAACGTTTCCCCCGCAATTCTCAGTCGCCGTCATGGGACTATGTGTCGCTCTTTACAACTGATATATTGTTCTTGTTGCTTTGATGATTAATAAATATTTTCCCACAGTTTGGTAAATTATTTATCTACGAACAGTTTCATTACACTATCATCTACAGCAGTATCTTCGCTCGTTATCAATATATATATATATATATCTGTTCCCCTTGTAATTGGCCCAAATGCTGTTTCGTTTTTTGGATTCAATTAATAACTATTGGATTTAATTGAAATCTCATTCTCCTTTGATTAAGTTTGTAATGTATTTACTGCTCAGAATTAAAGCTGTTTTGATACTTTGACATAATAGTAATTAATGTGTAAGCACACCATATTTTAAGTACTTATAATTCATGATTAAGCTTTGTAAGATTTTTATGGATAAAAACACACAGATTATAAATGATGTGCTGAAAATAATTTAACAAGATTGAATTTCGAAATTATTAGCATTTATATTTATATTTATTTAATCTTTTTACAAAGTGTGTATTATCTTAGTGTGCGAGAGAAAGTCTGGTGATTCTTCGTAAAGAAAAGTATTATGTTTGTCTTTGAATTTAAATCAGAAGAAACTACGGATTGCAGAGGAATAAATTAAATAAAACTATAGACCGTAATTCTGGTGTTTTCATCTTCAACGTATGGAAGGCCATGGTTACGTATCGCAATCCACGAAAATACGGAGACTTAAGTACTATTTTTTGGAATTGTAATTTGATTTTAGTGAGAGTTATCAGAATATAATATCGAGCAAGGAGGCTTATAAATAGCCTGTACAGATGACAGGCAGCAGTAATTAGAATAGAAGATCAAGAAAAAAAGCCATAATTAAGAAAGGAGTAAGGCAAGGATGCAGTCTGTCACCCATGCTGTTTAAGTTATATATAGAACAGGCGATGAAGAAAGTTAGAACGTAATATGGAAAAAGAATCACACTGCAATGAGAATAAATACTAATCTTACGTTTTTCCGACGATATTGTACCATTAGTGGAATAACAAGAAGACTTGAAAACCATAATAAATGGCATGAACGAAGTCCTGGAGAAAGAGTTCAATATGATGATTGTTGTGGGAAAACCAAGGTAATGGAATGTGCTTTGAGAAACAGTGGAATAACAAAGGGTGTAAGATCGGGATGGGATATTTTGAAGGAAATTAAGGAATTCTGCTACTTGGGCAGCGTAATAACTAGAGATGGTAGAAGTGTAGTAGACTTAAAGAGTAGGATAGCGCAGGCAAGAAAGGCTTTCGCGAAAAAGAGGAATTTACTTACGGGTAATATAAGTGTTAATATTAGGAAATCGTTGCTAAAAATGTTCGTGCGAAACGAGGACGATAGGAGTTGGGGAAAGGAAAGGAATAGAAGCCTTTGAGATGTGGTGTTATAGGCGAATGCAGAAAATCAGATGGGTGGATAGAATCACCAACGAGGAAGTTATATACAGAATAGGGGAAAAGTGAACAATATATACAATTCATACGGTTACTTAAAAATTGGCACTTTTCAGCACTTTGAAATTTTTTCCCCCTAAATTACATGAAAAATTAAATTTATTTAAAGGTATTAACATGTAGATTCGGTACAAGAAGAATGAAGACAATATCTTAATATTTGTGCCGCATAGAAGGTTTTTGGTACCAGAAAATATGAAGGCGAGAGAAACACATTTTTCTGAAAAACAGTAATAATTTTTTTAATTAAATCCCAACATATTAATTAAAATTGTCCTACAGAATATGTTACACCTTCCTTATCTTGTTTGGCATCTCATTTTTCAGTTTACTTAATTTATAGGCATATTAATAAGAAAAAATTAGAAAAAAGATTTTTTAAAGATTTTGGCCGAAAGTTCAGTCCCCGTGTCCTTTAAGATCAATATTAAAATTTATTTATACCAGAAAATTTACAGCTCAGTGTCATTATATGGATCAAAAACGGAACTATGCTATTTAAATAATGGGCATGGTTTCGACATTAACTATGCTAGGACTTATTTCCATCATACACTGATTATAGCGTTTCCTGTAGCGACAGCCAGCCTTGGGTTCCTGGAACAGTTTGGGAAACATAACAAGTCCACAGCTCGTCCGTGTCTTCGATTGCAGGCTAATGGGAAATATCTTCCAGTGACCCAGTTAATACTTTTTTTTACAGCCTCACTCAGCTAAGACTTCCAAACTCCAAAAGAACGCTGTTTGCTCGTCAGATTTCGAATGCCTCTGTATTACTCTACTCCAGTATTTATATTTGTCCACTACTGGGTTTGTCACAGCTGATTTGGGGTTCGGTGCCCCCTGAGGCACATAAAAAAGCTTTCTCTCCACGCTAACCCTTCCTCAGCCCCTCTCAGGAATGCGTGACAACCAGCAGCAGGTCAAAAATATAATAAATTATTTAAAAATTTATAATAATTTACTTAGCAAATAAATGCTACTAGATACTAGTTTACATTTCATATACTCAGATGTTTAAATAAACAATTCTTAAATTTATTAACAGTCTTACATTATCTAATTTCTATTGGCAACTCATTAAATTCTTTTATGCCTTTAATAAATATATTATATTATTTTAAATCTAACTTAGGTCTAGTTATGTCTGATTCTATTTTACTTCTAACATCGTGTGGTTTCTATCATACTTATAAGCTAAATAATTCTTAAAATAGGACGGTAACAAATTATTGATACATTTGTACAAAAATATCATGGTATGAAATTTTAAAAAGTCCTTGATACATAAGATAATTTGTAATGCCCTATTTTGAAACTTGTTAATGCTGTCCATACATGTATTAGATATCACATACAACACAGTACAACAATAATTAAATAGTGGAAGTATAATAAAGTTATAAATTACAGTTTTAGATTCCTTAGTTACAAATTTTCATACTCTATATAAAAACCCTAACCTTCTACTTATATTTCTACCTAAAAAATCTATATGACAATCCAATTTTAGATAATGATCCGATATGACTCCTAAATATTTAAAATCAGTAACTCTATCAATCTTCTTATTGCCTATAACTGTTTCACAACTATCATCTAATCTACTACAGCTAAATTTCGTGCCAATGTACATAAATTTAGTTTATAACACATTTAACTTAAATTTATTTACAAAGAGATACATACTCAATTTACTTAAAGCAAGGTTCATTTTATTAACTAAATTTATTTGATCTTTTCCAGAAAGGCAAGTCACCGAACAATACTCACCCTTCCGGCTGTCCCAGTCACTCGCAGAAGTGTGCAAATTCCTACATGCACTACACAACTGAATTAATTTCTCTTGCTATGTAAGGATTCGGGCATCGGGAAGTTATTTGACATCATATACAAAATTTCTTTATTTTAAAGTCATTGCATTTTAAGACGTTTTTAAAAATTTATTTATTTTTAAACAACCTAATTAAGAGCGTCGATTGCATACACAAATTATAAATTTTAATTTTAAAGTAACATAAAACTAATGTTACACAATTAAAAGTCAAGTTCAACGTAGACGAAAAATTAAACGATATGGGATCGTTCTGTCAGATGAACAAGCATTGCCAAGAACAATATGGTTCACTCACTGTGTTCAACGAAATTTCTCCTAAATTATTTCCCTACAAAGTAAAACAAATAAAATTAACTCAAATTAATAAATTACATTTGAAATTCCATACTTAAAATTATTTGAGTAACAATTATAAGGTTCCAAAAATTATATCAATTTTATATGAAAATTCCTAGCATTTCTCCTAACTTACCATCATATTATATATTTTATTAAAGGAATTTTGTTACTTATTGGCGCATCCAGAAGATTATTACACTAATGTATGACACCCAAGACTCAATATACGTGTCAAAGAACCATCTGTTTGTTTCGGAAACCCGTGCGGGATAATTACGTTTTACACAAATTTTCTCTATGATGTTTGTGCAGTCACATCTGGGTTTCTGATTAGTTAATATACAAAGTCTGAATAAAAATTAAAACAATCTCCTTAGAAATTTATTTTTCACATTTGGTCCTACTGCGATTTAATATTCTAAATTCACAATGCATAATCACATACCTTGCAGTATCTACATTTTTCTCCGTATCATTTAAATACTTCATTTGAGTAATATTCTGATGGATAGATTCTGATAAAAATCAGAATCAACAATATTTTCCGCGTAAGCCAAAATAACCTTAATGACCGTAGATTTAACTTTTCCGGGAATTTTATATGTAACTGTGAATGTTAGTATGAATAAATGCGAAGTAGGGTGACAGCATAAGCCCTTTTCCCGGAACAAAGCTCAAACAAACACTGTTCAAAACAGAAGAAGAAAGCCTTTTAATGCCAGAACGGAAGAATTCAATGAAAAAAAGCTGCAGTTGTGAGATAAGCAAAGCTGTAGCAAAACGCTGCAGATGTTCATCTCTCAGTGCCGGGGATTTACAGTGTAAATGCGGAGGCGACCTATTAACTGAGGCACGCGTATCTGCCAACAGGATCGCTGCAGACTACGTAGTTCTCAGAAAGGAAACGAAACCCAAAAGTGGATAAGTTTTTTTGTAAAATTATTCAATGAATGAGTGATATTACTAATGGGTATATTGTAGCACGCTAACACGTCTTCAAAAAGGCATTTTCTGAATATGTTTCCGTTTAAATGAATGTAACGTTTTAAACTATTTCGAATTATTTTTTCTATATTTCTATATTTTGTTTTGTATTGAGTGATTATTGATTAATGAGTTTTATGTAATTTAAAATAGACTCATAAATTTAAACTAACGTGGGAACAGTACAGAAATGTTAATATGACGACAGTGAGCGTCAAACGGAATAATTCTTCTAAATCGCACATCTCGATTTACTTTATTTAGTTTAATTTAATTTGTCATTTTAATGTAACTTAACCGCGCTGAGTGTTTGCCGGATAAACTGCGTTGCTACCCCCAGGTATTTAATTATTTTATTTTATTATTTTAAATTTACGAGTGTAAATATCTGTTTTAGATGTTCGGCTGATACAAGCATGACCAAGTACAGGCAAACAATTCTAGGAAAAAGCTTCCGTTTAAAGATAGCCAGGTTCACCTTTACAGTCCCAAGCATAATTTTTCCCAACCAACCACGAAACATTTAATAGATTTGACTGGGAATGCTTAGGCCAGTTTATACCAATTAGGGGAGGTGCAATAAGAAAAGGAAAGAAAGGCTTGGCAAAAGATTTGCACAAAGTGAGAAAGGCATTGTTAACTGAGATTTGACGGAGAAAATATCTGTGTAACAACGAAGAACGAAGTAGATGACCTCGTGGCTGAAAGAACCGGGCGTTGCTTCAAGTTTTTTGGCAGCCGTTTGAAGATTCTTTCCTTGGATGAAATCTCCACGGTTTACCAACCGTGAAAATTTCACCCGAAGTTTATTTTTTTTGGTCAACATTCCTTTCTTTTCAAGTTTCCAAGTTTAAAATACGGTAACCTTGGGGGAAAGAATATCATATTGAGCATACTAAAATATATATTTTAAACTTAGTCTCCTTCTTTCGTAAATTTTTTCTTTAAATTTTTTAAAGAATGTAATTTTGCAAAAATTAATTTTGATTATATTTAATGAATACATGGTGTGCTACACTTTCCAATAGATTGACTTTTCCTAGCTGTAATGTTTCTATAAATAACTCTCGAGCTTCTAACCGTGGGCTATTAACACAGAGCAATGTTTCGATGAATTTCTCTGTCGTCATCATCTGTCTAAGTGACTTCGGGTTTGTATTGCTGTTCTCCAAGCTTGATATGGAGGAGGGTTGGGACCTATTGATGTCTGTAGGTTTAATTTAAGTTTAAATAAGGCCAAAAACAGACAAAAATTAGTGAAACATAAAATATAATTGAAAAGAAACTACATGTTTCGGTCCTGAAATGGTCGCTCTACAGGTTGAACTGAATTACAAAGCACGAAATTATAACATTAAAAGATATTGCAGCAGAGGCAAAGAATACAGTAAATAAAGATACCAAAAGACAAAAATATTAAAAAAACAATGATAATAATTTTCTTTCTTTCTCCATGGCTCTACAGCCCATTGAGGGCTGGGCTTACCGAGTCGACTGCGGACTGTCATCTTGCATGACACATTCCTAATTTGGAGTGACACGTGGTCAGCGTATCGATCCTCCAACAGTCTTAATCCCGGTCTTCTCGATCGGATAATAATTACACATATGATAAATTACAATTCATAAATTAAGATATTATATATAGTACTGAGAAAATCATAAGTGATTTATTTTTTTACATATATATATTGAAACCAACTGATCTCTTTCTAAGAAAAGAATTGAAGACATAAATGAAATTTGTACACCAATTTTAAATTCGCTTCCTTTATAAATGGCATATATTTTAACACTTCAGTCTACAAAATAAATATGTGGAATTTATGTTATAAATAATTATAAGAATTATAGTAATTCGATTATATTTATGTACAGTAAAACGTATATCAGGTTGGCACATAGTACCTTATTCAAGATAGAAGAGGGAAAAATTGTTCAAAAAATAATAATTTATTGAAATACTGCAATCAAAAATCCCTGCGATATATCATTAGAAAACACAGAAACATAAAAAAATTATATAAATACTTAATTAAAATAATCCAAGTAGAATACGAATAGTTTATCTATATAATTTGTGACGCCTTAAATTTTCGTCGTATACTTTATTTTATTTATCTAAATAATTTTTTGCAAAATTAAACAATCAGTACGAAGTTTTCATAGATAACAAATTCTGAGATATTCGCAAGGCACCCTCCGGGGTAAACCCGACAAACAAACACAATCATAAAACTTGCAGCCTGACAAGAGTAGTCCTTTGTATTAAAAAATTTGCGGCCCGGCGAAAAACCCAAGGTAAACAAGGTGGTTGACCCAAAAGATGACTGGGGGGGTCCCCTCCCAATTTTTAATTTTTTGGGAGGTAGAGTATGAACGCCATCCCCATTGGAGGACCTGGGGAAGATAGAGAAAGCGGGGAGACCAATGAGGCTTTTAGGAGAGGTGAGTTCGAGGTGCAAAGAATCTCGAAATAGACAGTTGGAGGTGAGGGGCCAGAGATGAGCTAGCAGGAGGAAACGGAAGATCGGGCTGGTTGGATTCCAGTATCCCTGTTTCACATTGCCGACCCGGAAGATGCCTTTGCGTTGAATCCAGGATTGCCGGTCAATCAGGAAAATAGGGGAGGATGAATTCAAAGTAAGAGACAAAAGGAAATAATCTCTTCCTCTGCTATGCGTATAAACACGTAATTCAGCCCTGAGTAAAGTAGATTAAATTTACTACAGTCTGTTACTCTGCTGGGCAAATTAAAGTCATTAAAATTGATTACTTTTATAAATATTGTAATTTGTTGATTCTTTTACATTTGTTAATAATTAAAATGTTTTAAAGGACAAAGTTGAGATTTAATGGCTCTCACACATTTAAATGTATAATATAAATTATTTAATATATTTATTAAGTAATATTTAATATATATTCTTTAATATATTTTAATGTGAATATGAACTAATATAGAGAGAAACCCAGTACAGACACTTTAAAGTAATAGCAAACCATTAAAACGATGTACTAATCTTGTGTGTGTTAACACTAAACTGTGGACAAAGCTGCGTGATTCACATGCGGTACACAAAGCAGTGATCGAGTGTGATCCACACATTAATGTGCTACCCACAAACAGCTAATAAGTTACGGCATAGCCAGAACATTCGGGGGATAATGCATTATTTTATCGGATGGTAATAAATTATGTTAAAAATTGTAATGCTACTTTAGTCACAGCAATATTTAATTTGCGCGCGACCAGGGAGAATAAATTATTATACTGACATTCAACTCGAAAAAAATTAATTTATAATGATTACAGTGATATAAAATGCTCAAAAGTGAGATATATACCACAGTAGATGGAAACTTAAACTTGAATCATCAGTGTAACTATGTTTGCTAATTATTTAAATTGATAAAAACTAATATGATGGTACAACATTACAAGTACTGTGATGTTTGCTGGTTTATAGGTCATTACAGTACCTATAACACTCAACTCCGTTCGCATACTCCATTCTTATCGCTGCGTCATATTCTTCACCATTACTGTTGCATCGTCGGAACTGCAGTCAATACACTATACACTTCGTCTTATATATCTTTCACTTGTTATCACAATTGAACCTTTATGAGGTTTACTACATCCTCTTAACCTTATTAGAGACCAGCGTTACATACGTTAATGTATTTCCATTATCAATCGATGCATCTATTTCTAGTTTAATCTATTCCCGTTTTATTACAATATATGTTTCGTATGTTTACTAATACTTAAGTTACCTATCGTAAAACGTAATCACACTCTGTATTCATATATATTGTAAATGATAAAAAAGACCTGCATGCATAATTTGGGGGCACAGAACCAAAGGCAATCGGTGTGAGGGAAGTTGCATGCCAAAGACAGGGACAATTTAAAAGTTACACGATGGCGCGACGGGGGTTTTTCCCCCAAGTATCGTGAGATTAGGCGGCATCGGATGATGAGCAAGGATGGTGTTTTCCCCCAAAAAACGTCGATAGAGCAAACGGCTCCTCCAAGAGAGGACAGTATCGGGCCCCACCACCGACTGAATATGAAATAAGATAGTGGGGACAAATTATTAAAAACTCAAGAAAAATTTATTTTGTGACATTAAGATTGGACGTTAAGATTCGGGATGGATAAGACAGAACTTTAAGGAAGATTATGAGTGGATATTAAGATTAAACTTTAAGTGTAGATGAAGATTGAGTTTTAAGAGAGAGCAGTGAAGTTGGAGATTGTGTGGACATAACTAGGGGAAGGAGTGCTCCAGTCCGGGACTCTGAAGTTTTCATCATTGTTCCACGCGGTTTTGGTTGGGTCCAGCAACAAGTACAGGCCAAGCTGAGAACAAAAGGTAATGACTCTGTCTGTAACCTTTTTCTGATTTCCGAGTAGGATTTTTGTTAGTCATTTTGCTTTACGGGAAGACCCGTTTAGACAACTCTCAGTGTAGAATTAGTGTAGTTAGTTTACAAGATATTTAGTGTGTATCAATTTTATATGTATATTGCTATTCGTGAACAACAACCATATTGTACATTGTTATAAATAAATGTTAAATTAATATTTTTCACATTTTTATAACGATTCTTTTTTATAAAATATTTTTTCCTTATTTTATGTTCATATTTCATATGAAAAACCTTCTTTAACTCCGGTAATTCGTCAAGAAAAATTGTGGAGTAAATTGCAAATATTCGTCTTTTTCAGTTCGACGGCCGAAGAATATTTAATTATCATTTATAATCATTATTCCATCTTTCAAGTTTTGGTTCCCTAAAGTAAGTAAATACGCGATTCCCATTTCAATTGTAGTATGATGTTTCTGTGTCCATAGATAGCGTAATTCCACAAAGTAAATTGAGCCTGCGTCCACCTGGCTAACTGACTGACTGAATGGAGTATTGGCCGAAGGGTCGACAAGGCGTGCTGTTGACCCAACGGAAAGGGAGTGTTGCAGGCAAACAGCTGTCTCTAATCGGCCAATAGCTGACGTCAACGCTCTGAGGGCACGTTACATATACCAGACCACTCCAACACGTGTTAAAGTGCGTGGCTTGCTCTCAAGCAGGAAGGACTTAAAGAACATCCCCTAAGCAACAAAGTAAGACAACAAAACTATGGCGGCGCAAATGATAGAACACAAGGTCCACCGAAAGTTTTCAGTCAGCACTTTAGGCTAAATCTTGAGGTATATGTCCACCGCATTCGTCGAATACTTCAAGAGAATACGGGATCAATCTAATTACTAACTTCCCTAAAAACGTATGGGCATTATTCGCTGTAGGCGCGTTGATGAATATGATTATAATATTATGTTATAATACGCAGCAACAATAACGCTAAGGTAAACTATTACAAATTTTGCAATAAATAAATAAAAAGACGCCATAAAAGTCAGCATTAAATATCTCACTATTTATTCACAAAAGCGACGTTTCATCTCCATTTTGAGACTTCCCCAGACTTACTAAAAACATAATATAACAATATATTAAATATAAGGTCGATGTTACAATTTTTTAAATTTATGTATAAAAAACATGGTTAAAGCTTACAAATTTAGCAATTTATCATATTAACTCTTTTACTCCCTCAGTCGAAAAGGTTACTGTATTTATATTTGAAGAATTTAGTGCCGCCAACGTCTATCTCGAGTGACGGTTACGTCCGAAATGATGTAGAAACAATGAGTGCTATCGGCAGTTAAATTTTAACAATAGAGAAGAATATTAAAGCGTTAAACTATTACAACAAAAGAGTATCGTAAATTTTGTTCAAATTATTCGTGTCATTTTTAACATTTATTGCTTGAGGGTTGCCCCTGATATACGTCATTTCACTCATAATTCTCGAGAAGTAATTATTTTCTACGTCTAAAATTTCCACATTTTGCCATTCAAATTGTGATTATTAACATGTATGTGTTTGGATACAGCTGTGTACTTTTGAATGTCTAATTTGATGTTGTTTTTATGTTCCTTAATGCGAGTTTTTAAAGCACTTTTAGTTTGTCCGATACACAATGCATTACAATCTAAAAAATTAATTTTGTAGATAACATTATGTATTTCCAGAATGTTAATATTGCCTTTAATATTTTGAACGAAATTGAAATAATTTATTGATATAAAAACAACATCTACACCGTAATTATGAAACAAGTCAATTAGTTTATTTTGTATGTTATAAGATAAAATTATGAAATTCATTTTTTTGTCAGATAAATTATTGTCGGAATACCTGATTGTATTTAATCTAATTTTAACATGTTTGTTAATGAAATTGATTGGGTATGAATTTAGTAACAGAATATTGATAACTTTATTTAGATTTCCCTGCAGTATTTGTGATGTGACAACTTGACAGCTTTATCTACAAGATTATAAACCATGGCTTACTTTTGAGCAATGCGGTGATTGGACATATAATTAAGAACTCTTCCTGTAGATTTTTGATACCAATTGGTATAATTTTTAAATTCTAACACTTATCAGAACATCAATAAAATTAATAGTTATTTTGTTCTATTTCGTTAGTAAAAGTTAAATATTTTTGATAACTATCCACTTATTTGGTGATAATAAGAAGTATTAAATGAAAAATAAGTTTAGTTCGAAATTAAATTGAATACAACAAGCATATCAGAAAAAACCATAATCTTTTCGGCTGAGAGAATCAATGAGTAAATAGGATGTATTGCTAAATTTGTAAGTTTTTAACCACGTTTTTTATAAATGAATTTAAAAAATTGTAACATAGATCTTATATCTAATATATGGTAATATTATGTTTTTAATAAGCCTGAGGAAATATTAAAACGTCGGTTTTGTGAACAAATAGTGATGTATTTAATGCTCACTTTTTGGCCGTCGTTTTAGTTATTGTAAATTTTAAAGTCAAAACAGTTTATTGTATTACAAATTTTGTAAAATTAAACATTTCGGGGCTAATAGCTGGTACGTCATCTGCACCCGTAGTAGGCAGGAGTTAGTTAATCCACCCACGTTAAACGTAAATGCCAGTCTAACGAAGCCCAGACACCAGTAACCTCTATATCATTAATAATTTACATCTTTGGTACTGACACCTCAAAAAGACTCTCTTTTCTAATGTTCATCCAAAATCGTATTCTGATATAAATTTATAGGGGAGTGATATTGAAATTGTTAACTTATAACGACGGACAGTTTAAATACACCTATTATTCTTTAATTATCGTATATGTATTTGTTTTATAATTATAAGCACCCATCACAATTTAGTGCTTAGATATTATAAACGATAAATAAAATTATGACAGTTTCGTCCCCATATTTGGGACCTCTGCAGTTATCTCTGATAATAACATTAAGTAAGCAAATATAAATACATAATATGTTGCAATATAATTTAAAACTAACGTCACATTACCTAAGTTGTTCAAACGTATAAACTAAATTAAAATAAAATTTGTGCTATAAATTTGGCAAAATTTGATTCAAACCAATTTGACAAAAGCAATATATGCTAAACTAGGCCAAACATCAACATTTTATCAATAAAATATTGAACTTAATCTGACCTAAGTTTAACGCACAAAATACAATAAATTCAGAAGTAGCAATTTGAAGTGAGTATATTGTGTCTCACATACGACCACAAGATAAATTATTTTTATAAGTTTTATTAATTTGAAATCACTACACCAAAATTTAGATTTATTTAACTTATATCTCTACTGTAACGAAAGGGGATTAAACTAATTTATAAAGTGTGTAACAGGAGGAGCAAGAGTGAAGTAAGCCGGAACACACCGGAACAACGTTCCGCTAATGATTTGGAGACGGAACGCTGTTCCGGTTTAAAATCATCAGCAAGAATGAAAAACAACAATTATTTTTTGTAACATTGAAACAAACATCAATACATAAGTTTATAGCAGAAATATGTCCCCTTATAAACAATTTTGAACCAAGGCTGTATGTAAATCCTTGAAGGAAATGCAACGGCCCAAAAAAAATCTATGATAAATGCTACTTCAATTTGTAGAAACTATTTAATTATATCATTTTGTATGATTAACTATGTGATTTTCTGTTATTTTTATATATTTGTGATTATCTACAATATAAAAGGAAATTATGATTACGAATATTTCTTTTGCACTCAACAAAATAAGTTCCAATAAGACATGTTTTATACTTTCACCCCTGAGGAGGAGTAAAAGGAGTCAATATCAACATTCTTCTTTTTTAGCAATTCATTCAGCAACGTTTCGTTGTTCTGGAATTTGTGGAAAGAAAAGTTAGGAATAGAATGTAATAAGTGTGCCACCTGCTGCCTTCAGGCAAATACTTGGAAGTACTTTAGAAATTAAAATAAACGTATTTTTTAAATTTTTTATAGGAATTGCTTAAAATGACCTCCATTATTTTAACACATTGCCTGACTCTTCAGAAGATACCTGGAAAACCACGAATAGCTTGCAGCCACAAATAAGTGACGAGGCTCTTCGTCATGCATAAGCAATAGTTACCATATGGTCCCAGAAAATAAAATCTAAGAATTTCAGATCAGATGAAGGCAGCGGCCACGCAATCGACACTGCCCTTAGTATCTCCTGTCAGGAAATTGATAATTAAGTAAATTACGCACGGCGCGGTCGTAATTAGCAAGACACGATCTTGTTGAAACTGCATATGCGCCTCCAATCCCAATGTCATACCTTCAAGTTGTTTGGTGATGTCTGTTACAAAAACTGCAACACCGAGTCACCGCTTAGAACATGCGGCAAGACGAATTGTATAACTAAAGCATCTTCGCCAATTCCAGATCACATGTTAGCATAATTGTCCTTTGAAAACTGTGCGTGTGGGTTAGAAGTGTTGGTTGTGACTATTGAACAGCCCCTTACGTGGAAACGTAGCCTCGTCAGAAAACAAAATCAAGCTTTCTACATCGGGGCTATTCCCTTGTTGAAGAAACCATTGGCATAATTGTTTCCAGGGTGGATAATCAGCAGGATCAACGCACTTTATACAATGACTGTTGATTGTTTGTGTGTATCATTCTTTATAACGTATGAAAATCTTGCACTTCTGCAATGAAGGACATGCTTGCTGAAGGACATGCACTCATACGCTCAAAAACATTGTCCCCAAAATGATGTCTACGGACGTTCCACCGGGACGCTTTCTTGGGTACGGACTCATCACGGCCACCGCAGTAAACGTTTTTACATTGGGCAATTTCCTATCGTGATAACGATAAATGAGTTTTCTCTTTGCTTCATCTCCATTTACCAGAGCTTTCCAGCACACAAACGACATACTCCTCATAGAAAACGGTATCCCAAACAAATATTTTCTTTGTCAAATATAACTAAAAAACAACTGAATTTTTGCAATATTGCAACGGTACTAACAACATATAATGGCACCGCTTTTACAATTATATTTTTCTCAACTTGCACAATAACTAAGACTCTCTGGGGAAAATAAAATATAATTTTTTATATAAATCTTTCCTTTATTAAACAGGTTTTGTAGTTTGACAATGGTGATTTAATATCATTATTGATTTTTTTCGAGTATTCCATTGATTGAGTAAAGAAAGAGAAAAGGATAGATAACAAGCGAATCTAATACCAAAGAAATAAACACACTCCAAATATTGATATAATATTCATCGAATCACGCATGACTCTTCAAAAGCCTTCTGACTACATTACGGATCTCAGAGGCGAAATCGTACAAGCCGTCAGAAAACATAAACACATTCCTCTTAATATCAGTTATAAGAAAGTCACAGTCCTCAAATCGCTGAAACAAGACCTCACAATAAGAATCCTCCCCGCAGATAAAGGCAACAAAACTGTCGTCATTGACGATGCAAATTACAAGAGCAAAATACTGAACCTTATTACAGGCGATACGTACATCCACCTAAACAAAGACCCTACCAAAACGATTGAAGGCAGAATCTACCGTCTTTTAAAAACCCACTCCGAAGAGATTTCTAAACCGTTGAAAAGGAAATGAGTCCCTCACAATAGCAAATCAGCACACATATACAGGTTTCCCAAATTTCACAAACCAAACATTCCGCTTCCTCCAATAGTCAGCTGTAGAGGAGGATCTTGCCATTCTCTAGGAACATATCTTGATTCTCAAACCTGTTATCTGCCGTTCACCCTACTCTTTCGAAAATTCAGTAGAATTCTCTCCTTCCATTAAAGACATATATATTGATCCTACGTCAACTTGTAAGTTTTGAAGTTGAAAGCCTTTTCACCAACGTAGGTTGATAACACTCTTCAAATCACGCGTGACCTAATTTCCGATTCTTCTCTTTCTAATCGTTCCTCTCAGCCTTATGGAACATATCTTTAAGTTGCAAAAGCGTGCCATTAGAATACTTTCTAGTACGAATTCTATATCGAGTTGCAAACCTTTCTTTAAAAGTTTGCAAATACTTTACCAAGCGTATATATTTATAAAATTTTAAACTTTGTAAAGCGGGACATAAATTTGTTTCAATGTCGAATTTCATGAATTCGCGACCATAAATCGTTCAGCTCGAAGGTCGGACAAGCATCGCCTTGTTCTTCACCAGAAAAGTATTTACAATACCGGTATAATTTTATACAACAGCCTTCCTCCAGAGGTTAAAAATAATAACTACAAACGTTTCGTGAAACAGAGTAAAACTATTCTATTAAATGGCGCGTTATACGCTGTACAGGAATTTCTTAATCGTCCCTCTAATATTTAAAATTAAGGTTCCTGCAAAATTGCTGAATGTGTTGCCTTGTAAAATAACACACCACACAGCTTTAAACTTACTGTGCAGTTTTTTCTGCTCTTTTATTGGTTTGTTTCATGTATTACCTGGAGCTACTACGGAATGACAGTTTCCTGGTCGCGCAGCTCCAAGTAGTGAAAACTCTATTGTGTGTGTTTGTGCTCTCTTGTTGCGTCTAGAGTTTTTTTGACTTTATAACATATACTTTTTTAAGATTATTTGTAATCAATTAAATGTAATGTATGATATATATTATTTCCCCAATCGAGGACTAACGAAAACAACAATAAATCTAAATCTTAACAGCTTCAATAATCTTCAGCGCCTCCTGAAGGACTCAATGTAGTGCTGATTAAAGGGTCGCATGGCATTGCACTCTTCAAGACAGTTAATAAATTGATCAGCATCCCACAGAGCAATTAAATCCAGAGGTAAAAGTTTACACCCGTCAGTTTCTTTGTAATGTGTCACGTAATAAATACGAAACTGCACTTATTGCTAAAACATTCATAACTAGGTATATACTAGTTTTGCTCTATAACTCCTGTTCAGCATTAAACCTACAACACTGAAAACAACCAACGCAGATAACTTAAATTGTTTTATGAGCTGTACGAGGTTGAACACGACACGCAGAAGGTTTTACTTTCATAAAGCAGAGGCTAGTGCCGCTAATGGAAGCTGATAAATTTCGCAGACCTCACTGGCGAGCTGCAATGCTCGATGGCCAAATAAAAAAGTCACAACCAACAACGCGTCGTCCAAACACAATTTGGCAAATTGTCCCATCAACCAGCTGATGTGACAACACTCGCTGGAAAACAATAAACTGTTATGAGAGTGCAGTTAATGGTGTTCTTTTCTGATGAAGATAGATTTTTATTGTATTTTTCCTTGTTATCCTATAACAATACGAAACTGTAACCCATGTCTGATGAAGCACTGCTTTACAAGATATTTTATTTCGATCAGAGAACATAAACTTGTTATTTTTGTAGTCCTTAATTTTCTTAACCCTTTCGCGCATATGCAGTAAATTTTACGTTGGTAAATCGGGACAAGTCTGCATATTGTCCGCGAAAGGATTAAAAGAGGAGAGATGTATAATTTGTTTTGAAGACATGTAAAGCTAGAGGATTGTTCAGTGTATCTATTCAACTCAAAAAATTGAAAATTCTTTAATATTTATTTTGATATAAATTAAAATTACGAAGTATGATGAAGACGACATTTATTTGACGAAATTAGAATCGTGGAATTGAGAGTTGTACACTTAGCGGGTTTCTCCCAATGTCAGCAGTTGATGCCGAGATGGTCATAAGCCAACTTTAATGAAAAAGAATATGGCGAGTGTTTGAGGAAAGGATCCCCGTGGTGCCGGGCCAAACCAAACTCTCTCCTCTTCATCTATGACATAGGCTCTATGTGGGCACCACCGGGTGCTGACAGCTGGATGAAAGGTAGACAGCAAATTTGGTATGACTATCACTAATCACTAATACTACTGCAACAGTTTTAATCAAGTTGAACCTGAACATGGCTTTCAAATATTACTATATTAATCTCTGTCTGCTATCCAACAATTTACTGTAAATAATCAGGCAAATAATACAAAATTACGAGTTATTACCATCGAGAATATATAAACACTATCTCTAATAATCTATATCATTTCCTTGGCCGTAAACGTTATTAGGTTTAGTTGCCGGTATAGCTAATATATGCTCTATTATTATTATTATTATTATTATTATTCCTTTATAGATCCTAAATTTCAAAGTTAAACGCTTGTAATACATTAAAAGTACGCGAGTAAAACTATGAAGACGAGCGAAGTATTTTTTATTGTGCGTGGTCAGCGTTTAAATCCTTCCGCCAACAATGTAAATGGACCTTTCTTTAGACCTATGGAACACGGCTTTTACTAACAAATGGTGTCAATTTCTTAATTAAATGGCAGCCGATACTAATTCAAGAAAAATATTATGCCGTCAAGTCGGAAGCTAGGTATGGATAATTGGAAACAGCTAATGCGCGTAATTAATTAAAAACATGAACGATTATACTTGTAAACAGCCTGCACCTAAAACTTTTACTTCTGTCTGCAGTAGTGTAAATACCAACTCATGTGTGCAATTTGAAGTTTTAGCCTTTGCACTACAGTAAAAGGGAGGCGAAAAGTTTTGGGCCACACGAGGGAAAATGGTGCGAGATCATTACATTGCGGTCTGGGTGGAGCACTTGAGACCTCAGAAGTTGTAGATTTTTGGTAGAAATTTCCACTTTTTAGGCCCAAGGCGTCCTTCATGCAGTCAGACCATCAGATTCAGTCGACGAGATTCGTCTTAGCCGGTGCCTCCAAATCGTCAACCCTAAGCAAGCTCTCTCGAGATACGAGGAGTATTTTTGTGGTTCATATAGAGATGTTTTCGTTGTTGGTTTAGTTATGTGTTACCGGGATGATATAAATAAATACCCGGGAAACGCCGGATCCCCATCTTGTTGAACAGAAAGATAAAATATGTTGTATGTTCGAAATCACTAATACGACTAGATCGTCCATTGAATATACAATTTGGAGAGTTGTGTACTTATTAAAAGAAATCAGTTTGTATTCGACGTAATTTCTAGAGTAAGATGAGCAATTAATTGTAATTATTTTTGGAGCTAACGAATACTAGTTTAATGTATGATTTTTAATTGTAATACGTTCGGAAGGAAAGAGATTTCTAAGTCGTTAACATGGACTATCGAAAGTTACGCGAGTGGAAGAAATCATAAATGTTCATTTATTGCTTTTTGTTTGAGTTCTTTGAGATAATACGATTAATGAATCTTTCATCAAAGTTGAACGGTAACATTAAAATAATGATTTGATCAACATCGACTTTTTTCAAATACACTAAATAAATATTTGTGTAGTATTGATATATCATATATATATATATTAATTGGTATCTTTCTTTATGTTATATGAAATCTGAGTCTGGATTATGTTATATAAAGTACCTGTATCTGGCTGTATTTGTTGGGATCCGTTCCGAAAATATTGGGTCGAGGCACTTGAAAGGGTTCAGGCGAGGGCGGCAAAGTTGTTTCGCAGTGTCCTGGTCACGGAAATGAGAAGGTTCATCAATTAGGTTGGGAATTTTAGAAAATCGACTACAAAAATTACGTCTCGGGGCTCTTTTTAAAGCGTACGCAGGCCAACCATCTTGCGAGGATAATGCGTCAAAGTTTTTAGATGTAAATTATTACAGTATAGAGGATCATAATTGTAAAATTGGGCAGAGCAGCTTTCAAACTGATGTTGGGAAATATTCATTTTTAAACGGGACTATAAGGGATTGGAACAATTTACCTGCAGAAATTTTTGAAACATTTACTCCCAATAGCCAAGTTTTTCGGGGATGAATTAGGAAGTGTAAGTGATCGTGAAGTGCAAATGTATTGAAGTGTAGTGCGACGAAAAAACATCTGAACAATGGGTACTTTTTATCTTTTTTTCTTTAAGATTCAATTTACGATTTAGTATGTTTGTTAATATTATTATTACTATTTGTAACTATTCACATTCCCTATTTTAAGCTTATTTTTTGTGATTGCCACCGTGTCTAACACAATTGCAGTATCAATAAATTAATTCATTCATCAAATCGTGAGACAACCGAATTTTATGACGTGATGACGTCATTACGTAGCCATTCCTGATTCTGTATTCCACACACAACCAATCGTTCAGCCAAAGGATATCTCGAATAGAAGGCCTTTGATTACCGCTAGGTCATCAAATATCCGTGTGGTGGCAACAACTCGACTACGACTATACGAACTTTTAAATCCCACGCATCCTTCAGTTAAGAATTGTTTTATTTTAGGTCGTAGTTATATGTATTAAATGAAGAAGTGCACGGAGGAAAAATTAACAGGAAAACTTGTTTAAAAATGGTAATTTATATGTTTGTAAACGAAATACAATCGTTATAACATTAGTCATAAAATATTGTGCCGTCCTCCTGTGGTGTAGTGGCTAGCGTTGCTGCCTCAACCAGAGGTCCCGTGTTCGAATCCTGGCATGGGCTTGGGTGTTTGTGTCATCATGGTCGCGAAGACCGGGATTAAGACTGTTGGAGGATCGATACGCCGACCATGTGTCACTCCGAATTCGGAATGTGTCATACAAGATGACAGTCCGCTGTCGACTCGGTAGGCCCAGGCCCTCAATGGACTGTAGAGCCGTGAAGGAAGGAAGAATAAAATATTGCAAAGTAGTGCTATTTTCTGTGGAATAAATTAACTCATCTGAGAATTGAAACATTCATTTACGTAGTCAATGAACGGACTAGTGATTGTCTGCAAGTTGATAGCACGTCACACAACTCAGGACTGGTACTAGAATCACTTCTAAGTTTGCTCTTCTTTTATGAAAATCATTTGATAAAACTGGGGTACATCAAAAACCTTCCGTACGAAATAAAATTTTACAGGAAATCGATGAATGGTGCTGTACTCGCTCGGTTCCTTGTTAAAAATATTGAACGTTTCGTTTTGATTACAGTACGCAATAAATCAATTCTTCTTAAATTATAGTTGCAAAAGAGAAGCTCTTATATTTAATAGATGTTATATAAGATACTAAAATTAAATTTAGCATTAATGACGTAAAGCGTTCAAACAAGAACAAGGGAGGAAATTTAATATTCTAATTGGTTTCTCTGAGAAAAGAGCATTACTCCTCAGGCGCCTTGTAAAGATGAGGTATTTCATTTCAAAACCAATAAGCATCGAGTGTTCCCGCACTACAGAAAGGTATTGCTCATTGCATGCAGGAAGGGGAGCTTAGTTTTACTGAACGGTTATGTAAATATAATAATTAACAATACACACATACCCTGGGTACTATTTTGTAACGGACCAGCGATCGCCACTGCGTCACATATTTTTTGGCATTTTTTCCTATTCTTCCACTACTTAAGAATAGATTTTCTTCAAGAATCGAATTTCTATCTCTCATTTTCTGAAATTACCCTATATTTCAATATTTCGTTTCCGAATTCTTTTCCATTTTTCTATGTTTATTGCATTTTCTTATCCCAAATATTTCTCTCATTTTTCATTGTATTTATTTTTTTCAGTACATCCAATTGTTGCAATAAACAGATAGCCAGAGTTACTGATAACTTGTTCAATGGTATATTTTTCACATTGTTGATTTCTCTTTAACAAGAAAGATTTTAATTAGTTTTATACGCAGTTGATCTGTAATTATTGAGATATTTCTAGAATCTTCCGACATAGGCTCCGCCCAATCTCGATGGCAGCGCCCTCAATTTATTCTTTTCTTGACGTTATTTTAATTATTTGACCATTTTTTTATATCTATCGACGTAGAAGTTTAATCATCCTTTCCACTTTTTATCCCCCACTATTATTCATGCCAGGAACTTCTCGGCACCGGTGGGGAGAGACGTTTGAGTGATGGCGCCATGATTCCATCCAGAACTCTGAGGAGCGAGTTCAATCGCCAGGACTGTTGCTTGCCTGTCCGGGATCCAGTTGGAATTCCAGGGAGCCTGACTTCAAGCCCACGCTTGAGACGATTCCGAGCGATTTCTTGAGAGCGGCACTTCTGCTAGTCACGTGAATTTCTTCCTGGCTATTTTATGAATTTTGAAATTTGTTGACCAATCGTGTACATTTTTGTTCAAGTCACTGTGGTCAAAGCGTATTCTGTCCTCTGCCTGATATGAGTGTTGGCAGCGATCAGCTGTTCGACCTTGAAGTGTGTTAATAGTAACACCGTTTCACTACTGTTTTTATCATTGACGGTCGCGCATATTATTGTAAGTAAAGTCGCATTGCACAATTCCTTATTTGACGTACGAGAGAAAAGTGTTTTTCTCAAGATCATTATATTACTCAATTCGTTCACGCCGGATATTTTTAGTTTACTTATTATTAACTTCAAGCTATTTGTGTTATGATAAATTCTCATCATTGTATATAAGTATTTTTCTTATTTAATTTTGAATTGTGTAACGATCACAGAAGGAAAAGGTCTAAACTTCAATTTTGTGTAACATCTACGTACTTAAGTTCTTGTTAGTAAATTTGTTATTTTTGTTGTTGAATTACACTATTTTGTCGCAACCAAACCGTGACCTGTTGCCCTTTAAGTGTTTCCTGATTAATGTCTTGAATCTTGGGATTGTTTTCACGGTTTGTGTTCGGATGAAATATCCGCGACCCAGAGGTTAAAGGGTCACGCTTCATACCCGTCTCTAAAATGGACCATAATTCCTGCTATATTATTTTAAAATCTATTTTATTATACCATACGTTTTATAGAATATCTTAACTGAAATGTAAATTTCATTCCATATTAAATCATCATTAGTCAATTTTTAATATTTTCTCTTTATTATACCCCAATAAACTAAATTAAGAGATTTCAAGTACAAAATACAATTTAAGTCCGAAGTTTAAGAAAATTCAAATGGTTGGCTAATATTTTAAAAATGTGGAAACTGACACGGTACCTGAATAGTTAAAACTATAGGGTGTCCATAAAGGAATGTCCCAGTTTCAACGATATATTATAACAGTTTAGTTAAGACTATTTACAATAAATCATTCATAAAGTTTAAGATAAAGTAACTTATGTTTTCATGAAAATATTCATTATTTTCACTATTAGGTATACACATACAACAAATCTAAAATTAATTTCTGCCACACTTTGGTCCGGAGTAGCATATTCAATTCTGTATCTCAAATCTGACAAATAATTAGGCAGTGATGAAACAAAGATACGATATTCTATAAAGCCACAAAATAAAAAATGGTAGTGAAGAGAAAAAGTTTTGGAAACGATCCTTGATGTCCGTGGTTTTTCGCCTTGAATGTAGGCCTCTCCTAGCTGCGTTGTCAAATCTCCAAAATTCCACTTTGCGATAAATAATAAAAAAGTTACTTTTGGGAATCACGGAAGTGCTTACCTACAGCTTTTTGAGTTACTCTTTAAACAAGACTCTATAACGCTTATAGTTTAACTTTTATTACTGGGACATTTTTATGTACTGACTGTTCAGAGTAAAATTGTTGATCTGCAACATATTCTCTAGTACTCCTTTAGACAAGCCTAACGGATTGCGTGGCGCAATTTGGAGAGCTGTATTCAGGTGGTGTGACCGGCAGTCTCACTTCTCTTTAAGTCTTGCATCAAACCTATCATCAGAATCAACAATCTTCATTGGTGTAGAAACACAATACCTGTCGAACGTTCCCTGCGAAGCGAGGAAGCTACTTGAGACATTAGACGTAGATGGTTTAATATATTTCCTGAATAAGCAATGTTAACATCCTTTCATAAATAAAATTAAGGATGATTTGTACAACCTGTCATAATGAATTCAATGACAACAAATTACGCATCTTTGCATCTGTGACCTTTACACATCATAGTGTACTAATTTAGTAATAGATTTATTAAGGAAACAGGAACCTGTATGGTACAAACGATATTATTATACAATATGGCATTATAATATAGGTTGTGCTTAAAAGCACATGGAGCCCCACGATATTCTGTGACCAAAATAGACAAGACTAGATTAAGGAATTCCTTAAGAATATGATTATAACGTTAAAAAAGGGGAAATGTGCATATGAATTAGGTAAAGTTTCTTATTAAGTCTCTCAAGGATCTGTAATACTTCTGGATACACGACAGGCGCTGCGGGAGTTTTCTCGCAGGCGCTTCACAACAGAGTGACTGCAGGGCTCACCTGATTACGTCGGGAATGCCTCGCTCTCTATCTGGTTTTTTTTAGGAAGTATATGTACTGGAGTCGAAGACCTTGGGCATATGGCAAGAGTTGTCCGCTGATCCCATTGAATCAGTCGGCTAACTGCCTCCTGAAACTGGTAGAGACATGGAGAAGAGAATGCTGTGACCCCACCGCAAACTCGTCTCCCGTCATTCGGAAGGACGTGCGACTAGTACCCAATGCCCAACTTACCTGATGCAGGTTTTCTAGGCTTTTTCCTGCATCTCTTTAGGTTAAACACCAGGTAGGATCCTTAAACCATAGCCCGGGGAACCTAGTTAACCCTTGGCTACCTTGCTCTACCTTCCGCACCGCATACCCCCTATTCAATTCCCTTCCTATGCTATTAAAACGGAGTTGCCTGTTTCAGAATCACCCTCATGTAGCCTGTTAACCCCCCAAAAAATGTAATACTTCCATATTCCTGATCAACATTAATGACTTATTAATCAACATTAACTGGAAAGGAAGTCTGTTTGCAAAAGACTGCATTCTCTTCAGAAAGATAACAAGGACGTTAATGAAAAATCATTACAAATTTATCCACATCTATTTAGAAAGAACAAATAAAATAAAAATAAACAACAATAAGGTTAAATCAATTTGTTTAATTTTTTAGGTAACAGCCTACATGAGTGTGATCCAGTCACTGGAAACTCCACTTTAAAATTAGAGGAAGGGAATTAAAACAAAATTGGGATAAGGAAGGGACAATAAGGCAGCCAAGAGTTGACTAGACCCGTGGGTGATATTTTTAGGATCCTATGCGATGATTTGCCCGACCTAAACACAAATATTTTGTGGGATGAACACACTTTTCCGGATGAACTAACTGAGTCTTATCTAGGTTGAGGGATAATTTATTCACGTTTAACCAACCATTTCGACCGTCTTGAGCTCTGTCTACTTTCTTAATCAGATTATGGAAGTTTTTATCTGCAATAAATATATTTGTGGCATCCGCGTAGAGAATCGATTTTAGAGGATTTACGAATACTGGACGATAATTTATGTATATAATAAAAAGTAATGGACCAAGAATTGATCATTGTGGAACTTTACAAGTTATAAATTCCCAATCGGATAAGTGAAGTTGACCGTCTTTAGTTTCAACTGCTATTTGTTGCTTGCAGTTTATATGCTACGATGTTAGTAGAAGTGATATATTTCCCCGAATTATATAACATTCCATCTTTTTTATTAATATTTGATGATCTACCGAGTCGAAAGCCTTAGAGAGACATCAGCAAATATGCAAGCTACCTTCAGTCCTTCATCCACTGAATTTAGGATATTCTGAATGAAGTCGTACATCGTGCTATCTGTGGACTTTCCTGTAAGGAAGCCATGCTGTGCTGTTGATAAAATCTTATATTTATTAAAGAAATTAAGTAATCTAATATGTATTATTTTTTCAAATATTTTAGAAAAATTAGGAGGGAGATAAATGGGCCTGTAATTAGATATTTCGGATGGCAATCCTTCCTTAAACAGCGGAATTACTTTGACGGTTTTCAAAGCATCGGGAAAAGTTATTAAGTATTACTCAAGTGGTAAAGCGATAGAAGCAGCACATTCTGTTACCATTTACTAGATTATATTGCGCTATATAGTAAATTGTCTACAATTAATTTCTTTTTGTTAACTTATAAAAGCAAGCCTGTTGCAACGGTGGTTAGGACAACCCGCTCACCTAGTCATTTTAGGACAAAGATTAGCCATACAATTGGTTATTTACTTGTAATAATTTTTTTGGCTGGGGTTAATTGAAGTTATTTATTTAATTATATTGTATTGTATTGTATTTGCTAATAATCTACAATTGGGCGCAAGCCCGGTGGCAGATACATAATTAAATATACATAATTATAAACTAAAGAAAGATAAACATGTTCTGTGGATGCCCTGAAAGAGAAAAGAGAAACACTTCACTTCACTTTTTTATATTCGGAAACACATTTATATTAAATAAATATCCACTTCACTTCACACGTTTTTTCAGATTTGACCTAAAATTATTTTCTTGAAGAGGATTTCCTCCAAACACCCCCACAGGTAAATTATTCCAGTCGTTGATAGTCCTATTTAGGAATGAGAATTTGCCAACATCTGTTTTTTGTTTTCTATATTTCACTTTGAATTGGTGATCCCATCTACCTATATAATTGGGCTTTTGCATTTTGTAGCTAATTCCAATCCATGGTTTTTGCCCCGTATAAGCTTTGAATAGCAAATGCAGTCTTGCTTTCTCCCTCCTTTCTGACAAGACCTCCCAACCTAGCTGTTTTACTTTTTCCTTCCTATGACCTGGCCCTACTTGCACAAAATTTATCTAATATGATACTGATGGGGAATATAAAAAAAAGGAAATAAAAGTTCAAGTTTAAATCTAATTTTAATCTTGATAAACATCAAATTTATTTACAAAGTTTTAGATACCTTAAGAAAATGGACAATTGATTAACATGTGTTTTTATTTCAGGGTTTCACAATGGGGTGAACGAAAAAGCATTCATTTGTTCCCTAATGGCAATAGGTCTGGCAAACGTGAACTCTTAAAATCAAAAATAGGTACGGTACCGAAATACGCAACTGTTTCTTTCTGCTTCGTCTTATGATAGTTGACTGGTGGCTGCTACAAGATCATCTCTGCCTGGGCTGATCCCGTACTCTCCTTCCAGGCATCAGCTCCCACCGGTCTTCCGACAAACTCTTTTCTCATGTCTCCCGACGATTTATTTAACGATATCTCTCTCCGGTCTCCCGGAAAATTCTGTATCACTCCTCTTAACTCAACCTCTCACGAAAACTCGGTGGGCGGATCCATAAACATTAACCCACCAATTGGCTATTGTCCACCAGTCTTCTATTGTCTTGCAGTTGGACTATTGCAGCCAATAGGAAAATTTCATTTTGTTGGGCCTAAATACTGAATATGTTACGCATCTTTCCGTAACATTCCAAGTTTTTCACGGACTTTGTTTTTCCAGCAGTTCTTCTAAATAGCTACGGCCACTTCCGCTGGCATCCCAAATTTTCTACGGCCGATCCTTCTTAATGGACTCCTCTCGCATTCAAAAGGAAGGGTAGGTCTTTTGTCCTTTGGAATCCACTCTGCGACCCCCCAGAAATGCCAAGAAACACAAGTACTTTATTTACAATTAAATCACGCGTATCTATTAATTATTAGATTAATTGGACTGTTGTGTATTGTGGGTGAGTGAAGTGCCAACGATGTGTGGTTGGTGTCAACCGGCAGTTTGATTTAGAGTAATGTAACTAAATGCAAATATACTACTGGGAATATAACAAATTTATTAATAATAAATGCCAATAATCTAAATTTGCTTTAAAATAGTTAATATGACTGTAACAGGGTATTTTTAATTAATAATATTACATACATAAACAGTTATTTGTCTGCGAATTTGAAACACTGAAAGTATTTATTGAAAGTGAATCATTTGTTATAAGTTTATAAACAACTATTCAATAATCATGGGCATAGTTCAAAAGCAAGTAAGTCATTACCGTTAAATCAAACCAACATAATGTGTGATACGATGGATTATGTTGTTCGAACGAGTAGACATGGTTGTAACTCATGAGAATAGATCACATTTAATTATTGTTGTTAACTTGTAGCAAACGTCGCTGTGGTGGTTCAGGGCAGACTCGGCGCAGACGCGGTTCTAGGAGAAACTGGCCTCTCGGGGGTTGTGAAGGGATTTGGACCACGGACTGGCAACTGCGGAGTGTAAAATAGAGGAGGGATCTCTTGCTGTCCGCAATATTCGAGACTCGTGCTGAAATACCACCCACACACTCATAGTGAAGCACAAATAAAATTTTTGTAACTAAAAAATCCCGTACCAAAATATAACTAAGTCCGTATCAGTCTTTCTCATGGATTTTTCTTTTCAATCCTCATTTTCTTTTATTATGTGGTAAGTGGCATGGATACCACGTAGTTTATGCTATTGATACGTGATCAGGATTTTGGGCGCCACCTACGATGGTTCTTTCCACAGGAATGAATTAAATAAAATAAATCACGTAAAGTAAAACGTGGGTTTATTACGTATAATTAAAAAGAAAAATAAATTAAAATTTCCACTGGTCTGAATGAATCAAAATTTACCAATTGCGCGGGCTAAACAAATGGGGCATCTTTTCCCTAGAATAAACCGTGGTGATTTTGGTTACAAAACACGCGATCATACTAAGACAACACTCACCAAAAGCCGGAACAATCAGGAACTCTGAGACGTTGGCTCGTTTTGGGGCGCTGATATAATCATCTCACTCGCCGTCATTTCCAGAAGTGTGTCCGTCCCAGAAAATCTCTGAGACGACGATATTTTGTAACCATTCCTCTCTACTTTTTAAAAGTTCTTATTGGTCAGCCTACGTGAGCGTGGTTGGACCCATCATCCCCTCCTTACCCCGTTCTGAGATTGTTTTTCTGTACCATTTCGGGATTTTCCAGCTTTATTCATTGTTCCATAGGTTCCAACTGTTAGCTTTGTGTTGGCCTATGTCTTACTATAAAAATTATTACAAAACAAACAAAATGCACCATAATTACCATTTCTTTTAGCCTATAGTTAAAATTATATTATCTTCGAATATTGATTTAAGAATCTTTTTTAAATGACTTTAATGAATATTGATCTGTATGACAAAATTGAATTCCAGTTATTAAGGAAATGCCTTGTTAGTTACACGTGTTGACTCAGTGGCGCTTCGAAGAAAGCTGTGCTTACGAAAAACGACGCTGGGGATTAGATTCGACGTCATATTTTACAGGCCAATTTATCAACATAACTAAGGTCATTTGAGAGGCAGGATGGCGACGCCGAGGAAACAAACGAGGTTTCCGTTTACAAGACCCATTCGCAGTCATTAGGCCTGGCAGGGAGAGTGAGTATAAAGCGAGTTGTCTTGCAGAGGAGAAGGTCCTTTGAAGCCACGAACTCTACTGGTGTTATGTAAATGTGGGGCGAACACGAGGCAGTGTGCTCTCAGATTGGCAGGATCTGCATACAACACAGACAGCAATATTTCGTGGAACTGACGCCACTAATATGCCATCTCAGATTACCTTTGAATTTAACACTCTAAATTTTGTGGATTTTGCCGCCACTAAGACGCGCTGCTCAGAGGTATTCCACCCTCGTAACAAAATGCTCAGTCCAGGTATACATATCGTCAACTCCAAAGAGTGGTCAAAACATCACAAGACAATTAAAGTTCTTTGTAAATTAAAAACTGAGTACTTTGTTTAGTAGCATTGTTCATCTTGTGATATTCAGTCCTAAGACTGGTATGATTCAACCCTCCATGCTAACCTATCTTGCGCGAGACTTTTCGTTTCCTTATAACTAGCACAACCCATGTCCTCCCTAAACTTCTTAGCGTATTCCATCCTTCGCCTCCCTCCTCTGTTCTTACCCGACACACTACCCTCTATTGCTAATTTTACAACATCCTCGTGTCTTAAAACATAGCCTATTAATCTATCCCTTCTCTTATTCAACGTACTCCATATTCTTCGATTTTCCCCTATTCTGTTTAGAACTTCCTCGTTTATGATTCTATCCACCCATCTGATTTTCAGCATTCGCCTATATTTCGAAGGCTTCTATTCCTTTCCTTTCCGCAACACCTATTGTCCACGTTTCGCATCCATATAACGGCACGCTCCATACGAACGTTTTTAGCACCGATTTCCTAATATTCACACTTATATTACCCGTAAGTAAATCCCTCTTTTTCGCGAAAGCCCTTCCTTGCCTGTGTTATGCTGATCTTTATGTCTACTATACTTCCACCATTACTAGTTAATACGTTTCCCAAGTAGCAGAATTCCTAAATTCCGTCAAAATATCCCTTCCGAATCTAACACTCTTTGTTATTCCACTGTTTCCCATACTACACTTCATTACCTTGGTTTTCCCTCTATTAATCCTCATATTGAACTCTTTCTCCAGGACTACGTTCATGTCATTTATTATGTTTTCCAAGTCTTCTTCTGATTCCGCTAATACTACAATATCGTCGGCAAAATGTAAGATTTTTATTTATTCTCCTTGCAGTTTGATTCCTATTCCATATTCCGTTTTACCTTTCTTCATCGTCTGTTCTATATATAGGTTAAACAGCATGGGTGACAGACTGCATCCTTGTCTTACTCCTCTCTTGATTTCTTCTTTCTTTTCTTGGTTTTCTATTCTAATTACTGCTGTCTGTCTTCTGTAGAGGTTATGTGTTAGCCTCCTTTCTCGATATTTTATTCTATTTGTCTTCAAAATCCTTAATAGCGTGTTACAGTTAACATTATCAAACGCTTTTTCTAAATCTGCAAATGCCATGAACGTGGCCGGTTTTTTCGTATCCTGTCGTCTAAAATTAATCGCAAAGTCAATATAGATTCTCTTGTCCCTATATTCTTCCTAAAACCAAACTGATGCTCTCCTAACTCACATTCTATTTCACGTTCCATTCTCCTACATATTATTTTCGTTAATATTTTGCATGCATGGGATACTAAACTAATTGTTCTGTGCTGTTCGCATCTATCAGCCCCAGCCTTCTTCGGTATGAGTATAATTATGTTTTTTTCTAAAATCTTCTGGGATTCTTCCTGTTTCGTATATTTCGCAAACTATCCCGAACAGGCATGATACTGCTTCTTCGCCCGATGCTCTTATCAACTCTTCTGGAATGTTACCAATTCCTGGCGCTTTACCATAACTCAGGTCTTTCAGCGCCCTGTCAAACTCTGACCTTAAAAAATGTTGTCCCCCAACTCTTCGCCATCCACCCCCTCTTCTTTTTCTATTACTGATTGTTCTAGACTTCCACTATGATACAGCTCTTCTAGATATTCCTTCCACCTATCTGCTTTTTATAGTACTATCATAACATTGCCATAGGAAACCTGGTACTAGAACGCGGGTAGAAGAATGCAGATCTGACAGTATTCACACGTTTTCTCGTTCATCAATCTTTTACTCAATGATAGGTTCTATATGACTCTAGGATAGCACCTTTTTTGGCCAGGAAGGGGGTGAAGGCCTCAAATACAAACTTATGAATACCGACAAAAAATTAAATTAACTCGTGTGTTCATAAAATCAGTCTGCAGTGCGACTTATTAAAAATTTTACATATTTATAAACTAATTGAAAAGTATCATTACTTATTATTAAATAGTTATTAGGCGTATAGTAACATTTTAAGTAATGATACCTTTTATGTTTTTTTCGAATAAGCGGATAAATGACTTTAAGTAACAGTAAATTCCGTCAGAATCGTAATTCATTGCGTCTTATAAACCATTTGCATTATTGTTAATTAATGAAAAAGTATCATCTCATAAATCGATGGCTAGTTAAACTTTATCATTATTTAATGTTAAGCAGCAATTTAATTTCCTCGTTTGATAGGATAAGTGGGGCCCTAATCTATCAATTTGTCTTTAGGATAGGACCTCTTTTGCCCTTAAAGGGGAACGAAGGAATATCAACAATATCAAAATATCAACCTTCTCTGGGTACAGAACACCAAAATTTCATGACAGTCGAATGAATGGTATAGTAAGGGACAAACATTAAGTAGCAGAGAAGATAATTGACGTGTACTCTTTTTGGATACGACGGTGGAAGGACGGATGCTAAATCTTTAAAATATCAATAGAAACTTTTCTCTTTGGGATGAACAACGCTAAACACAATTTTTTACGGCAATCGGATGATTGGTTTAGGAACGTTTAAGAGGAAACCTTTGTACGTTATAACTTGCAGTGTGTTTGTGCAGAAGGCGGCCGCCCTCAAGTAGCCTGTCACCCCCCAAACAAACAAACCTTTTATTTATAGATTTTTGCAAGAAACTCATCTTCCGTCATTCGGAAGGCGTGAGAATAGTATAAATATAGCTACTTGATGCAACTTATTTAGGTAAATCGCCTAAACTATAGTCCGGAGTCCCTAGTCAACCGTTGGTTGCCTTGTTTTACCTTCCACATTACGCATTTCAATTTTCAATTCCCTTCCTATGTTATTAAAGGGGATTTGCCTGTTTCAGGATCACCCTCATGTAATACGAGCGGGAGTGCACTTAAGGTTGATTCTGGGTCCTGTCCTCTACTTATATACTAGCAATATACTAAAACACAAGGGTCAGTCAAATATAAACGGGAATTCCTTTTAATTATTTTTCTAAGAACGATAAAATTTCAAAACATTATTTCTAGATAGTTTTGTATTACTGAAACACAGTGTTTTGTGAGTTTCCTGATTCCGTCATCATAAAAAGCTGAAGATTGAGTATTTAACCAATTGAGCACAAAGAGCTGAACCTCTTCATCGCAATTGAACCTCTGACCTTCTAGAGCTTTCTTCAACGGTACAAACAGATGGTAATCACACGGTGGGCTGTATGGTGGATATTCTAGCTGATCCCAGTGCATTTCCTCCAATTCAGTCTGAGTGTAAAGCCTTGCATTTTCATGAAGGAGGATGACGCTTCTGATTGGGAAACGCCTCTTTTCCTTAACCAAGTTCCTTTCTGATGATGCACTCCCGTGGCATAGGCCAATTGAAGAAGCAAATTCACCAACGATGAGGAGCCGATGTGCCTCCAACAGTGCATACATGTACGTGAGTGAAGTGTACACAAACAAGAGAAAACTAGAAGACAACAGTCTATGACTATATAGTCTAAAATTTGCAAAAGATAATGGAAATCTTTTAAAGACTACTTAAAAGATAATCACAAATCAAAAAAGTACGTTATCCATACTAATACTTTCGACCAGTATGGTAAAATAAGGGTTTACAATAAAATATAATTCACGTGACACGCCAGTAAACAATATTGGCCGTCTTTTTATTCGTTGTAAATTAATGTTTGCTGGAGATGGTCGACGACAATAAATTCTTCACCTGTAAATCATATAATTTTTCACATGTACATTCAATAATCTTTTCGGCTGAGGGAGACAAGGAGTAAATATGAAGAATTGCTAAATTTCACGCCTGAGGATTTACGTTGCCAGCAAAAATTCGTGTTCGTGCAACGTGTAATGAGACGATTCGAAGTGCATCGCACTGAGCGCTGTAGGTGGATGTCTAAGGACAGACTGTGTCTCTCAGATCAAATTTAACTGGAAGTAAGTAATCCGGCGCTTCTCTCTGCCTCTGACGCCGCTACCAATTTGCGCAGAACAAGACCATCAGCGACAAACAGGAAGCGCACTCAAGACAAGCTATTCTTCGTCCTGAAAAGAGGTAATCAAAAGGGGCGGATCTTGACGCACGTGCACAGGTGACTAATACGAAAAACCAACGCGGAAAAAAGGGTATGCATCAGACAGACATATAATTGTGTTATCAGTCTCGGAAAAGATATTCCCAGAAAGACAATTCATTTGTTTAGAGATTAGACACAATAACGAGACTGACAACCTAAAACATGGCCGCTCACGCTGATTTATTTTTAATCAGTTGCATTCCTGTATCAATCCCACGTAATTTGAATTATTCATGACCATTACGTCCGTCTAATGTTATAAATTATTCGTTAAAACTTAGTAAATATTCCAATGCAATTGGAAATTAAATTTCACTGCACTGAAAAGATGGGTCACCTAGTAACCCACTATGAAGTTTTTAGTGACCCAGTACAAAGTTATTCATGTTATTATTTACTTGTGCGTTAAATTTTATGGAACATTCTATTATTTCTTTCAAAGCCACTCTTTTTACAATTAGTATTTTATGATAATATTCCAATTAAAATATAATTCATGTGGCACGCCAGTAAACAATATTGGCCGTCAAAAAGATGGTCCACGACACTAAATTCTTCATGTGTAATTCATATAATTCTTCACATGTACACTCAATTATCTTTTCCGCTAAGGGAGACAAGGAGTAAATATGACGAATTGCTAAATTTAACGCCCGAGGAAGTCTCAAAAAGGAGACGAAACATCGTTTCTGAATAAATAGTGATAAATTCATTTATTTACTGTAAATTTTAAAGTGAGAGAACTATGTTGTATTTTCTTTAATATAATAACATCTAGTTTAGAATCAATCAATAAATAAACCGGCCAAAATGTCAGAAATACATGAATAAAAAAAATTAAATGAATAATAGGGTGAGGGGGTCATTTTTTTAAAATTAATTAGACAAAATTTACTTTCGCTGTAAAAATAATAATTATATATATACTTCAAAACAATTTATTATAGAGCCCTACGCACTTTTACAATTATACATATTAAATAGAATTACTATTTAATTATAAACAGGAGTTCTCAGGGTAACAACGTGTAGCAGAGATTTTACCTTATTTTGAGACGAACTTCTTGGATCTTCTAGGCGATTCCGCTACTTCCGCGTAGAAGATTTTCCTACTTCACTCTCAGGCTTCATTTGTCGGGTTGTGGATTTGCCCTCTATTGAAGGAAAAGGTTCTGGACCTGGTACTGCCCGGCGATTGAAGAAAATCGGTATTTCTCCTTGACAATATTATCTTAGCCGTTAATTTTGCTAATATGGTAGACTTCTGAACTTGTACTTCATTCCATTAAGCTATGAATGTAACCCTCCTTCTTTCAGAAAATGAGTATAACTGCTCCTAATTGCTCATTTCTTCTTCTCTCAACTTCCCAGCAACACTGACTGATTTTTCGCCTTGACACCTCTCAACTAAATTCTTCTTTTCCCTTTCTCTACGTGACATGTCTCCACCAATATTTTTTCATCCTTCACCAAACGCGGGACTTCCAGAACAACCGTAATTTCTTGTTGATTCAGGAAGACACGACTTCTACGCGACACATTGGCGTTTGGGATTTCCACCTCTTGCCTGCCTGTTTCTGAATATTCTTACGGAATTTCGATCTTTGAAATATAAAGAGATGTGAATTCACTATATTGAGCTTCCAAGTAGAGTACGTTTGATGTAATGTACAAAACGTGTAAGGGGAAACATTCATTGATCATTCCACATTTTCACATTTTTTGACTTTTCGTCGTTTTGGAAGTCTTTTTGTCATACTTATTGTAGCCATTTTCAATCGAATGCTAAGTCCGTCCTACTTCCCTATTATATGGAAGGTCACCAAAATCATTATGATGTGTAACCAGGTAAAACTAATCACGCAACTACATCGTATAGATATATTAGTTTAATTCAAGTTCTAAGCAAAATATTTGATGGATTGTTTCTGAAAAGAATCTATGTATGCAATTAAAATTTATCATTACTGCCGAACCATTAATTTGGTTTTAGAGAACGTCGGTCAATAATAAGTTCACTGGATACCTAATGAAATCTCCTAGAGTTCAGAGAGAAAGGAAAATCCAGATTGATAGCTTATTTGCACTGATACATACGTATAGATTGTAAATTTCGTCCTGTGGCTTCACATTTAAGTTTTGTAACTATTATTGGAGACTCATAGGCGTACAGTACGTACTTGAATGGATACTCTACTTGGAAGCTCAATATAGTGAATTATAAAAAGTAAGGGGTGTGAGATTGATCACTATGGGACACCAAGCGTTGATACATTCAAAGATGAAAAATAAAAATCTACATTGTAGTTCTTAATGATGATTATTTAGTTTCTATCTAAAAAAGTAGTACCGGAGGAGCATCGAAGTGAAATTCGTAGCACTCCAACTTATTTCATAAAATATTATTATTTAATAAGTTCAATATGTATCACAGGTTAGTAAAATTGCGCATTTCTCTTTTACTTTTCAACAATAAGGGGTTTAAAACTGTTGCAATTAATCAAGAAAAGTAATATATTTCGTTTTATCCACTTACCTTACACACAGTACTACATTTATATTCATAAACTTTCAAAATTATTTTTACAGACTTTTAGGGGTTGTCGAGGGGAGGCTGTAGATAAAGCCTGGATGATAGTCACTCAAATCCGGATATGTTTTATGCACGCGTTGTGGAGCTCTATCATTATGTCCACTTTTTTTTTCTTTTTTGGGCAACGTACTGCATGAGAAACTGATAACTTCCCTTTAAAAGCATAGGAAGGGAATTGAAATGGGGAGATGCAATATTTTACGAAGTTATTTTGGGTGACAGGCTACGTGAGGGTGATCCCGACACAGGTAACTCCCCTTTAATATCATAGGTTAATAGCAAGGTAGCCAACGGTTGAATAGGGCTAAACAGATGCAGGGAAAACCCAAGAAAGCCTACATTAGGTAGGTCAGGCATTGGGTACTATTCTTACGCCCTTCCGAATGATGGGAGACGAGTTTGCTGTGAGGTCGCAACATTCCCTTCTCCGTGTCTCCACAACTTTTAGGAGGCAGTTTGCCGACTGATCCAATGGGATCAGCAGATAACTCTTGCCATAAGTCCAAGGTCTTCGACCCCAGTACATATACCTCCTAAAATAACTGAAGGCCTCGGCAAATGAGAACTTAAAAAAAAAGAAGATAGAGTACGTAATCAGCTTGGAAAGAAACGCCTGTGAGTAAAAATTCGCACGGGCTTACCTTCAAAATAATCTCATGTAGCCTGTTAACGCAAAAAAACATCATAAATAGCATGAACCGGGTCCTGGAGAAAGAATTCATTATGAGAATTAATAGAGAGAAAACCAAGGTGACGGAGTGTAGTTTGGGAAACAGTGGAATAACAAAGGGTGTTAGATTGGGAAGGGATATTTTGACGGAAGTTAAGGAATTCTGCTACTTGGGAAGTGTAGTAACTAGTGATGGTAGAAGTATACTAGACATAAAGAGTAGGATAGCACAGACAAGGAAGGCTTTCGCGAAAACGAGGAATTCACTTACGGGTAATATGAGTGTGAATATTAGTAAATCATATGGAGCGTGGCGTTATATATGGATGCGACAATAAAAGTTGCGGAAAATGGTGCTATATACGAATGCTGAGAATCATATGGGTGGATAGAATCACTACCGAGGAAGCTCTAAACACAGAATTGGAGAAGAGCGAACAACATGAAGGACGTTGACCAGATAAGGGATAAATTAAAAGGCCACGTTTTAGAACACGAGGGTCTTTTAAAATTAGCATTAGAGGTAAATGATAGAATACGCTTAGCAGATTAAGGAGGGTGTGGGATGTGCTAGTTATATGTTAATGAAAAGTCTTGCACAAGATTTGTTAGCATGGAGGGTCGCATCAGCCAATCTTAGGACTGAAGACCACAGCAGCAATAAAAGAAGAAACTACTATAGATTTTATTTGTTAACAAGCTACATGACGATGATAAATATTTGGGGAGGGGGGACAGGTTACATGAGGGGCAACTCCCTTTTAATAGCATAGCATAGGAAGGGAATTGAAAAGGGAGGGGGGAAGGTGGAGCAAGGTAGTCAAGTGTTGACTAGGACCCCTGGGCTATAATTTAAGGAACCTAACCGGTGTTTCACCTAATGAGATACAGGGAAAACCCTAGAAAACCTTCATCAGGTAGGTCGGGCATTAAAATTTATCACCTTAGTCATTTAGAGTTAGGAATTATAAAATTTCGTCGTAAGTCGTTAGTTAATTTGATAAATAGTCATTAATTTATCACATTTAACCAGATTTATTGTAATTATATATAATAACTATAAATTAGGCAAAATCACTTGATTCATCATTTTTACTGTAACATAATTAATGTTAGTTGATTAAATTCTGTTTACAAGTTGTTGCTCCATCAGACCGGTCTGATGCAACCCTCCAAGATAACCTATTCTGTCAAGCCTTTTCATTACTAGTTAATTACCACATCCCATATCTTCTCTAATTTGTTTAGCATTTCCATCCTTGGCCTCCCTCTTCTGTTCTTACCCCACACATTTCCCTCTAATGCTACTTTTACAAGACGCTCATTTCTCAAAATGTGGCCTAATAATCTATCCCTTCTCTTGGTCTAAGTCCTCCAAATTGTTCTCTCTTACTCCATTCTCCTTAGAACTTCTATTGTAACATCCCATTACATGTTACGGTAATCTTAACGTCTTTCACCTTCATTTTAAAATCATATTTTTTTTAACAAAGTATCTTTTATGTATTAATTTTGGCTTAATATCCCCAAATTCAATACTATCTTCGTACATGCATATTGAGTGACGCAATAATATAAGCGTAACGGTCTCTCAGAGATGCACAGAACGTCTATAAAAAGAGCGATGCGGACATCGTGTTTGCTCCGTGGAGCGAGGCGTCCAACAATGCGATAGGTATTTTTTTCCATTATTGATTCAACAGAGGAGTTGCGGGACGGCAATCGCCGAGAGCACACGGGCTTTGGGGAAGGCGTCGTAAATTTTCAAGTTGGAATTTTGATTGACGCCACGGTTGCATTTCCTAGGGAGATAGCCATAGTCGAAGTATCTATCCCTGATCGCCGCCAACTGGCGAGTCCCGATTCAGCTACCACCAGCGGGCCATCACAGTCGGTACGTCCCTCATCCCTCGTAGCAGCCGTTCCCGGAGGAGGTCCTGTCACTGCGGGGTGGACCGCACTTCCTGCCTGCACCTGACCACTTGACCAGGCTGCTTACCGGAAAGGATCGGTCGTTCCTGGCCCGCTACGTGAGTGAGCGGGTCGAAGTTCGATCTGTGGACTGCGCCACAACATAGCAAATAAGGTGAAATTGTTACAATACATCAATATATCCCTAATTACGACATTGATCACGAATATAACAATTTCGTTTTCATCATACTTCTTGTAATAACGTGTATACAGGGACCGAAAGGTTCTGTAACGTGAAGACTCCATAGATAAGTGAATACAACTTTCATATCACTAGTGGGAGAAAGGTTTAGGTTTACCAATAAATGGAGACTTGTTTGTGAGAATAGAACATGTTTTGGGAAGTGATATTTGTTGAGTACCTTGTATATGATAAGTGTTAATTTTAAGTTGCATTTTTTTGCCTTTGGCGTGGGAGATATCCCTTGATCGCAATCATATCCTTAAGTTGAGCGCAATGACTCCGATCAGCTGACACGCTTGCGCCCCCTGCGCATGTGCATCAATAGTCACATAAACAGCTGACTTGATTAACTTATATTATTGTGTTCAATAATAGACATTAATGTTTTAGGTTATACCTGCTAATATGTGTTCCAAACCAGCTGGTATCAGGATCACTCTTATTGTCACTTGGTTTGTGGGTCGATGCTATTTAGTACGGTGACGCCCGCAGGAAGAATAGTAATAATAATTAATACAAAATCATTCTCTTTTTGGCTACCTTGTTGAACGATATGAAGGGCGCTGCGGGAGTTTTCTCGCAGGCGCTAAAGCCCAGAGTGACTGCGGGGCTCACCTGATCATGTCGGGAATGCCTCGCACTCTCTCTGGGTACTTTTTATCAAAGTTCTCACATGCCGAGACACCTTCACCTATTTTAGGAGGTATATGTACCGGGGTCAAAGACCTTGGGCATATGGCAAGAGTTGTCCGCTAATCCCATTGGATCAGTCGGCCAACTGCCTCCTGAAACTGGTGGAGACACGGAGAAGGGAATGCTGCGACCCCACAGCAGACTCGTCTCCCGTCATTCGGAAGGGCATGAGAATAGTACCCAATGCCCGACCTACCTGATGCAGGTTTTCTATGGTTTTCCCTGCATCTCTTTAGGTGAAACACCGGGTAGGATCCTTAAACCATAGCCCGGGGGCCCTAGTTAACCCTTAGCTACCTTGCTCTACCTTCCGCATCCCCCCTTTTCAATTCCCTTCCTATGCTATTAAAGGGGAGTTGCTGTTTCAGGATCACCCTCATGTAGCCTGTTAACCATAAAAAAATATTTTGTAACTTAATGAGGGTAACTATTAATTGTAAATCTTTAATAAATACAACTTTCAGATATAATTTTACGAATTAGAAACCATGATATTTTGTTGTAATTCTTCTCCTGCACTTTCTTTATCCTCGCTACGTTCACGAATGCTTTATTTTCAAAAGAATCCGGGGTATCTTGCAAGAAGAATTCACGCCCAAATGTGAGTAATTTCTCATAGAAGGTGAGATGTTATACTATCCACCCATCTGATTTTCAGCATTTCGAAAGCTTTTATTCTTTTCCTTTCTGCAACTCCTACATTTACAAGTAGGCAATTTAAAATTGGAGTTATGCTCATTAATTAAAAGTTCTTTTCTTTTACAAAATTAATGGTTTGAATTGTAATTTTTGTTATACTAACCAAACGAACAGATATTTGAACTAAGAATTAAATTATCAAAGGACCACATTTTCGAAAAAGAATTATTTCTGAAATGTTACATATTAAAAATCAATTTAATGCTGTGAACGTTTAAAGCATTTTAAGTTTTTTGTTCCTTACTGCTTCCTCTCTGTTCTTCCTATATTTAAGTTCTATTCTTTAATTTGTAGGTGTTGGGAAAATATTCTAGTATCGCTTCGAAATGTTCGACCTGTTTAAATTATTGCAGTAATGTTATCTTTTCAATGTTTGCCTGTTAATGGTTCATTTATCGTTATAATACTTACTTTCAATTATTTACAATTATTTCTTGAACCAGGAAATAAAACATAAATATAGAAATAAACACGTCTTTGGGATAATAAACTAAAAATCTACTATATTGAAGTAAACAAATAAATGCCGTACAGCTGTAATAATTCAAACGGAACTAACTTGCGACATAACGTAATTACACAATTTTAACCTACATAAAATTTAACGCCAATTCTCTTAGCAAAGTGCAGTCAAATAAAATACCAGTCATTTGCATGATGAATAGAATGGAGCATCCAACGATTTGGAAAAATTATAGAAGGAATTCGAAAAGTGCAGAGAAACGTTTTGCTAGTCACAAACCATTAATCAAGTTAAAATATCGCGACGCATTTAAAATAATTTTGTCAAGTGAGAAATTATGGTGACTTATTATTCTAAATTATTTCTGCGGAACAGCTTATACGGTAAAAAATAATATACTAGTCATTTACAATAATTTAAATTAACACTATCAATATATTTTTAATTTAACGTTTTATTTGTAAAACATTTTTCTTGACTATTTTGAGTAATTGTTAAATTAATAATATCAATATTTGATTTCATTTGTTCAAAATAACTGGTATGAAGCATGTGTCCTGGAAATTACCGTTTCTGGCACCCAAAACATCTTCGCGGCGAAAACGTCCTAGACGGGAAGAAATATAAAGGTTCTCCATTTATTTGTATATATTATGGTATTGTTCAGTACTTTATTAATCAATTTTTGTATTTTCAACGTAGAAACGACACTATATTTATAAATTAATTGAAATACTGACCATATTACCTCAATTTTCAGCTATGATTAATAATTTCATTTGATTAATGAAGCGTTTCATTTATTACTGACTTCACGAAGATAAAAATATTTCTGATATGACTAGTTGAATTGATGGAGACTCACATTTATAAAAAGGGGCTATCTTTTTCGACATCTATGTTGATATTGATTTCCAACGGGTGAATTATTCGCCTAAGCAAATTTATGAAGGCGCGATGTTCCCTAAGGCACCATTTTAGTCCACGTCTCACTCTCTCCGACTCTCCTGTCGAAGAACACAATTTGTCTTACTAATTGCTGCGGTGCGTCTGAACTAGCGTCGAAGGACTTTGCCTTCGGTAAACGGACAGAATCGATTGCAGAGCTGAAGAGCTAGTCTCGTACTAGACGGCAATTAAAAGTGAAGTCTGACGCTTTCGAAACAAATGTGGGCGAACGGTAATCACTCAAGGGACTGCAGTTGATTTTATGTGATTTCAGACTGGCCAAGGTGGCTTTAACTTTTATATAATTTAACAAAAAAGATTTCAAAATTTGTAAAATATCAGGGGCTTATGACTGTAACCCAGAGACACATTGACGTAAAATATAAAGTATATGTCGGAAATTTTTGTACAAACAAACTCGAGTGCCTAGCTGTAGCATTTTGGAAAAGTAGATAAAACAAAGAACGATTTATTGAATCTATTCCAGAGGTGGAGAACGTTTATACTAATAGAGGTCAAATTAAAATTGGGCAGTAATAAAGGAGGCTGTGTAAATGGATATATCAATAGTTCTTATATTATTTTATAAATTTATTGCATTGCATTGATATATTAAAAAAATTAAGTGATTTTTTATTTATATAAAAAGTTTCAATATAAAATATTTTTGTATTCACAGAAGGGTAATAACTGTTTGTAAGGTTATTATTTATTTGTTTATTAAAAAATCTGTACTCAAAAACTTCAAATAAAAATATAGTAAATCACGTTCATTAATTTATTCGTAATAAATAAATATATTAGTATAATAATAAGATTAAGTAAAAATAGTAATCAGTTTAGTTAGAAGTAATAATAATTTTGGTAGAAGTAAATAAATGTGTAATATGACAAATTCATACAATATAAAAATAATAAAATTGAAAGCACAGGAACAATATGTAAAGTAATTTTAAATCCGATGGAAAATGTAAGTTAGTGTGATAGTATTTGTTTTAGTCAAGATTCCTGTTTTGAATCAAAAGGGGATTTGAGATATTATCTTCCCCGAACTCATTCGCATTTGTTGTTCCGTTAAAGCCTTCTTATCTCACTTGGAAGGTGCACAATCTGAGCTGACGCCGACAAAATTGCTAGCATTTAATTGTAATCAATGAGACACTTCTATGAAGTTTTTGAATATAATGACTCCCCCAGTTCTTCCGGTCAGTGTATCCGTCTGATTAATACGCGGGTTATCGACAAATACCGAGGTTTCCCTGTGCTAGCTTTCATGAAGGACACAAGAAACTCACGGAGGACTCAAGAATGCACATTCCCCACCTGTTCTCTATTCAGTTTCAGGTTACCTAAATAATCTCCAAAATATGTACTTTATGAATGCTATTGCATTTTTTGATTCACTAAAATAAACGACACTTTTCAAATACGCTGTATTATGGTTACTTTTACCTGAGTTGAGCGTTAGGTAGATGTATTCTTTTCATATCTAATTTATTATTATATAGTGGGATACAAATCATTACCAATAAATATGTCAGAATTATCAAGCACTCATTTTAGTATAGAGTAAAATCAGTTTCTTAGTTTGATCAAACTTGCTAACTTAGTTTCCTTTGACGAAAATGCACTATTAGAATCGTTCTCGGTGAAAATACGTATGTCCTCAGGTTCACTTTTACTAAACTATTATATCTATAACATTTCCTTCACCACACTTCGATTTATTTTTAGAATACATCGTATCTTCACCAATACAGTAAATGTGTATTTTAAGAATATAAACCCAAATCTAACAATCGTAGATTTTCTAACGTTCGAAATCCTTGTTGGAGAAAAAAGTAAAATGAAATGAATAAACAGTAACTGGATGGTACGTTAATGCCAACAAATTTGAAATATCGTTTTTCAATTCAACAAGAACATCCACCATAATCGTTTAAAGTGTAAAAATTCCATGATTTTATATATCATTAGTGCTTCAAGTGTGAAATATTTATCAAGTATCAACTTTATGCTCGAAGTTAACCACATAACCGTCGATGTCATTATGTTAGTGTCCAAAATATATGACAGATAAACGAAAAAATTGCATACTTTAAAAAATCAGTCGGGTAGAAACAATATAAATATGTTAACTCTTCGCCAGGAAAATCGAACGATCCTTTCTGAATGCAGACCGTGATACATCTGTGGTTCGAATAATATTTACTAGTATTATTAGTACATTACAATTAAATTATTGAATATAAGTGTTAATATTACGAAATCGTTAATAAAAAAATTCGTATGGAGTGTGGCGTTATAAGGTTGCGAAACGTGGACGATAGGAGCTGCAAAAAGGAAAAATAGAAGCTTTCGAAATGTGGTGTTATTGGAGAATGCTGAAAATCAGATGGATGAATAAGGCAACTAACCAGGAAGTTCTAAGGAGACTAGGGGCAGAGAGAAAAATTGGTAGGTCTTTGACCAAGAGAAGGGATAGAATAAAAGGCCACGTTTTGACACATGAAGGTAAAATTAGCATTAGAGGGAAGTGTGTGGGGTAAGAACAAAAGAGGGGGGAAAGGATGTAATTCCCTAAGCATATGAGGGAGGTAGTGGGATGTGGTAGCTATATAGAAATAAAAAGACTTGCTCAGGATAGGTTAGCATTGAGGGTTGCATCAGATCAGACTTACGACTGGTTACCACAGCAACAACATTATTTGCTATTTCAAAAAGGTCTCATCCTATGCCAAGGTGTCTAACGAGTAATTATCTTTCACAACGTTTCTAATTTGAATACCCAAAATACACTAAATTTAATTCCAAAATAGTCTATAAATATTAAATAATACTTTTGTCTGTAGATTGTTTGGAATAGAGTTATTTTTAATTCATACTTTCGAGTTGTGAATACGATAGTGATGTCTTCCTTCAGTGTAACACGCTTTGTTCCCTGTCCTCAACAAAATGGCTGGATCAAACGGGGAGAAACTTTTTCATCTCTACAGTGGTGATAAGATTGTGAGCAATATCTAACTGCCACCCGCAAATGACGAACTTTACTACACGTGTTCGCATTTCTCAAGAAAATGATTGGACGGAATTAATTAACCTTTATTTCTTTGTTCCGTGCAGCGCAGCGGTGTGATTGATTTTAGAATCATAAATCAATGCGAGTCCAACACCTTTAACTACAAAAACAATCTGACTGATTTTTCTGAAACTGTTTCACGTTGCTGTATAGAACTGTAGGAAGTTCTTTAACTGTTCCTAAATATCATCGGCCGTATATTTATTATTATTTATACTTTCTTTAACAAGATTTATAGAAACAGCCGAATTGATCTCCTCTGAAGTGGAAAATATATTTGAGGCTATCATAAATAATTATAATCCAACATTTAAAACTTAGATTCATTATGACCAAATTACTTTTTCAGCGAGTAGTAAATTCATATACGAATATAGAGCAAAGAATTAAAAATCTCACCCCACCCCCCTCCAACTCCATTAACATACATATTAGAAATGGATTTAGATAATTGAAATACAAACGTAATTAATCCAAAAATAGTTAAAATATTTATGGTCTGCATTGTTTTAGCACTTTTACCAAATACGCAATTTAAATTAATCCATCATTTTATCTAAGTATGGTTAAGATCTTAATTCAAGTTTAATCAAAAATTATAAACACGTGTTACATAAATTTGAGAAACATAAAGTTGTATATCAATTTGAATGGCTGTATTGTAGACCCCTGGTCAGACGAAGCAACTTCAAGCCACAATTTAATAACAAATTTACAATATTCTTTGCATAAACAGTCTGCTTTGCCAAACCGTGTAAAATATGCGTGAATAATCCGAGTATCGAACGGAGAAATATAAAATTTTTAGAAATAATATAATAATTATTCTGGGTTGTGAGCGAAATGCTGAGTATTGGATCAAATATTATTTCAATAAATGCAAAAAACGTTATAAAAAATTCAATATATGATTAGTACTGTGTTGTTTGTAATCTGTATTCTTCAAACTTTGAAAGTTTAATTCTTGTGTTTAAAAGTAATCAACAATGTAAGTTTTGTGAACTTATTAAATCAATGTATTCCCCTCATTTTGGCCTTGGAAGGTGTAGGTAAAGTCTAAGTATTTTTCTGTTAAATGGTCTTACTTATATTCATGCCACATTTTGTTCATGTATGTCTAAATTTATTTATTTGGGAGTAAAACTTTATCTTTATCATTACACTTATTTTCTTTTAGATGTAAGTCTCTGCACATAGGGATGAAACGTTTCCAGAAAGTAAATTTAAATTTTATGAATTCTAACTTTCAGCTATTATACTCCAATTTTATTTCGATAAAACAGCCAAGGTTTCAGAGTTTTTAAAGTGTTTAAGAAAGTTAACTACTACTAGTACTCGTCCAGATTTTTTGACTTACTCAGGTATGCATAATTTATTTCCTAAAGAAACAATATTTATTGTTTACTAGAAATATAACTTTTGATTAAGCTTTCAATAGCATTGTGATTCGAAAGAAAATGAAGAAACGTTTTGTTAAACAAACAATCTATTTAAAAGAAAACAATTGCTCATTTTAAAGTGAAGCACGCTTAAAGCGATGCACTGTTTCTTCAAAAATTATTTATGCTTTGGAGTTAACTCAACAATTATTACTCATGAATAATTATATTATCTATGATAAACCAAATACATAATGCAAGTCTTTAATTTCTAAATTTAACATTAAAGAAATTATAATCAATTTTTGTGGTAAAATTAGATCTTGAGAGAATTCAGATTCATGTGTTTTAAATTATAAGGAATTAATTATCATTTTCTTCAGTTTATAAGAAATTCTACTAGTGATCTGAATCTCACTAATTTTTAAATTAATTTAGCCTATATTTGATGTTTAATACAATCATATTTATAATTAACTAAATATGAGAATATCCTACTATATGAAGAAGTAAGAATAAATTTTAATGTAAGGTCACTAAAATATAAAACGTTAGATGCAAATTCTGAGGCATCAAAAATTCAATAAATCAACTATCTGACATTTATGAACACTAATATCAATAATGTAGGGCAATGTTTTATTATTATATCCAGTTAGTGTTGTAGCATGTAATAAAGCAGTGGTTATAAGTCTATACACATTAACGATTTACTAAATATATCCACAATTTAACGCCGACAGCTACATCTTTTAAGACAGTTTCATTTCTTACTAAGAGTTTGTCCGAACTAAAACTGTGGCCTTTAAAAGGTGTCTTCAAACATTAAACAACAAAAACTATGTGTATTCGAATAAAGGTTCTGAGACAAACGAGTTTAGCCATTTGTACTTAGGCACGTTCCCTCAAAATTATCTGAAAATTTATGTATACTTATAACTCTTTAATGCAAGATAAAATAAGTGTCGAAATTTATCTGGGATTCAGTGACCCCTTAGTTTGTCTTTAATATGGTTCGAGTTCTATTTGCGAAGGAAATTCGGTTGAAATTAAGACGAACGATAATGGAAACTCTTCAAGTTTTTAAGCAAACACTCAATACCAAAGTTAAGACTACATTAAATACCCGTCATCTGACAAGTCAAATACGGAATAGAAAACATATAAGAAAGAAGTTTGTTAAATTTGAGGTTTTATTATGTTAGAGTAGATTATCTCGATCACTATGAGTATAGTCATTGGTGACATGCATGAAGGAATATAAGAAATATTATTAGTCTCAATGTGAATTATTCAAATATGTAAAATACTTTAGTCTTAGTGTTTACGTTAATCCAGTCATAGTAATGTTTCCAATTATTATTGATTTGCAATTTGGTTCAAACCAGAGCTGAAAGACAAGGTAATTCAGTAAGACCACGTTTGGTTTTTATATGTTAGTAGGAGAAAATATCTTGCTACATACAATGTATTTACAAAACAAGTTATGTCAAATGAAAAAATATAAATAAAAGACATTATATAGTTCGAACACACTGCGACTTACACCAAGCCACCGATTGCCGTCAAATTATGGTATTTAGCTGTAATCACGCCAGAGAGGCTTTCTGTCAATATTTCGAAGGTTTAGGCTTAAAAAGCTCGCACGTCAATCACCCACTCTGTACTTCATGTTTGACATTCATCCGATTGCATTGAAAATTGTTTCTGTTGTTCTTTCAAAGATTTATATTTCTTCCCCCCCTTTTAGGACGGAAAAGGTCCTACCCTAAAGACATATAGAACTTGCAACGGATAGATTATGTCATCACACGTAGACGATTTAATTACTGTTAAGCCTGAAATAATTCTTAAATTTAACAATCATTTTAAGTAACGAACCTTTTGTTTATTTTAGATTTATATTTATTGTTGTTTCCGTTAGTCCTCGATTGAGGAACGTCTATATTATAAATAACGAACAAAATAAGGTGCATAATTAGTTACAAATAATATATATACATATATAATATTGTCGAAAACAGCCATCAATGCGGATAACTAGAAAATACTAGAATAAATTATTCATTTTCATTTTTCTTAGATCTATGCATGTATCTACATACATTATTCCACGCTAATCATACCGATGACATGGTGCAAGTATCCTCTCCTTATAAATATAATTAACTAGTTCTGTGTATTTTTCTGTATGTGTTTATTTAAGGAACTGGTAGGTTTCTTAACTCGATTATGATTCTTAGTCAACGCGGTGTTTATGATGAAATTCAACTCTCATAAAGCACGGGGAGTGAAAACGTAAACGTGACGCTCTCACTGGTGGTTTAATCCTGTGTTGACAAAGAGAATATTTTCGAATTAAATACTGTAGCGGGCTAACACAAATAAATTCCCGGGTATCGCTGGGCACCCGGATAGTACTTAATAATTCCAATAATAAAGAATATAATCTAACGGATGGTAGACATAAAGAATAGGATAGCACAGACAAGGAAGGCTTTCCCAAAAAAAGAGGAATTTATTTACGGCTAATATAAGTATGAATTTTAGAAAATCATTATTACAAATGATCGTATTGAGAATGGCGTTATAAGCGTGCGACAGCTGGACGATAGGAGTTGCAGACAGTAAAAGAATAAGAGCTTTCTAAATTTTCAGCAATGATTACCTAATATTCACACTTCTGTTACCCGTAAGTAAATTCCTCCTTTTTTCGGAACCTTCCTTGCCTGTGCTATTCTTCTGTTTATGTCTACTACACGTCTACCATCCCTAGTTATTGTGCTGCCCAAGAAGCAAAATTCTTTAACTTCCTGCAAAATATCCCGTTCCAATCCCAATCTAACACCTTGTTATTCCATCGTTTCACATAATAAACTCCAATATTTTTGTTTCGCCTCTATTAATTCATATTGAACTCTTTCTTCGGGACCACATATTACCAGGTTTTAGTACAATATCATCGGCAAACCGTAGGTTTTTTTATTTATTCTCATTGTAGTATGATCTATTTGGTATATTCTGGTAAAAGAACAGACGTCAAATACTATAGACCCATCACTAGAGTGTAAGATTATGGAGCGCTTATTAGCAGCCTACGTTAGATCTGTACTTGATAGAAAAGGGTAGTTTTTTAATGGTCAGCATGGCTTTCGGGAAGGGTTCTGGTGCGAAAGCCAAATGATAAATCTATTTCAGGAGTTAGCAGAAGTCTTTGATGTAGTGTCTCATGATATCCTATTGGATAAATTAAATAAAACAGGTATAGATAAAAGAGTGGCACTGTGGGTAGGAAACGTTTTAAGCGACAGATCGAAAAAAATCAAAATCGGAGAACAATTTTCGGATGTAGTCATTGTAGCGTCGGGAGTTCCTCAAGGCTCTGTAATCGGGCCATTTCTGTTTTTAATATTTATTAATCACTTAGCAAATTATTTAAAGTCAGGGGTAAGGCTTTTAGCTGACGACTGCATCATCTACAGAAAGATAACGAACGAGCAAATAAGATCTAGATAAAGTCAATAGCTGGGCTCAGGAAAATAAAATGAAAATTAATGGAAGGAAAGCAGCTCAATCTCGTTTACAAAACGCATGTTGTTATATGAGACATAATATAGAATAGGTGGGGAACTAATTCCAAGGGCAACGAGCTGCAAATATCTGGGGATATATTTAACAACAGACTTGGGTGGGAGGAACAAGTGAATTTCACGGACCGGAAAGCGTGGAATTCCTTACATTTCATAATGAGGAGCTTAAAAAAGGGAAGTTCAAAATCAAAGGAGGTGGCACATTTATCCTTAGTTAGACCAATTTTGGAAATATTGGGATCCCTATAGAAAAGATCAAATCGAATCATTAGAGAAAGCTGAGAATAGGGCAGCTAATTTTGTACGAGTAGGGCCGGGTCGTAGGAATGAAAACGTAGAACAAATAGGTTGGGAGATATTGTCACAATGGAGGGAGAAAGCAAGGCAGCATTTGCTATTCAAAGCTTACACAGGGCAAAAACCATGGATTGGAATTAAGTCTATATGTAGATAGGATCATCAATTCAAAGTAAAATGTAGAAAGCAAAAAACAGATATTAGCAAATTTTCATTCATAAATTGGACCATCAACGACTGGAATAACTTACCTGTGGGAAGGTTTGAAGGAAATCCTCTTCAGGAAAATAAATCTCAAAAAACATGTGAAGTGGGTATTTTAAATAATATAAATGCATATTTGAATTTAAATGTTGAAGTCAAAGTGAAGTGAAGTGTTAAGTCAATTCTTGTAGTTTTTCTCCTTTTTTTCGAGGGCTATAGAAATTTTAAAGGACTATGATTATTTTTTTTTAGATTTGGAGTATTTATGTTTTAAAAATTTCATTTTGTGCCCAATTGTAGACTAACAATAAATGCAATATTTCAGTTTCTTCATCGCCTGTTCTGCATGGGCGTCTGTCTGTACTGCTATTTTCTATTTTCATCTCTCGCGGTTTTAATAGTTCCACTGTTTCAACTAAAGTATACAATTCACAATATTAAAAATAAGGGAAGTTAATTAATTTCCTTTACAAATGCCTAATATGGTCTGTAACTCGTGAGAACCATACCTTTGGTTGGCTATGGTTAGCAGTTTTTAATGTTGTTGTGATATTCAGTCCTAAGGCAGGCTTTAAATAGTCTAAACGTTTTAAATAGTGGAAAATAATTATATGATATGCTGTTTCTCAAGTTTTGGAGTACGTGTTATTCCGAGATGATTAAATGATTTTTCTGCGTGTATCCAGCCGATTTGGCAATTAGGTATCACTTCCCCACGCTCTATTATTTGAATGTAGTTCGTTGCATAAGAGTTTGGCTGTGGCTTACCGCAAGTCAATGCGATGTTCCGGATGCGTTCCTCCGAGGTTTCAAGGAGCGCTGAGCAAACGACGCTGAAGACGGCTGCCGTTTCGCAACGTCGATCCCTACCGATCCAGTCGAAAGCGTTTCCCACTCGCCTACGCTTCGTAATCTATTAACTTGCCCTCCCGCTTCTCATTTTCCACATCTTTCTCTTTCGTCAGGCAGCATAGACCAATGGACCTTAGGCGTAATTTTTTTTCTGTCATCAGTCGTGGATCGATCCATTAAACACAGAATTAAGTGAATGATTCTTAATACAATAACGCTACTTCTTCTTCCACCGACTGTTTCAATCACGTTTATCATTAATAAAGTATTGCATTTAGTATCTCATTATACAATTTCTATTTTTTATTACAAACCGAAGTTCAATAACAAAATATATAAAATGGCATATTCTGTAGCTTGACAATTCTTAAACTTACAAAAATTCAAAATTCATCATTTTTACTCAATATTAAACATACATCTCTTCGTGATGTATCGTCTCATTTCGATGACGTTTCTCTGCCTCCCTTCTTGGTAGTCCCCTTTTTTTATTAATTTACTGTATTCGCTCGTTCAAAATTAAAGAAAAAGGGCAACGCACAGACGTAAGAAAATTTTCATTTGTAAATAGGTCAATACGCGATTGGAATTCCTTGCCTGCAGAAATACTGACGACTTTTCCGGGTAGCGTAAATCAGTTTAGGAATAGGCTAAGAAAACTTAAGTGAGTAGTATTTTTTTAGAGACAAGTGATTTCTGTGAGACTCGTTTCTTTTCTTTTTCACATCAAAATCTACACTTCAAAATTTTTCCTTAGTGTGAATTGTGTTTTCATTTAGTATTAGTATTTGTGTTTTCATTGTATTTAGCAAATGCCCAATAGCAGCTAAATAATAACAATAAATATTATCGATCTGCATTTAAAATCTGCAACTGACATAGTTAAGTACACACCAAAATTACCAATAACATTGTTAATATGCGGCTAATTTTTAATTTTGATATTATACTTGCTGTAATTCAGCGGTCAGCGTCACCCATTCACATCACAGAGGCATAGGCACGGATGTTTGTGCTCTTAATGATTATGAAAACTGGCATGAAGTCTGAAAAAATCGGAAGGTGCCATTGGCATTCGTCCCGGTCGGCCAAGGCTCCAATGAAAAAGAATATATAAGTACAACGTTCGTCTTTCTTTGCCTGTAATTACGTATTAATTAAATGAAATATTTCTAATATTTCCTTCTGCTACTGAAACCATTTTGGGTTCTTTAAGCTCAATAACCTTCAGTTATAAATTTTCATGAATTCACTAGGACGATCTTACTGTTTGTTGCTGAATGTGCAGTAAATAACATTATAACGACCTTCCTTATATAAAACAAATCATTTTATGTTGTATATTTCGTTCTTAAGTTCAGCTATATTCATCCGTTCCCTGATTACGTATAATAAAACGGGTTTCAGAAAAACAATATTTACATTAAAATGATAATAATATTGATTTCATATTTCTATTTACTTATAAAATAAAACATTTTATATAATACTAATTTTTGCAAGAGGTTTCAATAATTTAAGTAATTATTCATATGTTATTCATTAAAACAATAGTAAACACCGAGTTTTCATATAAAATTGACAAATACTTCTTACTTTTTTTGACTTTTGATATATTTGAAAAATGAATTAATAAATCTGACAAATTTTAAAATAAGTTTATAATTTATTTACGGTTAGTAACATTTAATGTTGTGTGGCGAAAGTGTGATCTCTATAATAAAATCAATGTGTGTTCAGCATGCAAATCTAAGCCAGTGGAAGAATATCGACCAATTTGATACACGTGTTCTTTGCGTCCCGGAAATGTGCGCTGTTGTCGCAAGACTCGACTACCACCCCTGGGAGTCAAGGTGGAGGGTGGAAATTTTTAAATAATCAAAAACGGCCAATTTTTTTATTATATAAATAATTTCTCGGATCAATGAATGTGATGATGTGTCCTCCAATACTGCTAGAGTATAATTTCAACTCCATCCATATTAGAAGGGGAGTATGCTTAGGGGTGGTGGTGGAGGGACATCACATTAAAATAACAAGGAAACAATCCAAATTATGCTCTAAACCGGTGTCATGTGCGCCACTGAATTTAATTATGACATAAACAATGCAATTTCAGTAACAATTTATTCCCTAATAGGGTTTGGAAGGGGGTGAAACAGACATCCGCATAAATCTTTAAGATATGGAACTATTTCGACCAAATTTTTAACAGGGCTTCTTGGCGAAACGAACTGAACATAATTATGGTAAGACATGGCTACCACCACTTGGGGCGGGAGTGGGATGATGGTAATTTTAAAAAATCCATAAATTACTGCTATTTCCATCTATTATATTTATTTTGGGTCAATTAATTTGATAGAGTTTTTGGTGAATTTGTTTACGAATAATTTCAAACTCATTCATTGTGGGGGTGTAGGAGGAGTCATATGAAAATCAAAATAAGACAGTTAAGTTTGATATTGAAATAGATGCTATGGGAATCTTTGAGATTTAAAGAGTTTTTAAAGACAGAACACTTTTGATAAATGTTCCTCGCGACCTAAAACCAAACACTTTAGAGATAAGACACACTTATCACCCTTAGTTGTAGATTATTCCATGCTGTACTATTTGCAACAATTAAACACAATAATAGTTTCACAGACATCAAGTTGTCGCTTTAAACAGTATAATATCAGATTTCGTTATCAAAACGTGTATATTCCTGCAACTTGTGAATGTAATAATCCTGCAACTCATAAGATTGAATTCAATTTCCGAGCTATACTTACTTCATTAATCTTCTTAATTAGTTTAAATCTTTTTAAATTATGTATACATCTTCGAGAAATTAATATATATATACAGTAACCCTATCTTTTCGGGTAGTTTTCTGGCTTGTATTATTTCAAACCTTGAATTCCCTTCCCCGTCACCCTTTCTACCCCAACTTATGGTATTATCATGCAGATTCCACAATTTGGACTAGACTCTAGTAGTATTTTTCTTAAAAAGAAATGTCTTATTTTAAATACATGTTCAAAAAATAAATATAACATGCTCATAACTGTAAAAAATCGAAGGAGGAGTTTACCCTGTGACATAAATAGTGAACCAGTTGGAGTACGAGATGATAAACCCACAAAATATATTGCCATAGTCGTGACTATAATTAACTAATGATTAACGGATTGTTGTGGTATGTACAGCCTTAAAATGTTTATGGTGGCGGTGATATCCATTAGGCAAGTCTCGCCTGGAGTCAATCAGGCGGATAGCTAAGGCGTCGAGACGGGGACAACATATCTCACACCGACCAATAAACTCCCAATCGAATGACTCACACCGTTGTCTGACATAACAAAAACAGTCTTTTTATCTCTACTATTCTGCAATTTTGTGCCCCGTTTCATGGATTAATCTCTAACAATAAAAGCATTTCAATATTAATCACTAAAATAAAAATTATAATGGGATACAATCTTCACGGTTAACCAACCGGGCATCCTAATTATTCACCGGGAAAGTCTACGTTCATTAAAACTTATACTGTCCCAAAATTACAAATATGATATCTCTTAAAGTACTGTCTTTACCCTCATTGCTACTGGTTTTGTAGGTCTCTGCAGATCAAAAAGACTGTCTTTCAATATGAGACAAGGTTTATTTTATTATAGCCCCAATGAATTTAAAGGTAATAACAATAAAAATTAAATTTCAACATGCAAACTAGAGAATTGAATAAAATTATTTACAAACAAAGACGGTATCATTAGTGACGTTATATTGAGACTCTTTAATAATAAGTCATATCTATGGAAAAAATGTGAACTCATTAAATTCAATATCAACGATACCGTAGAGGACTGCAGCTGCATTCTCTGGTGGTGGTTTGCTTCGGATTGATGATTTGGAGGCTCCTGAAGTTGATTCTCGTTGACTGCATCCGATGTATGGGTGACCCTTTGGGTCCCAAAATTACGTCTGATGAGTCCCACCTAAATCTCGCCAGCGCCTCGAAATTTAATGACCTCTCTGCCTCAAAACTTCTCTCCATGTCACCTTCGCAACGCTTCACAAAATGTAGTATTAATATGTTTATACAATAAATAATTAAAAATATATAGTAAAGCATTATTTGCTATGCAAAATTGTATGCTTATTTTTATAATTTTTCAGGAATCCGTAAATTTATGACTATTTATGACAGAATAGCCCTAAATCATAACTTAAGATAACTTATTAAAAACTTTTTTCTTTACTTTCATCACATAATCTCTAGCCAATGTTTTTATGTATATTTAATTACATTGATGCAATGTTTTTATTTATTTTATGACTGAAAATTGTACTCTCCCAGCAATTAATTCATGAAAACGAATTGTAAAAAATTAATTTATGTTTACACGTACCTAAAATATAAATTACTTTATATAACACTGACTCTTATAATGTTATTCTGCTCGAGGTGACAATTAAGTAAGTAAATTATCTGAAATATTACTTACTAGAACAACAGCGAACACACTAATTTTTATATAAAACTGACTAATATTACGAGCCCACATTATGGCTTTTAATATATTAAAAATTATATTTAAATGATTTAGAATTCAAATAAGAAGCTTACCATTACATTTATCGTGAACTCTTGACACTATCTATAAAATTATTTCACTATTATTTCCATGCCTCCAATTTTCTACAAATATTTAGTTTACCTTCTAATAATTAATATGCCTCGTAAGAAACCAAGTTAATAGAACGCACTAAATATTAACTTCTAAAACGGTTGGTTACTATTAAAGTAAATTGTAACCTACCGAGTCTCAGATAGACATTTTAACCTTTTTAATGCAAACATTATCAAGTTCTATTCAATCATTTAAAACCGATTTTGGAACACTCACAATTATTTTCTATAATGATGAATGACAGTTTTTCATTGACAAAAGTTTATTATGGTTCTACATAACAGGGAAGAAATTTTTTTGAAGTCGGTCTCGCCTCAGTTTACTTGTGAAAAGAAGTCGGTGTGACAGTCATAAGGACCGACAGGAATTTCGATGACCTGAATAGTTAAGATAAAATAATTCTCAGCTTCAAAATAAATACAGTCAGAAATATTATTTATATACGTAAAATTGAACAGTCTTTGTTTTAATATGGGATGAGTTTGGGATATTTAAAATAGGAAATTTAGATACTTATTAGCTTTGTTATTCAATTGTATTTTACATGCTATAAATATATTAGCATTTCATTAATAACATCGTTAGTGATAATGATGAAACAAATTTTCATTGTATTGGAAACGTATACAAAAAACACATGGCATTCGATAGGGATACAAATTTAAAAGTGTAATTCTACGATATGATTCATCTTCCACGGAATGGAGCACTTGAGTTTTATCATATTTCGAACGCAATCACCAAATTATAGATGAAGTTCAGAAGTGAGCGAAAACATACTCTGCTACGATCGACTACCGGTGAAAGTTATCACGTAGAACTGCTATATTTCGTTGAAGACTGGAAAATGGACTGGAGCAGCGAAATTGGATCCCAATTGACGCGGAAAGGTGTGGAAAGCGTGGACAGATGAACAGAGAGGGTGGGGAGGAACAGCGACCAAGCATATAAAGTGCAAGAACCTCGTCAGTTTCTGCTATTACGTGTGGGATGGGGTGCCTGAGGAGGCCCCGCTTGGGGCTCGTGTTGTCCTTCCTCATGTTAGTCTTCGGCACGAAAGCAGAAGATCCCAAGGAGGCGGTTGCAGTGGTGGCAGTAGCTGAGGCAGAGGCACCTTTAGCATCTAGTAGCACCTTCCAGAAAGTCGCTCTAGAGGCCACCATCGCTCCCGAAGCTGTGGCAGCATCAGAACTCAAGCCGTTGCCTTTGTTAAGGATCAAGGCAGACTTGAGTCCAGCTGCCTCTGGATATGGGGGTGGAGGAGGCGGTCATGGTGATGGCGGAGGAGGCCACGGAGGAGGTGGAGGTGGCCACGGAGGCGGCGGAGGTGGAGGAGGCCACGGTGGAGGAGGCCATGGAGGCGGCGGAGGGGGTCACGGAGGCGGAGGTCATGGAGGCGGTGGAGGTGGAGGCGGACACGGAGGCGGAGGAGGTGGACACGGAGGCGGAGGAGGCGGACACGGAGGCGGAGGAGGCGGACACGGAGGTGGACACGGTGGCGGCGGAGGCGGACACGGAGGTGGTGGAGGTGGACACGGAGGCGGAGGAGGCGGACACGGAGGTGGAGGAGGTGGACACGGTGGCGGCGGAGGAGGCGATGGTGGAGGTAAAAATCATTTTCGTAGTCTCATTTTCTCGTCCATAACAGCTTGAGATCAATACCAAATATTTAATACAGAATTCATTACGAATATTTTTGTTTATTAATTTTAGTTATATAACCGTATTTACTCTGAATTTGCTGAATTTTCGGTGTTGTATAAAGTGATTCCTACAAATTGTCACGGTAAACAAAAATATACTGATGTAACGGCACATACAGTTTTAAAAGATTCCTCATACACCAGTCTGAATTTTCATTCATAAGGAAATGTTAGACATGTTCAACGTTTTTGTTTATTTTCCTACTATACGTCACATTTTTTTAAATATTGACTTATGTTTAACAATAGTTTGTATACGATGTTTAGTTGCTAAATTTGGAACATCATCTGGATTCATTTAAACTCTGAAACTGCAAAAGAAATTTGTAACATAATATGTATAATACAATATCATAAAAAAACCTTTGTGGTCTAGTGGCTAGCATCACAGAGGTTTCGGGTCATGGCATGGGTCTGGGTATTACTGTTGTGTGCGTTTTCACGTTCCCTACCTTGGCAAACTGGAATAGACAGCAAAAAAGTTACTCGATTAATTGGTCGCTAATGACCTTTGATGTTGGCACGACTGTAAAAACAGAATTTAAAACATTTAACACGGAGTCAAGAAATTAAAAAGGAGGTAAACTTAGACATGCATGTCGCAGTAGGGAACAGCGCGAAATATATTTTAATGCTCAAAATAACGATGAAAAGAATTTTAACATTAATGGCCGCATTATTAGATCTTAAAAGAAGATTCTCTCTCAACAGCCTAGGATAAAAATGACATTCAACATCTAAAATTTTAATATTTTACCAATTAATTTTATGGTTGTTTAAATATTTGTACTTTGACAAGAATGACTAATTTATATATTAAATTTTTTAATGTTTTATATTCATTAATACGGGATTTTAATGAGTGTTTGGTCTGACCAATGTCACAGCAATGTAGACAGTTAATTTTGTAAGTAAATATGTTTATCGAAATTATTAAATTTATTTTTATTATTTTTAACAAAGATTAAGTTATTGCAAGATTTAATTAAATTATAAGTCAAAAAAGGGGAGAATTATGAATATAAATTTGTTACTAGGTACTTTAACAGGACACTTATTAGTTTCTTATTTAAACGTAATTAACCTAATTTTAATAATAATTTTAATTATGATTAAAAACACACAGATTTCTGTGTAATCGTAACGTGACAGCATTTAGTGTCAAGAGAATTATTAAATCTGAGGGAAATGCACGTAAATTAGGAGGAGATAAATTACAGAAAACCCCTCATTTCTTCAAACACAGCATGCTTAACAAAGAAGGAAGTTTTGTTTTGTATCATAAAATATTAAAGAGCAAAGAGAATTATGGGCAATTACGCTACAGAGCACTAAGTAGATAACTATTATGCCTCTAAAAATTTAAATAGTATTTCAGCTAGAAAGTATGTGAATTCTTTCTGTTTCCTCCAAATCACAGTTTTATTCTTTGCAATTAATTTCCTACTATATTAATAACTCAATAGAAAAATAAATGCGTTTTCCAAAATTTTTTCGAACGTTACCAAATTTATTTTCATAAATGTGCGTTATAATACTTATTTTCATAGTACATTCCACATTAACAGTTTTCTGTTCTCAAAAGTAACCGTGAATTAATTGATGTAATAGCAACAATATTGAAACGCGCAATTTTTTCTCTATTTACGATGTTTTAATTACCGTTTCCCGCAGCGATCTATTGGAACCAACAACCGCTGCAACGGGAGATAATAGGGTGGCATCAAATAGAATTATTAATTTTAAAATTGCATTTCGTACCGCTTGCTTAGCTAATTTCGCAGCTCAATCGATCGGGTCATTGAATTACGGTCGCGCACTAACGCGATAAAAACTCCATACATAGCATTAGTAGACCAGATTATGTAAAATAGGCGCGTCCTAGTAATTAAATTAAGTCAACAAAGAAGTTCAGTGACAGCTCATAGAAAATAATTATACAACCACGGAAGTTAACAAAAATTTAACGAAATTTATTAATTACTTAAATCTGAAACTAGGAATGCGTTTCCTCGTATAAATAATATATTATAATTTAAACAATTAAAAAATATATAAATAAAAAAACGTCATATAAAAGAGTAAAAAATTAATTCTATGTTATTAGTAATTAATTGATATATTCGGACTGTACATATTTAATTAGTTTAAAAGTAAAATTTATTCATATAATTCGTTCAGATTGAACACGATACAGCACGTATTTATTTCAATCTATACCAAATATACCAATGAATAAAATTGCAGTGTCTGTCCGTATGTTTGCCTCGGATAGGCTCCAAAACGACTCAACGAATTTCAACGGAAATTTGAGGGTTTAAAAAAAGGGGATTTAATTTAAATATTCGTGCATATTTAATTTCGATATATTGCAGAAGATATTAGTATAATATGAAAATAAATAAAAATATGAATTCTACGGGAAAATGTTTTGTACTAGACACGTGAAAGCCGGAGTGTAAACCAACTGCGAGTTATAAGTTATATTACGCTATCCTTTATCTTTCTTCCCACTTACTATCTATTATTGCAGCAGGCTGAGAAACAATTAACTTCTTTGCATCGTCGATACGATATATACACAAATTGATAAATTGGTTTTATGTCTTGCGTCAGGTGAAGTTAAAAATTTAGTAATTGCTACAATGAAAATAGAAAGGAAACTATCGAGTTTGGTGTCGAAATCTGTGTAATACGAGTCGCTGTGTTACATTATGAACTTGAATATGCGATTTAAGTAAAAAATTTAACCATTAAGTGAAGGAAAATTTTTGTTAGAATACTGAAAATATATTTATTCCTGCTATTGTACTGGAGATATTTTGGACTCTCTTGAGATACTGGGTGTATATTTGAGGTTCATATTGTGACTTTTCGATGTCGGTTTAGTTATGTGTTGACCAAGAATTCAATAATGTACCTAAATAATATAAATAAATACCGGGGCTCGCCGGGTCCCCAGCTAATATTTAATCAAAATTAACTAGTTTTTATGGGTTAACAGGCAACATGAGGGTGATCCTGAAACAGGCAACTCCGCTTTAATAGCATAGGAAGGGAATTGAAAAGGTTTACCAGGGCCGCCGGGTTTAAATTTTGATATATGTCTATCAAAAAAAATAAAACTGACTGCAAGCGGTCCCGGTCCTTTTATTTATATGGAGCCTCATATGAAAACTATGCGAGTTAATGAAAGCTTTTTGCATATATTTTAACAACTTAGTTAAATAAAACGTACAATAAAATGAATACTTCTTTCACGCTGAACATACCAAAGAATAGAATCAACTATTTTCTTCCGAAGTTAAAGAACTTGCCGAGTTCTGTTTCCACATTAAACATGCAGCTTAAGCTGCACTTGAGCCCCAGTATTGGGAATAGAAAGGGATGAAAAGGAATCACATGAAATTTAGCGCCTCTTTTAACGTTTGGTCCGTTTATTTAGGTTGGGGTGCATGAAAGTATGAGGGTTCAAAAATGTGACGTGTTTGATGCTGGTTTAATCACGCGTTGACCACGAAAGTTCGGTAGAATTAAAGACAGTACAAAGCTAATATAATTAAATAAACGAGCAACCAGCACGTTTAAAATATAAATAATAAGAAATATGAAGTATTTTACTTGCCAGCATAATTGAACTGTTATATTATGTATAAAAATTAAACGTTTACCCCATTTTTTTTTAAATTCTTCCCTGGTTTAGCTGAAATATAATAAAAATGTTAAAAAGCCACAAAATTATTATCAAACATAGTGTAAAACGATAAATTATTCCATTACTTGAAATATAGGAGGGAAACCAGCAATCTAAATATCTTCACAGTTCATGGGATAAAATAGAGTAGATCCCTCCTTTGCGACACCAATAATTTATTAAACGTTAGATCATAAATTATTTCCATACCAGCTTCTAAAGAACAAGTGTACACTCGTCTTTTATAAGATTATGTTTGCATTCTTCTGTTTTAAATTACAAACGAAGCATGTTGTATTAAATTAATGTATTTCTGTATTACCTAATCTGTAACACTCAAAAACATTTTATTTTTTAATTTATTCTATTAACAGTTCTTCAGTTACGTTCTTTTTATAAAATAATTTCCTCTTCTTCAGAAAGTCTCATAGCGAACTAAATAGGAGTCTATAAATAGTTTTGCATCAGCATTCATAAACTGACCATTCATAGAAGCCATATATTTACTCGTATTCCCTATCGACACATAAATTGACAATTCTGTGAAGCCGTACATGTTTTTTGCCAATGTGACCGTAGCAACATAATAGGAAATTGTGAATCATTCACACGACTTTAGGTCACCTTCAAAGTATCACGCCATGCAAAACTATTCTAGACCGAACGAAGACAAAAATAATAGAGTAAATAAAAAACATATTGTTATAAACATTCTCTACAGATTACTTCCGTTAATTATATGCGATGTTTAATAATATAATTGTATAATATACATTCAAAATTCATTTAATTTAGTTATTCTTAAAATACATTTAGCTTGATTTTGCATATTTAGAATCGCCGATATGAAACAAGAAAGGATCTTTTTCGTAGTTATAAATAAATTTACAAATATCGAAGAGCTTTCAAATTGTACCACATGTAGGCAACCACATGTTTTAAAAGATAACAAGAATAGTGAGTATCGATTAATTCGCTATGCTGGAAACACTCTGTGGTACGATGAAAATAACCAATGTATGATATATTATAAGATATCTTTAATTATATCAATAATTTAGATAAATAGTAAGTAGTATATCTGTAGGGACTGCAACAGAACTTGCCCTAACACTTAATGGCAATTCAGTTGTAAATGAATGTCAACTCATTAATCACAGGCATGATTTGATTAATTTAACAATATTAGATTGCGAAACCATAAGCTATGCGAGATTAATGTCTGAATCTTACACTTTAAATCCAATTTATGACTGTAAACAAGCTCTTTGGTCTGCGCCTATGTATACCATTGGGAAATATTTATCTCACTTTATATCTTATGAGGTCCACGTATTGGGAAGGGAATGTAGTGATTTTTGGTCAATAAAATGTGCAAATAATTTTTTAGAAATAAATTAATTCTTAACTTACTTCTAAGTCTTACAAATTGTGTTTATTGAAAGAAATAATAATCAAAGAAGATATAACTATAATCGTTTATACTTTGTTTGTTAAGATGACAAGTACTTATTAGGTGGTAAATTCCTTAGAATTGAAAGTTCTCGAAAACCTATTCAAATAACGAGAAAAATGTTGATCTATCACTAGATCATCGTTAAAATATCTCGCCTGCTATACGAAACGCAGTGGCGGCTGGTGCATACAGCACATAAGTTAATTTAAGAAGTATTATTTTTCGGAATTTTAAGAACAATAAGTTTTAACTGCACGAATATCTGTTTGTATTTCAAATACATTATGAAGACCGCTTCTGATAAATAATGAGAGTGCTCTATCGGCTGTAGAACAACACTTTCTGTCTGGAATGAGACTTTAGTAGGCGCAACACCCGTAAACCTCAACAAAAAGCTCTACTCTTTGCTAAGAATCACGTAGAAATTTATGACAGCAGATGCGGTTTCGAACGTAAACGACATAACCAAAACCAAAAAAAAAATCCAACCGTTTGGTAATAAAAACCTTATTTTAAAGTAATTTAAATTATATGATATAATAGTGGTATCACGCTTGGTTTATTTCTAAAAGTAAATTCATTTAAAATATTTACCAAGGAAAAATACAATAGTTTTTCAAATCTGTTTAAAATTCCTTTTTAAAATATTTCACTTTCAAAAATTAGACAGTATTGGAAACTGTGTACATGAAATTATAACTTCTACACATTAAGGGTCGCAGACTAATAGAAACACTTCCGATTCTGTAACTTCATTAATTTCTTAAGTCATATTCTCGGAAAAAATTAATGTAGCACATAACGTAAAAAACTCAACAGAGCGTGTGGCGTAACGATATATATATATATATATATATATATATACTCTACTGTTTTAATTAATATAAATAAATAAGTGGGGACTTTTGATTTAAAATAAACTGTTTTAGTACAAATTCCTGAGTAACTGACTTTAAAAAATACAAAATACTGAAAAAAGGAAAGAATTTTTATGTATTAGAAGTTATGAAGTTAAACAAGCGAACAATATGGAGGACGTTAACTAAGAGAAGGGCCACGTTTTAAGACACGAGGGTCTTGTAAAATTAGCATTAGAGGGAAGTGTGTGGGGTAAGAACCGAAGAGTGAGGCCAAGGTTGGAATGCGCTAAGCAGATTAGGGAAATTGTGGGTTGTGCTAGTTATAAGGAAATGAAATGTGTACGCGCAAGATGGAAGGCAATTGTATCAACAGCCATTTAGTAGCGAATACCAGAACAAACATCCCTAAATGCAGCTCCCCTTAAGCATATAATCGAGTCCTCGTTCCGGCAGACGCCACACATTGTACGAGGCTTGACATTTTCAAATTGTTCATGAAATGAATGATGTCCGCGTCAGCTTAAGTCCAGCACTTCATTACAAGATATATATCTAGTATTCATATTTCAATTATATTTCTCTTGAATTGTCGTTTACGTTTTATATAAAAAAAACTAGCACTGCGATGACTCAGTACCTTAATCAAGTCTAAAAAAATCCTTCTAACTTCAATAAGCACAATAACTTTAAAGAAGTCTTAAAAACATGTCGAATACAAAGAGATGCTCTATCAATCTTGCTATCAGCGAGAAAAATATTTGTATGCAAATATCTGCTTTGTCGAAATGGCTCCCATGTTTAGATTTGTATGCAGCACATTCATACATCAAAATACACTGAAACAGTCAATTATATTTTGAAGGATAAGATACTTGAACAATCTATCCGGCTGATAACTGTGAAATAACGTGCATGTCAAGAAAAACTAAAATATGCGTCTGCGGCCGCGGTCCTTCTGCAATCTTTCTCCACTGCAAGTTATAAAACATTTTGCACATTTATAAACTAATTAATCAATAAATAATTCACTCACTATGCACGAAATATATCAGAACTCAGTAATCTGAAGTCGAAATGTCAAAACAATGTCAAGCTGCGACGCAACGAAGTAACGCATGTGTTGATGCATAAGTCAAATGACACAAATGGTCAGGCTGAAAGATCAGGATTATATGTTTGATGTGAGAAATACAAATATATATATTAAAACTTTATATATTGGAAAATTAAAAGAAATTCTATATTTCGGAAACAGAGCCACCTATTAGCTAAGAACTATCCACGTGATCCAATAAACAAAAAATAATCATCAAAATTAGTCAAGCCATTTAGAAGTACAAGAATTACAAACACGCGCACAATTTAATATATATATATATATAATAAGCCAACATTAATTTAATTAGAAACAATTAGTACGTATTTACTGTTTAAAATTTTCAGAAATACATATTCTGAGTCATATTAATGAATTTAAAGTGAATTTATGGAAATACCTTCATAATTTGATACCATCATGCTTCTTCTTTTTAATTACATATATAATGGCATTTTATTCAGGGCTGTTGAATTGTTCGAAAAAATGTTATCTTAAAAGATTATTTATACAAACGTTGATGATCGACTGGTGTTGAAATGTCCCTTAATCTATCGATGACGTAACATGAGAACTTCCGGTAACAAAAACAGGTGGTTTGATAGCTAATCCTGGTTATCTTCGAGGAATTCCTGTGATAAATCGCTCCTACTATGTAAATATTCTCGAATACAAACTATTAAGGCCAGAGATCACAAATCAATTAATAATATCGGCTTTCGGTTACTTAATTGATCGCATTTGTTTTCCTTACTTCTAGAGAATAATTTTATCTTTTTAATAAAACATTAATGACTCGTCGTTTGTAATACAATGTGCTCACGTCCTAACCTTACTTTTCAAGTGTTCACCCTTTATAAATACTTACATTATAATAATTGAATACAAGAAGGAAGGTCAGCTTCAATGGACATTTCATTTAGGATGATTTAATACTGGGAACTATAGTAAATAGTGATAACTCACTTAAAGAAGAGATTAACTATATGCAAGCGAAACATGGGTGCTCAAAGAATCAGATATTCAAAAACTGCTACTTTTTTAAAGAAAAATTTTAAGGAAAATCTATGGACCAATAAAAGACATATGTGACATGGAGGATAAGGAGAAATGACGAATTGAATAATCTCATAAGAAAATTCAATATAATAAATTATATCAAAGTGGACACCAACTGGATCAAGAAGATGAGGAAGTCCCAAAAACAGGTGGGAAGGCGTCATAACGAAAGACTTAGTAAAGATTAAAATACTCAACTGGAAAAAGAAAATAGAAGAGCGAAACGAATGGAAGAAAATTGTTGGGCAGGCATATGAAGTTGTAAAACCTTTATAATAATAATAATAATAATGTTTTAATACACAAAATCTTTGAGCAAGTAATATAACGTTCATTCACCCAAATAAAAAAACTATCTGTTTAGATTTAGAAAAGGGTATTCATCATAAAATGTAATATGCTTCCTACCGCTACATATATTATAAGAATTTAATAATCTTTTTTGTGGCCGCTGTAAGGCATTTGACTGTGTAGATAACATATAAAAATGCTTCACTTTGAAATTAAGAAAGTGTTTCACTCATGATTCTTATTTATCAAACAAAAAAACGAGAACATTAAAAAACTCAAATGGGAAAACATTTACTTCAGACTGAAGAAAATAAAGTTTGCAGTTCCATAGAGTTCTATTTTAGGTCCACTATTATTCTTTATAGAAGTAAAGATCTTGCCAAATTTAATGAATCCAGAATAATTCAAATATACACCAATATTTATATAAAAAAGAATAAAGATACGACGGAAAAGGTTGTCAATATTGTTTTTAATATTCTTATTAACTGTTTGACTGTAAATGGATTTTCTCTGAAACGTAATAAATTACGCACTATGCTCTTTCACACAACAATTTCTGTCATAAAATAAGTAACATTAGGAAGGTATATGATTAATGAAGTAGAACGCACAATATTCCTTGGATCTTCTCTAAATGATATACTAACTGAAAAAAAAACGAATAATAAATAATCTCACTTCAATAAAATACGCATTATGTCAAATAACAGATACACAAAAACTGCGAAACTAGTTTATATTGCGTATTTCCATTCTTTGCCTAATTATATTTTGCTATAACACCACAGATGAAGTCTATCTAGTCTACAGCCTGCAATTAGGATAATCTATTACGTAAACTTCAGAAAATGATGAGTTATTCAGGAAACTAGTCATAATTATACTCTGAGGTCAATTCAGTCACTAATTGAAGATGTTTTGTTAAAAGTAGTAATAATAAATTTAGTGCAATCCAGGTTAGGCATTCATTTATTAGAAGGAATAAAAATGCTTTCTGTGAGAGTTACAATTCTCTGCCGGATGCACGAAAAGGAGTAAAAAAATGTGTTGACAGGCCTCTAAGTGTTAAAATATAATAATTTTGATTTTATAATTTATACCAATAAATCAAATTGAAGTGTCTGTCTGCCTATCTGACTGTTTGTTTTGTCTCGAATAGGCTCCGAAACGGCTCAACGGATTTCAATAAAAATTTGAGGGTTTAAAAACAGGAACTTTGACTTAAATGTTCGTACATATTTCATTTAGGTAATTATATTAATATAAATATTAATTCTCTGCGAATGTTTCTTGGGTTACGTGCGTTGAAGTCTCCCAAAAGTTAATGCTGTTGCCTATACTCTTTATCGACGCTTCGAAACGGTTTAACGGATTTCAATATAAACTTGAAGGATTGAAACAGTAATTTTAACTTAAATTTTCGTGTACTTTGATATCTTTCAGAGTTCATAAGATATTAGTGAAAATATTTATAAACCCATTGAATTGCCGCGCGAAAGGTGGCGTGAAAATAAACTGCGAGTTAAAAGTCCTTTTAGGCGTTCCTATACAATTCGTTCCACTTATTATAAGTGTAATTTTTTAAGCATGAGGGAAAGAAAGAGAGGGAGGGTCAGCATTATCACTCCATCTATTGTTTCAAACATGTTCAAAACCAACTATGTATTTGTCGTGAAGCTATCATAAATAAATGATGCGGTATTTTCGCTTTTAGGGCAAAAAAAGGCTATTTCCGCGTGAACGAAGTCGCGGGCATAGCTATTGTAAAATATAATATAATTGTAATCAAGGAAAAATTAATATTTTGTGATTTTATTACTTATTATTTTGTAATTAAGGTTATGAATAATTAGATGTTGCTATAAAACATATTCAAGATGTAGCTTTGATTACTTCTACATCCTTGGATTTTTTCTTCTCAAGATCTACAGAACGTGCATTTATTCTGTTCTATTTTGACACGATGCTGTGATTACGCCGTTGGGAATGAACAAAACCGTGAGTGTAGTGCAAGAGAAAAATACGTTACGTCGAATTCAAGAAATTTGAGAGAAGAGATACCTAACATACTTATATGTTATCCAATTAACATTGGAAACAAAACTTAATTAAGAATAAAAAAATTGGGATTCAGTTTTTAACTGAGCCATAATGCCACACAATTATATGATAGTAACGAGAAATTCTTAGTTCATATCCAGCAGGATATAAAACGATTAAAGGACGATGATTATGTTTCATATAATAAAAAACTCAGGAATTCCGAACTTTTTAGAATTTCATCTGTTTGGTTAATGAAAATAAAATATATTTGACTGATCTTTTACAGCAACTCATTATATAAAAACGAAATTATCAAATTCATTAAAAAATATCCATTCTTTACTGATGTGATAGGTAAAACCTCATAGTGTCAGGTCATTTCGGGAAAAGATTAACAGCCTGACATAAATTCGGGGACAGAAATTAATCCTTTTTTTTTCATTTTTTTATACTCAATAGTTTTTTTGTCTTTGTTAGTACTTAATATAATTTTTTTACACTGCTGTAACTGCCACCTGGCATATGTCACATTTTAGTTTTAATAAATACAATACAATACAAATAAGGCCGTAAAAATTTGATTAATTAATTTTAGTTGAGTCTGAGATTCAAGCATTACAAGGGATGAAGATATCTCTCAGCAGTTTGGTTATCTCATATGGTTGAGCACCCGTCCGGAAAGCGGGAAATCGCATGTTAATGCTCTAAATTTTTGACTGAGCTTCAATCGGAAACAATTCTTCTCTCCTTTAATCGGAATATTTTATAAATTTCTAAATATAATTAAATTAACGTCCAATTGTAGACGAAATTTTTTTATTATTGATATTTCGGCTGCAATTGTCCTTGGAATAGCCCAGTTTAAATATTTATACATTTGGACCTGCCAAAATTATTATTCACATAAAAAATTATTATACTGATAAAATCACCTTATTATGTCCCAAGCATGTTGACGAACCAGCGTATGAATTCAAATAAAATTTTGCAGTCCGTTATGAGTCGTTAATTTAACATCATTTAATTATTCTGCAAACGGACGTTACGTGATACATTAATTAAAATTAGCATGCAGTATCAATAATAATAAATAATATAGTCGAACTTTTGATAGAAATATTTTTACTGTATTTAAAAATTCAAGTTTAACTTTTCGGACACCATTCTTTCCTTATGAGTCACTGCAAAATACTTTCTAAGAGAAGACTGTAAGTATGCATAGAACGAAAATTCTGTCTACTTCCTTAAAAACATTATGGACATATTTTAGCCTGTAAGATCATGTAAAATATGAAGTTTGTAGTGTACTACCTTTTCCTAAATTAAATGTTTTGAAACTTCAGATGGTGGTGGACATTTCGAAAAAGGCGGAGGACAATCAGACCATGCGGAACATCACAGCTCAGGCGGCGAGAAAGGCGACAAGGGCTACAAAGGGCACCACTCATACGAGAAGGGGGCCAAGGGAGGACACGACAAAGAAGCTCACAGTGGTTCCTACTCTGACCACGGCGGCAAGAAGGGCGGCAACAGCGACGAAGGAGGCGAATACGGAGAACACCACCACGGGGAAAAGGGAGAAAAGGGAGCCAAATACGGAGAAGGTGGCAAGCATTCCAAAGGTCACAGCACCAAGGGAGGACACTCGGTGCATAAGAAGGATGAGTACGAAAATAAACACGAGTTCTACGACGAGAATCATGAGGGAGGCGAACACGGAAAGAGCGGTTCGTTCTCGGGCTACCACGAGTCTAAGGGCGGTGGTCATAAGAAGGGCGGCCATAGCCACGGTAACCATGACGAGGGCCATTACGGAAAGAAGGGCTCACACGAAAAGGGCGGTCATTACAACGACCACAAGGGACACAAGGGTGGTGCGGGGCACGATCAATATCACGGTCACCATGAAGACTATGGCAAGAAGGGCGGTCAAAGCGAAGGTGGCGAATGGGCGTACAGCTCAGGAGACGGCGGCGGTGGAGGAGGAGGGGGAGGTCATGGAGGTGGAGGCGGCGGGCATGGAGGTGGTGGTGGTGGACATGGAGGTGGTGGCGGTGGACATGGGGGAGGAGGAGGTGGGCACGGAGGAGGAGGACATGGAGGCGGTGGAGGTGGGGGAGGCCATGGGGGTGGTGGCGGCGGTGGACATGGAGGTGGTGGAGGAGGGCATGGGGACGGAGGAGGTCACGGAGGTGGCGGGGGTGGTCACGGGGGTGGTGGTGGAGGACATGGAGGTGGAGGAGGAGGACATGGTGGTGGTGGAGGAGGGCATGGAGGCGGAGGAGGAGGAGGTCATGGAGGTGGTGGAGGAGGTCACGAAGGCGGCGGGGGAGGTCACGGGGGTGGTGGTGGAGGACACGGAGGAGGTGGAGGAGGAGGTCACGGAGGTGGTGGCCACGGAGGTGGAGGCGGTGGCCACGGAGGTGGAGGTGGTGGCCACGGAGGTGGAGGCGGTGGCCACGGAGGTGGAGGCGGTGGCCACGGAGGTGGAGGCGGTGGCCACGGAGGTGGAGGTGGTGACCACGGAGGTGGAGGTGGTGGCCACGGAGGTGGAGGTGGTGGCCACGGAGGTGGAGGTGGAGGCGGTGGCCACGGAGGTGGAGGTGGTGGCCACGGTGGTTATGGCGGCGGTGGTGGCGGACACTGTGACTGCAGCGGCGGAGGGGGAAGTGGTCATTGGAGATAAGTTACATTTCTGGAAAGTTGTTCGCTTTCTTTCCAATATTTTATTGGTGCGTTTTCTCAGGCCGCGACGCTGAACCCAATTCCATGTTCAATATGGAATTTTTTTATATCTGCTGATGATATTAGTGCAATGTACGATATTAGTACAATTGCATCAGAGCAAGTCAGCTCAACCTGTTAAAATTGTTTCAAATGTCACTAATCATTTTTAAGTTTAATTGATACTTCGTTATTTCTGATTATTTTGATGAATAAAATTTTTAAAGTGTATTTGTCTTTAAGTTATTTTATTAGTCTTATGTTTGCATGTCTCAACTACTTAATCCATGTACGAATCTTCCACGTTAACTTCAGTTTAAACGTTTGAATATTGTTATCCGCCTAAGTTTCGCACAATATTTACTATTTGAATGTATTATTTTAATATTAATTTTATATGAAGTATTGTACTTTTTATATGCATGTAATGTATTCCATCCACTAATAATGTACAGAATGAATCAATAATGAGAAAAATCAGTTTTATACTAGGACAATATATTTCAAATCTTTTAATGTAATGCAGTTATTATTTGAAGTTTATGAACGACAGTAAATTATTCTTAAATGTGTGGATTATAAAGTTATTAAATGTAATCGGTTTACCTGTGTGGTTATTTAACATATTATCACATATCAGCTATTGAAATCATCGGTTTTATAAAAACGTTTGTTGTAAATTTCCTATTAATGATCTTAGATTTATTTTTGTTAAAACTTGCATTTCAATTATTGCGCAGAGTTTGTCGCAATTCAAATTAAATAATATTAACTATGGTTAATTACTTTAAACTGACAACTGAAATGGGAATTTTTAAGAAAATGATGGTTTTAAAGCTCGGATAGAATTCTAGATAAAAAGGTTGTTACTGAAGCAAAGGATAAATGGTAAAGAAAAGACAGGAAGAAGTGATAACTGATATTTAGAACAGTAAAGAAATAATTGTCATCAGGAAGTAAGGAGAATTATATCTGAGCATAATAACTTAAAATCTCAATCCTAAAAAACAGGGACCTAATTGGCCTTCGCACGTTAAGGAGACGACTGCATACAGATATCAACTAGGATTATTTACCACTCACTCTAATTTCCCTTCAAAATAAGGCACAACCCAGTAATATTATCCGAATAAAAATTTGTGAAAACTCACTTTTAATTAACAGTATAATTTTTTATGTGGTCCAAAAAGAGTAAAAAAAATGTGGACACGATGATTCAATCAATGCATAATTTTAATAATACATTTGCATAAATGAATGAATATAAATATATCACTGTAAGTGGAATGACTTTTAATTTCAATTGGGCTAACGTTAGCAATTTATAGAATAATTTCATTCATAAAATGCAACCAATCTCTATAATGGGAGCCTACAATGTAACGAATTATCGTACATTCATGTACTGGACCTGAAATAATTATTATTGCAAATTGTTTTAAAAGTTCTGTGAAATTTTGATGTACGGTGATATTTAGAAACAACTTAGTTTTAATTAATTAATTAATTATCCAAGTTCATTGGCAATCCTCGTGCACATTCTTGTTAACTGTCCTCTGTTGTTAATAACGTATAAGAGATAAAAACTCCAGATTGAAGAGTCGTCTCAATCTGACTCTTGGTGTTTATTGGTAAAGAAACACATTTGTATGTTATAATTCCGTTTGGCTCTGGCCCTAGGAGAATGGCTTCTTTCAATTTAGTGTACGACACTTGAAATTTTCTTCTAGTACGTTCTGAAGAAGTCTAGTATCATTTTACTTTTACTAAGTCAATAGTTACCACATTTGACACCGTCGTGCTTTATTTCCTACCTCGTTTTTGCATAAGACATCGATTTATTCAGAAATTTTTCGGTAAATAAGGATTTTATGTTGATAGAATTATTTGACCAGTTATAGACCGATTTAAATTACTGCAGCAATATTAATAAATATATGAGCGTTAACTCACCATATTCCCATGTTGAAAACTGACCTCCAGTTATCGCATTTTAGACTTGTTCGTATACCGAGTTGAGGCGTATTCAATATGCTTCAATGTTGAGACACACTTATTGATATACAATCAATTTTGTCAAAAAAGAACGAATCGTGGTAAAAAGCAGTAGATACGTCCATCAGAATATTGTCTAGTTCGAGAAGCTGAATATACTGCTCGGTTGGATTAGGTTTGAAAGACACGCTGCACGTAGGTTACGCTTCAGTACTTAAGGTTGAAAATTTCGTATAGAAATATCAGTAACAAATCCCTAAGTAGTTTCCCGCAAAGACGCCTAGTGGCGCGTGGTACTTTGCGTGACGGAGAAAGCCGCGTCAGGCCAAAGCAAACGCGTCTCTGCCGAATCAGCAGCCTTCGTAGAAAGCTGAACGTGGTCAGCACTTGTCCAAAGCGCGTCCGTTCGACCGGAACGCAAGCATAAAACCTGGCGGCGTCTGGGACAGGGCAGACTCACTTCGCAATGCGATCCACGGTTCTTCTGGCCGTCCTGGTGACGGTCATGGCGACCTGCGAGGCCCACAGACCAACGGGAATGGTGGCTCGACCAGCATCCTTCTCGTACAGCACAGCGGCGGCGGCGCCTACGGAGCTCCGGCGAAAAGTGCTGAGGCGACCGGCGGCGTTCGCCTACTCGGCGCCGGCCAACCACGCCGCAGCAACGGTGCCTAGGGCTTCCTACTCGTATTCAGTGCCCGCGGAGAGCAAAGTTGTCCATAGGGCTCCAGAGCCAGTGCAAGTGCACAAGAATCTGCCGACCAAAGTCGAGGTACCAGTCAGGCGTCCTGTAACGGACGACGATGAAACGCCATCGCCATATACGGAGCCTAAGTCAAAGACCTCAGATCAGACTATATCTGCTTCTCATCATGGAGGAGGAGGCCATGGTGGCGGCGGTGGAGGCGGTCATGGAGGCGGAGGCCATGGTGGAGGCGGCGGAGGAGGTGGTCATGGAGGCGGAGGCCATGGTGGCGGCGGCGGAGGTGGAGGCCACGGAGGCGGAGGTCATGGTGGCGGCGGTGGCGGGGGTCACGGAGGTGGAGGTCATGGAGGTGGAGGAGACTCTGGCGGTCATCATGAGAAGGGAGGCGGCGAAAAACACCATTCCGAACACCATGAGAGTGGAGGCAGCAAGGGAGACAAAGGATACAAAGGTCATCACAGCTACGAGAAGGGTGCCAAGGGAGAGCACGACAAAGAAAGTAAAAGCGGACACTACGCAGACCACGGCGGGAAAAAAGAGGAACACGATGATGAAGGTGGTAACTATGGGGAACACCATCACGGTGAGAAAGGCGAGAAAGGTGCCAAGTACGGTGAAGATGGCAAGCATTCCAAAGGACATAGCACTAAGGGCGGTCACTCGGTGCACAAGAAAGACGAGTACGAGAAAAAGCACGAGTTCTACGACGAACACCACGAAGGCGGCGATCACGAGAAGAGTGGCGAGTTCGGTTCTGGCCACAAGGGAGAAGAAGGCGGTCACAAGAAGGGCGGCCACAGTCACGGACACCACGACGAGGGCCACTATGGCAAGAAGGGCCACCACGAGAAAGGTGGTCACTACGACGAGCACAAAGGTCACAAGGAGGAGGATGGGCACGATGACTACCACGCCCATCACGAGGATTACGGGAAGAAGGGTGGCGACGAAGGCGGCAAGCACTGGTCCTTCAGCTCGGGTCATGGTGGCGGTGGCGGTGGAGGAGGAGGGCATCACTAGCAGCCATTTTGGATTTAATTTATTCCAACTAAATCCTCTTCTTGTATAGACTCTGATGTCTTCGTCATATCTCAACACTGTACCTGTAAATAATTCCAGTGAGAACCACGCGATGGTGCTATAAGTAACCTCATTAAAATGAGGTTCGCATACATTTGCCATTAAATAAAATTCATTATATCTGTGATTAATGTAATGTGTATGTAACAAGTAATAAATCTCTATAAATAATCAAGTTTTTAATCATTTTTTACTGTTTAATTTGCACATTGGTGCACATTTTTCTTAACGAAGTACCTTTGACGATGATAACAAATGCCAGATTAAATATATTCTCGTACATTTGCGTCCAACGAAAATGATTTGAATTGTTATACATTATTGTATTAGTTTGTTAGTGTTTGTCGACCTTAGTCGTTTACAAAAGGCAGGAGAACAGTAGACTCAGAAACAATGTCCTATTTTCGTATCCCATCCATGACAGAAGTTTCAGCGTTATTATTATTAAGTGTACATATTATTAAAATAACAAAAAAATGCATTAGAAAAGTATTTAGTAATTGGTTTTGAAAGTTATGGTAAGTTTAGAGTTCTATACTTGTATGTGTCTTTTTGATATAGACGGAATTAATACCAAAACATTATAAATCCTATAATAATGTCAACAGAATCAACAGCAGATTCTTCTATCCACCATAGACAATTATTTCACTTTGAAGGTACATGTTTGTGTATCAAATAGCATACACGTTTATAGGTAGTCCTTTGTGCTTTAAGCGAATTAAAGTGGCGAAGAAGAAAACTATTGGCACATGTGGCAAGTTAACAAATACTTACTACAGAGCAGCTGCGTGGGAAAATTATGTGACTACGTCCCATGAATTTAATTCGACGGCACATGGAAGAGCTTCAAAATTAAATTAGTTCCCATACAAAAAAAACTATAACTTAATAGAATAGTTACGCCGGAGAAAATCAAATGCAGTTCATAATACTTAGAAGGGCAGTTTGAATCATCAATAATAATTTAAGAAAACACAACACTTTGGGCGGAATATCATTTAATAGTTTCCAAAAAAAATACCATTGAAATGTATTGTGACGTTTTTATTGGTGCAATATGTTGAATCTTACCGGTATAGTATTTGGGCGCCACCTACCTGTTACGTAGGACAATTTTATTATTGGAACACGCTCGGATTCAGGAATGAGAGCATGAATCAGGGGAGTGACGTCACCTGTTCCAGGGTCATACAAGTTATCGAAAGAAATGAAACAAAATTTGAATGAATGTAAATTTATCCACGGCAGCTTTACTTTAGTCTTGGAAAACAAAAAGGTGTTATTTACAGCTAAAACTATTTAAATCTAGGGTGCTCCTTTGTTACGGCCGGCTTATCCTTGAAGAGGATTCAATTAAATGAGCAAACCTTCAAAAATACCAATTTTAGGCAATGATTTTGTCACAGACTCTGTTTAGGATCCAACTGAAGTGAATACACACGTTACCGGATGTCATTCGTTGCGTTGGCTGTTGACTGCGATGAACAACGACGATCTGGAAGATGGCGGGATAAATAATTTCCTTGCAGCAGCAGCTAGTTCCTTCCTTCCTCTACCCTGTCCCAAGCGTAACTGTCCCAATTTTTGTTATTGTACGGCCCTCCCGAAGGGTCTGGCCATAAATCTCGGCAGGCACGTCCCTCACTTTCACGGACTCGTCCAAGCCTTCACAATCACTTAACATCACGTATAGTCGACATTAGAAATAAAACTATCTACACCAGTCATCGGTTTCATAAGTAAATCGTCTTCCGAAAATGAGATAAGGAAGAAATGTGGGTATTAATTGAATGACCTTTGAAATTTGTACATTTTAAGGGACAGATAAATCAAGTAGCATTTGGTGAAAACAAAAACCAATTGATGAACCCTAGATTCACAAAAAGACGCGGGATCGAGCTCCTAAAACATTACTATATTTGAGGAAAATATTAAAATCAGACTAGTTCCAATTGTTATTAACCCTCATGAAATCCAGTTAATAATTTTTATCTTTCCTGACTGACTTGCTGCTTTTTTGTATCTTTTATCGATTAATCCCGTTCATCGGCCCATTCTTGGAAAGCACGTACGTTATATTATTTTGTCTAGAATACACTAAAACAACGCTTATAATTTTTATGTAACATACAATTTTCAGTCTAGTTAAATGAAAAGTGCCTTGTTCAGAAGGAATTCGTGAAACTCTAATTATATTTTTATTACAATTATTTTTAAGAGTAATGCTTGACGTTTACGTCTCTGTCGACACGTTTCTATATTTGGAGATTTTTTATAGTTCACACATTATCTGGAAAATGTTTTGATGACAAATGTTATTAATGTAAGATTTTTATGAATACAGGAGGAAGCAAATGAGTAAAAAAAGATATAACCGGAGTTGTTGAACTATAAATTATTCAATCAGTATATTTATTTGTACTAAGGTAATATAGATTACAAATAGTCAATATGGAGTTGACACGTTCACATACATTTCTAGTAAAATTTGAACAATAACAATGTTAAAATAATACACAATAAATTTAGTATGTATTTATAATATTTTGTAATATTTTTTAATAATAATTTTGTGAAAATCTTTTAATAGCTGATTTTACTCGCCCATTTCAACGCTAGACGTTTTAGCATACCAGTAGTGAAATAGTACCAATTTAGCGTCTTAACTTCATTAATACATATTTCACGTTTCAATTATCCATAAATTCATATAGCGACATTTACAAATTTGTATAATAAAACTATAATGCACAACGTAGAAGTTTTTACGCTGTAATAACGTGGCGTCCATTTTCACAAAGTTCACTGCGAATAAGCAATGTACAATGGATATTCCATATTACCTTTAACTCATAGTAGCATCGGTTTCAAAACGATACGAGAAATACCTTCCACACACACACTTTTTTTCATTTCCCTTCCTATGCTATTAAAGGAGAAATGCATGTTTCAGGATCAGACTCATGTAGATTGTTACTAAAAAAAATGCCAATTCGTGAAACATGTTGTTTCAAAGGGAACTATATGGACTAACCAAAGATCAATTTTCTGAACATAAATAAAATAAATGAACAAAAATATGGCCAAATATGCCAGTTAACAAATTTAATCAACAGTTAGTAAATATAAATACAACGTTCCATCCATCTTTATGGACAGGTAACACAAAAATTATAAATTCAATATTAATTTTAAATACATAAAGTTATGTTAAGATACGAAGTACAATTATGAATAAAGTAAAATAACCAACAGACTTAAATTTTGTAATGGGTAAAACTAATTCAATTGTGAGATATTTGGTTTCTGCGACGTTAAGCCTTTAAATTCGACAGTGGCAAATGAATCTATATCTTATGTAAATATGATGCATTCATTTTTTAAATTGATTGAATTTGGGTTGCACCTCAAATAAAACATTTCACTCACTATTCTTGAGAAGGACTCAGTTTTATCACCTAAAACTTAAACATTTTGCCAAAAGAAATGGTGATTTTTAATATTTATAGTATATGTGTTTGGTCTGTATACTTTCGAATAACTACTTTAATGTAACATAAACGAACTTAAAACACCGTATTTTTATTTAATTTTATAGACTATTGTCAAACATGAATCGAAAAAAGTGGAGGTTAAGAATTTTACTTTTTTAGAAGCCCTAAAATAAAATAATCAAGTGTAACGTTACATTGAATGTTTACTGAGTACTTACACGGCCTATGTTTATTTTTGGGTTAATTGGCTACATTAGGGTGATCCTGAAACAGGTAACTTTCCTTTAATAGCATAGGAAGGGAATTGAAAAGGGGGGATGTGAAAGATAGAGCAAGGTAGTGAAAGGTTAAACTAAAGCCTCCGGGCGTTAGCTACGGATCCTACCCGGTGTTTCACCTAAAGTGAAGGAGGGAAAACCCTAGATAACCTGTATCAGGTAGGTCGGGCATTGGGTACTATTCTCACGCCCCGTCCGAATGACGGGAGACGAGTTTGCTGTAGGATGGCGGCATTCGCTTCGCCGTTTTAGGAGGCAGCCGATTGGTTTAATGGGATCAGAGGACAAATCTTACCATCTTCAACTCCAGTACATACACCTCCTAAAATAGATGAAGGTGCCACGGCATCTGAGAATCTTGAGAAAACTAGAAAGAGAAAGAAGCATCCCTAAAGTAATTCCTTCAACCAATCTGGGAAAAAAATTAAAAGAAACAGCTTACTTCCCTGTCTTTGGTTTTAGAATTTTCAAAATATAGGACAGAGGAACTGAGTTAATATAATAAGAGGCACTCAAAGAGGTGTCCTCAAATATTCATTTTCGAAAAGCTGCAATGACATCAGATTCATGCAATCTTAACATATATATATATATATATATATATATATATATATATATATATATATATATATATTGTAACATGTAAAGTTGCAGCCCAGACAAAATCTATATGATCAGGATTGTAGCTTGCGAGTTGCAACCTGTTAGGCAATTTTCGAGCCACAACACAGACAGGCATTGTTGTCCGGGAGACGTATTGTTGTTTGGCTGATGTAAGCGGAGGCATACAGGCAGTCTAGGCCGGAATGTCCTCTTAGACGGAGGTGCTGGGGTCCGCGCAAGTAATAATCAACGGCTATCGAATCAACCCCAGATTTAGGATTTGATACGCCGAGAAGTATTTAAAATCTTCGTTAAGTGTTCAGTTAAGTTACATCGACGAATTTTGAGAGTTGTTAGCGGAGAATGAATGAGTGACCACGTCCTGTAGAGTACCAACTTCGTGCTCTGATTAAAATTAAACTTAAATTGATCTTTTGGTGTTTTTATGAGCAAAAACAACATGACACCCTACAAATTCCTAAAATTATATATCAACGCAGAGCTGAGCCAGGTCGGAAACGACTGGATCTGCTACAATATATATATATATATATATATATATAAATTAAATTTCAACTTTTCGAAAACAATTTAAAGGTAGTGAAATTTGAAACAAATAGATTTAAACTCAACATATTTATTAAAGGCATAATAGAATTAACCAGCAACCAATTGAAATTAGGGAATGTGAGACTATTAATAAATTTAAGGATAGTTTATTTAAACACCAAAGTTTATGAAATTTAAACTATGAAAAATTGGATAGCAAATTCCTCGTTATTATTTTTATTATAACTGAAACAAAATTTAATTTATGTAGACCTCTTGGTGTAAATGTTCTTTGAAAGATGGAATATAGTAATCATAGATACAAATGTTTGTTTGGCTAATTTTTTGGGCCAAAATACAGACTAAAGTAAGGCATTGAAAGCACAGAGTTTTCTCACTTATCCGCTGAAATCATCAGGTGCAACAAATTCCATCTGATTAGTTTTACAGATAAGTAAGGGAAATGTTCCGCTCGTAACACACAACTTTGCCTGTATTTTAGACAATTTGTGAATATTATATTTTAATCCCTTACATTTAAAACTTTTATGTACTACAGGTAATTATTACGCAGTAGATTATTATTCAAGCATACTATTACTAATAGAATTTTTGGAAGCGTGCCTTAGTTTCCTCAGACAATGTTAGTAATAAAAATAAAGAGTAATATTCTTCTTCTTTCTTTTTTTCTTTGTCGAAAAGATGAACATTTAAAGTTTGACATATCATTATACTGTTTCTATCCACTTAAGTTAATATCCAGTTGGGAAGAAAGCCTCCCGCACTGAATTAACATGTGATGAATATACCTGCCGAATGAATGTCTTATGTATTCCAATTTACGTCAATCGATATAATTATAATTAGTGTGTCATCATTTGAGGAAAATTAAATTGTCTCTTCAATTTTTTATTAAATAACTAGCTTAATAGTGTACACGAGAAAATATTATACAGAACCGATATGTCTATCTTAACGTTGTGTACTGAAAATATGTAACAATAAAGATAAGCTTGGATTTGAAGTTTTCAAAAAAATAGACCAGTTGGGCTAAATATCTATTTATTTCTGTAACTGACAGGGCGTTTGGTGAATAAACAGAGAAATATTCACTGAAACATAGCAAGAACCAATCATATAAAATATCCCAAATAACTCCTTAAATAATTATGTTCCTACTTAAAGGTGGCAACCATTTTTACTTAAACGAGATGTAAATTCGTTTATTCAGTGATGTCCCGATAATAATCATAATAGGGAAGTAACTGAGGCTATTTGCTGATTAGTTGCCTAGATTGATCCGTGTATTAATTATGATGGTGAATATTTTTAAACTATCACATAAGCAAATAACCAAAATAAAAATAAAAAACAGACAAACAAAGATGATACCAATAAATACTACGCAACTTAATTAATTTTTTCTACCCTCACGCAACCCAAACAGACAAAGTATATCATAGAAAAAATTGTAAATGAACTCACTACCCTAATTTTAAATAAATATTATATATATGTATTAGCATATTAATTTTAAAAATTGAAACAATGTTATCTATTCAGGTGCAAATATTAAATTTTTACAAGACTGAATAAAAATTAAAGAGCATTGACATTGACGTGAATATTTCTTGAGCGTTACTTACAAATTATTAATTAAAATATTAACTAATGTTTGAAATTTAGAATTTCAATATGGGTCATCTTTGTCTGCTGAAGTCATGAATGTGGAATGAACCGTTATAGAAATTGAATAAAAACTTGGTTTGCCTGAGCAACGGTAGTTAATTTGGCTTTTAGCTAGAAGACAGTCATCTGTCACAATTAAGACCAGGTTTAAGGCCAATTTAAACTCTTCTAAAATAAGTGAGATTGTAAGGACTTGAACTTATTTGTGGCAAATATTATGATTATTTTAACTTTAAATTTGAGACTTGCAAGAATAAAATATCCTCGTGACTAAATTGACTTATTAAAGTTTATATCCTCATGAATTACTCCATGCTTTGTTCAGTTTTGGTGTGTTAACACACATCTTATTGTATTATTCAGTAAGTCCATTTATATAAACAAATATATATAAGCGATAAAATTTACTTTTTAATGTGAAATTCACTGTCTAAGATTTCCAGAGAACCAAGGTTAATATGAATTAATTAATGTGCTGAAAAGTATGATAATAGTAAAAAACGTTTTGTTTAAAACAATAGAGACATTTATAAAATAAGTAATGTTCCCCGGAAGATGAAACTGAAAGTGTAAAAAAATGGGGTTTGAGCGTAATCTGAACCAGGAATGTGATAGTAGGACCTGTTGCAGAGCAGACAGGTGTTACGCGGTTCCCGTCACCCGCGAGAGCACTCGGCCGCGAAAGCGTGGCTCATCACGAGGCGAAGAAACGGGCTCGGGAAAAAGACGTCGTGACGGATTGCGATTACAGGCGTCCTGGCAGCCATGTGCATATATATAGTGCGAAGGCGCTCTCAGCAGCATCACACAATTCCGCGATGACAAGGCGCTCAGGGCGCCTCTCACTGTGCCTCGGCGCGGCGCTGTGCGTCGTCATAGCGCTGGCCGACGCCAAGAAGGCGAAAAAAGAGGCGGCGCCGGTCATAGCTGCAGACACGGCCGTTGCGGCCTCCGGATATGGCGGAGGTGGCCATGGAGGCGGTGGAGGCGGCCATGGAGGTGGAGGAGGCGGCCATGGAGGTGGAGGAGGTGGTCACGGAGGCGGCGGATATGGAGGAGGAGGCCACGGTGGCGGAGGCGGTGGTCATGGAGGCGGCGGCGGAGGTCACGGAGGTGGTGGCGGCGGTCACGGGGGTGGTGGTTACGGAGGCGGTGGTCACGGAGGCGGAGGCGGCGGCCACGGAGGAGGCGGAGATGGCGGAGGTGGTCATTATGAGAAGGGAGGAGGTGCTTCTCACCAGTCTGGTCACTATGGCTCCCATGGTGGCAAAGGAGACAAGGGATACAAGGTATAGTAATAGAATAGGCTTTCATGGCGAAAACTTGTCTGGATATTGAAGAATTCAGTGAAAATATTTTCTGAGACACTGCTTTATACGTACGGTCGTTTTCCAAACCAAACAATATTTAGTACATACGTATAGGCAAATTCTGAATACGGAAAAGAAGCATTTTCGTAAGGTTTTATTTATTCACGAAACGAGACATTGATTATTTTGCTTGTGATAAACTGTACTTTTGTAAATCACTGAGAGTTTAATTAGACTGGCGTTCTATTTTACTGTTGTTCTACAAACTTCCATGATACTTCACTCAAACGTGTAGATAAAAACCTATGGTTACAACAATATCTTCACAAAAACTGTTAAATCGATAAATGGTAAACATTGGCACTGTCTGCAAGAAACAGTTAACTCCCAACTGCCAGTCTCTAACAGAAGTTTAAGATTCCCATGAGCCAGGACGATATGTCTATATGATTAGAAACATCCAAGTTATGATAAATTATGTTTCAATTATTTATAAACGCCTAACATTTATTTTTGACACTCCAATTACATTGTATATCTTAATAGGGTGTTGATTTACAAACGGGTAATATAAGTGAATATTATGAAATCATTGCTAAAAATGTTCCTATGGAGCGTGGCGTTACATGGGTGTGAAATGTGGGCGATAGGAGTTGCAGAAAGGAAAAGAATAGAAGCCTTTGAAATGTGGTTCTATAGGAGAATACTGAAAATCAGTTGGGTGGATAGAGTAACTAACCAGGAAGTTATAAACAGAATGGGGGAAGAGCGAACAATATGGAGGACGTTGACCAAGAGGGGGGATAGATTAATAGGCCATGTCTTAAGACATGAGAGTCTAGTAAAATTAGAATGAGAGGGAGGCCAAGGATAGAATAAGCTAAGCAGATTAGGGAGGATGCTAGTTATTCCTAAATGAAAAGGCTTGCGCAAGTAAGTTTAGCATGGAGGGTTGCATCAGGCCAGTATTAGGACACAATCTTTATGTAATTGGCAAAATACTGGGACCTCTATTGGGAGGTTCTGGCAAGAATACCTGACTGTTCTAACATTTTATTTAATGTGTGGCATATTTCAGCACAACTATTAACAACAAATCTATTATATGCAGGGATACCACCAGAACGAGAAAGGCGCCAAGGGAGGCCACGACAGCGAAGGTCACAGCGGTCACTACTCCGACCATGGCGGCAAGAAGGGCGGGCACAGTGACGGAGGAGGTCACTACGGTGAGCATCACTACGGGGAAAAGGGCGAGAAAGGAGCCAGTTACGGCGAGGGTGGCAAACACTCCAAGGGTCACAGCACAAAGGGTGGACACTCGGTGCACAAGAAAGACGAGTACGAGAAGAAGCACGAATTCTACGACGAGCACCACGAAGGAGGCGAACATGGCAAAAGCGGAGCCCACGAGGCACATCACTCCGGCAAAAGCGGTGGACATAAGAAAGGAGGACACAGTAACGGCGGATACAGCGAGGCCAACGGAGGGAAAAAGGGTCACCACGAAAAAGGCGGCCATCATCACGAACACAAGGGCCACAAGGGAGGTTCCGGCGGCGATTCCTATGGTTCGCACCACGAGGACTACGGCAAGAAGGGCGGAAGCTCAGGAGGCACTGAATGGAGCCACAGCAGCAGCAGTGGGGGTGGCGGCGGTGGAGGTGGTGGTGGCCATGGAGGTGGCGGAGGTGGTCATGGAGGCGGTGGATATGGGGGTGGCGGCCACGGTGGTGGCGGCGGTGGCCATGGTGGAGGTGGAGGCGGACACGGAGGCGGCGGTCATGGTGGTGGTGGCGGCGGCCACGGAGGTGGTGGATATGGAGGCGGTGGTCATGGTGGTGGTGGCGGCGGCCACGGTGGGGGTGGCGGCGGTCACGGTGGAGGTGGCTACGGAGGCGGAGGCCACGGTGGAGGTGGTGGCGGCCATGGAGGCGGTGGCTACGGAGGAGGAGGCCACGGTGGAGGTGGTGGTGGCCACGGAGGCGGTGGATACGGAGGTGGCGGTCACCACGGTTAAAATAGAGCGCCCTGATGCCAAACGCTTCACTTCTGTCGGTACTAGGTACCACGTTTTTGAACCTAACCAAAGACAGAAACATTGTGATCTCTTGTTATTTGTTGTTATCAATTGTTTGTATTTCCGGCTCAAGAATGGCCAAGCTTATAATACACTGTTGACGATGCTTGATTCTTCTTGAGGAAATAAAAAGGGAGTTCATAAATACAATCAGTACGATTATTTTTATTATGAAATTAGTATGCACACCTCTTATCTCTTACATTTCAAAGAACCAATGATAAGAGAAAATTAATCGAAAGAGTGAAAAATAATCTGTATGTTAATTAAATTTTGTGAACGACTGAAAATACAGACCGCTTAATTTTTAGACAGACTCATCGAAATGTGGCTTTTGACAAAGAGGATTCGAATTTCTGTGGTTTAGTGAATAGCATCCTTATATCACAGAGATCCAGGTCACGGACATGGATTTTCAAATCTGTCTTCCCCACCTTAAGTAACATCATAAAATCCATTCTGAAACCCCCGCAACAGCTTGAGGTTAATAGGATTCATCTCTCATCACCCAACCCGCTGAAACAACAGTCGTAATACTTCTCCAAGAAACAATACGGAGAACGTCTGACCAATTATTCTCATGACTTATTACTAATATACAACAGCCTCGGAAAGAAACAAAACAGAATGGCACAGTGTATTGCATCATTCCGATTAATTGGTGACACGTGTCTAATGTTATAAAGACGGGTGAAACTGGTGTGAATACTAAATTCCCGAAGACGTCAGTTTATGAAAAAATAAAATTGATAATCACTGGTTATTGCAATTATGACCGAAACGTCAGCAAAGTATACAATATAAACTACGTTATAATAAGATTTTAAACATGAGTTGCTCTGAAAGTGCAGTAGCATAATATATATCTCATCAAGTAACTTTCTTGAAAAACAATATATTTACTATTAAATTTGTAAATTAATACGAAATATTACCCAACGAACCAAGCGCATCTTCACTATATTTTAAAGAAATGAAGTACGAGTTTTGTACTTCATGTTTAACTAACATTATATTAAATCTGAATGAAATTGATTTCTCTACATTTTAATATAGTAGTTTATAAAAAAAGTGACTGCAAAAATACAGATTTCTATAAGAGGACGAAATAATTTTAAAATAATATTTTCACCAATTCTCACACTTATCTATTTTTAAAGAATAAATATTACAAACAAAAGGTCGATAATGGAAATTCAATTTAAATAAAATACAACACAATCACTGAGTGTAAACAACGATTCAATATCCTCAAGTGTATATCCCACAACAATTGGGGTGAGGGAAAACAACTATTACTGTTAACCTATAAAACCATAGTACGCTCCAAAACGGATTACAGGTCTATAATATACAGATCTGCAAATAAAAGCCATCTCAAAAAACTCGAAGTGGTGCATAACCAAGGTCTCAGAATTGCTACAGGATACTTTCACACCAGTCCCATAGGTAGCATTCTTATTGAAGTCAAATAACTCACGTTACAACATCGCAATAACCCTATTATTTACCATGAGATTTACCCTGACTATCCAGGTAATAACGACCACCGGGGCTACATACCCATATATGCTATAGTCATGAGAATGCTCGAGGAGCTAAACATCAAACATACGAAAACAGAAAAAAGAAGAATCATCAAACACCCACCATGGATGATTCCGGATATTCAGACTGATTTATAATCAACCACTCATCAGCACAAGAATAGTTCAAGAGAATATTGAGACCATAAATTTACTGAATTAATTAACAAATATATATCACTACAAAGAGGAATGAGCAAGGAACAGAAGCTTACGCGAAGTGTCAATAAAATGTCAACTTCACCGATATGCCAATACAGTAACATCGGAAATATGTGAAATAATGAAAGCCATGTTAATTTTAACATGTTTATCATATTCTCGAAATCCCGTACTGAAATATATAACATCTATAACAGGAAAAATCAACATGGAAATGATCAATGTCATACATGAAATGCACCATGCTTGACGACCGTAGGTAAAACTGTGGTATTGGCGTGGGCCCACGAAGCATAGGCACCATTCAAAACCCCATAAACGAACATAGAACACAAAGGAATATGATAGACTACTGCAAATCTGCGCTAATAAGATCTCATATCCTGACCGATACGTTGAAATATACCTGTGACAAGATGATAAAGAAATTGTTCAATATGTGGAAAACCTTAAAATCAAGTGATCTTAGCAAAAATGTCAGAGACTTCTATAAATTAAGTAACAACACATATTTTGGAAGAAAGGAACTGGTTGCCATTACCACCTTCATGAGATCTGAGTAATACTGCCTTACATATAAAACCACGTCCTCAATCAATGCCCCAAATAAACCAACGCAGACTAAAATACCTACAGTGCAAAAATTACAAATCCATCTTGGACTCCCAGGAACATCAAAAAGACATTAATAAGTTTTATAAGGATTATAAGCTTTTTATTCAATTTAAATTTATTGTATTTTCTGTTTTTAAATTAATAAATCAAATGTAATGAAGATAAATAATTAATTAGTGGTAAACGAACTGAAAAATGGACATTACCAGTATCTTATTTTGCAATTTTATAGTTGTAAATAAATAAATGTATGATAATAATATATTAATAATTGTCACTGTGGTAGCTAATGACCAGGCAGTTAATGCGGCCTTTATTAATAAATATTAAAATAATAATAATACAGCACGTTTCATCCCCGAATTGTGGGTGAATCATTTTTATAAATTAAAGAATACAATCTACTACTAATATATTTCTTAATGAAACTCGGAGGAAATATATTTAAAAATATGAAATTACATTTTTTCCAATATTTTTTACTGCAATTTATGCTAATGTAATTTAACAGCATTGCAATGAACGTATGCCTATTTTTTATTATCCTGTCTCATATAAATAAACGCAAAGCTTCTCTTGTCCATAAATTCGACTTAAACAAAACTGATGTTCTCCCAACTCGAATAGTATTTCTCGTTTTATTCTCCTATATTCTATTTCCATTAACATTTTCAGTGTTGCTGTTGTGGTATTCAGTCCTAAGACTGGTCTGATGCAACCCTCCATGCTAAACCATCTTGTGCAAGTCTTTTCATTTCCTTATAACTAGTACAACCCACATCGTCCTAAATATACTCAGCGTATTCCATCCATTGCCTCCCTCCTCTGTTCTTACCCCACACAATTCCCTCTAATGCTAATTTTACAAGACCCTCGTGTCTTAAAATGTGATCTATTAATCTATCCCTTTTCTTAGTCAACGTCCTCCATATTGTTCGCTTTTCCCCATTCTGTTTAGAACTTCCTCGTTTTTGATTCTATCCAAACATCTTATTTTCTAAATTCGCCTATAACACCACATTTCAAAGGCTTCAATTCTTTTCCTTTCCACAACTCTTATTGTCCATGTTTCGCACCCATATAACGCCATGCACAATACGAACATTTTTAGCAACGATTTTCTAATATTCACACTTATATTAACCGTAAGTAAATCCCTCTTTTTCGCAAAAGCCTTCCTTGCCTGTGTTATCCTACTCTTTATATCTACTATACTTCTACCATCCGTAGTTATTACGCTTCCCAAGTAGCAGAATTCCTTAACTTCCGTCAAAATATCCCTTCCCAATATAACACCTTTTGTTATTCCACTGTTTCCCATACTACATTCCATTACCTTCGTTTTCGCTCTATTAATCCTCTTATTGAACTCTTTCTCCAGGACTACCTTCATGCCATTTATTATGGTTTCCAAGTATTTTTCTGACTCCCCTAATACTACAATATTGTCGGCAAAACGTAAGTTTTTTATTTCTTCTCCTTGCAATGTGATTTCTTTTCCAATATTTTCGGTATGAGTATAATTATATTTTTACTAAAATCTTCTGGTATTCTTCCTGTTTCCTTGATTTTTCAAACTATCCTGAACAGCCATGATGTTGCTTCTTCGCCCGATGATCTTATCAAATCTGCTGGAATGTTATCCTGGCGTTTTACAATTGTCCAGATCTGTCAGCGCCATATAAATTTACGACCTTAAAATTATGTCCCCCAGATCTTCATCATCCACCTCCTGTTCTTCTTCTATTACTGACTGATCTAGATTTCCACTACGATACAGCTCTTCTAGATATTCCTTCCATCTTTCTGCCTTTTCTTCTTTATCCAAAATTAACTTCCCATCGGCCCTCATGATGTTCTGGCTAATATTGTTCCTTTCTCCAAATGTTTCTTTGGTTTTCCTATAAGTTGCGTCTATTTTCCTGTTCACCATGAAATCTTGAACCGCATTGCATTTCTCTTTAGCTGCTTTGCACTTCTTATTTTTTCGTCCTCTGTTCTCGTCATTTCGTCCTTCAGGAATTCCCATTTCTCTTGCGAATTGTTTCTTTCTCCTGTCTCTATTAATCTATTCTTGATATCTTATTTGAAACTCCGAAGCACCTCCTGTTGTTTTAGCTTTTCTAATTCCCATCTTTTGTTATCATTCCTTTCTTGAGTTAAAAATAATATCTGAAAAACAACAATAATTCATTTTATATGTTGAGCAATTACATTCAAGCAAAGAAATTAAACCTTTATAAATTTTTACTACATTAGTGAACGTAGGCCTCCAAAAATGCATAGAATGTTGTGAATACTTCGTGGTCAACGTTATTACGTGTCATGTGAATCCAACTCATGAGCAACTAAAACTATTTTCACTACTATGTTATCCATACTTTTCATATTTCCATTTAACTTTCCGTTTCTTATTTCACGCTCACCAACTTTTAATTTTTGCCATTTTCCACTATGTAATTCTCTATCAACTAATTCTTCTTATCAATAGCAATTCAAACTATTCCTCATTCAACCCAAGAACGAACTTCTCTAACACAAGGCAAGTTGTTTTCAAATTTCTTCCAACGCTATAAATACTTGTGGATTGTTTGATTTATTATGATTTCGTCACAACCCTTACAAAACCTGTAGAATTCAATGCTCGTTGCCAACCCATTAGAGAAGAGTCTGGGAATAATGTGTTATCGTCATATACGTTATGACATGTTATGTATATCACCATATAACAACCCTGATAATTGCCCTCAAAACCAATTTTTCATCAATCAGAGATGTACTAAAACTAAATTAAAACTTCTACTTTCTATTTTGTATTTGAAAACTTATTTGAGAAACAAAATATTTTCCTGGAGATTATTTTTCAAATATGTCCGTAGACGATGACGAAAATACAATTATTTTAGGCGAGAAGGAAAAGCAAATAAATTTGCAAAATATTTTGCATCAGTATTTGGGAAGAAAACAGGTTTGGCAATATTTACAAATCGGGAGAGTAGGACAGTTTTCAAAATCATACCGGGGACACTACGCAAACACATTAAAGTCACACAAATCGTTTGGACTAGATGAAATTTCAGGATATGTACTCAAATTAGGAGAGGAAGCCATGATAACGTACCTCATGCGGTTATTTGAAATGTCAATTAACAATAATGAAGTCCCGGACGATTGGAGAAATGCGATCGTAGGAGCTATATACAAAACGGGTTCGCGGTCTGAAACTAGTAATTACAGGCCGGTTAGTCTTACTTCAGTGGTATGCAAACTGTTGGAGAGATTATTAGCGGAGTATTTGCGTAGGCATTGGGACGAAACGTGGGCAGCACGGTTTTAGACCAGGATATTCTTGCGAGAGTCAGTTACTGTCAGTATGTCAAGATATATCTCATGTGATAGATGAGGGGGGAATAATTGATGCTGTTGTAATTGACTTTTCAAATGCCTTGTACCGCATCATATTCTTTTAGTGAAACTGGAAAAATCGGGCATTGAGAATCTCGTATTAAACTGGATTCGTGAGTTTATGGATAACAGAAAGCACAGTGTTCGGATAAATGAATAATTATCTGAGCCAGTAGAAGTCACGTCAGGGGTGCCCCAGGGAAGCGTAATCGGGCCACTAATGTTTTTAGCATTTAAAAATGCTTTGGCGACAGGAATTGAGTCTCAGATCAGATTATTTTCCGATGACTATCATTTACAGAAAAATTGGAAACGTCCAAGATGCAAATATTCTTCAATCTGATCTAAACAGAATTCAACGTTCGTCGGACGAAAACGGGGCGAAAGTAAACTCGGCAAAAAGTAAATCTATTTTATTTACAAAAATTAGAAACGATTTTCAAGTTGAATATAAATTAGGTGATGAAAATATATTACAATTAGACATACCTGGGCGTAACTTTGAGCAAAGACTTAAATTGGGGAGAACACATAAATTCAGTAACTGGGAAAGGGTGGAGGACACCTCATTTTGTCAATAGAATACTGTGGAAAAGTACCCGAAAGACCAAAGACATCGCTTATAGGTCTTTGGTTCAGCCTATCCTTGAGTGTGGGGCCGTGTGTTGGGACCAGATACACGCGTTGGACAGGCTTCAAAACCGGGTGGAAAAAGGAAATATTTCTAGAGGCACAGGTAATATAGAGGCGCTAGCAACTAGAAGAAAGAGGGTCAGGCTTTGTGCGCTGTACAAAGCGTATACAGACGAACCGGCCTGGAGTCATATCAAAACTTGTATTCATTTACCGACTGATGTAGCGAGAAATGATCATCCATTCAACATAAATCAGAGAAGGCAACGAACGGACGTGGGTAAATATTCCTTCATAATAAGACCGTAAAAGACTAGAATGATTTGCCTGCAAGTATACTACCGCTTTTTTCCGAAGAGTGTAAAATTATTTAGGGACAGAATTAGGGGCATGCTTTACTTAATTTATTCAGGCTTAAAATTAGTGTTAAAGTATTTGTATATTCAATGTTTATATTAATATAAGTTTTTTAAACTTATATTCCTTTATTGGAATGTTAAAAAAAATCACCACTCGTTCAAAATTACGTTGCCACGTACAGATGTAGGAAAAATTTCATTTGTAATTCGGTCAATACGCGATTGGAATTCCTTGCCTGCAGAAATACTGATGACTTTTCCGGGTAGCATAAATCAGTTTATAAATAGGCTAAGAAAACTTAAGTGAGTAGTTTTATTTTTTTTATAATCAGTGAAGTGATAATAGTGAAATGATTTTTGTATGGCTCTATTGTTTTCTTTTTCAGATAAAAAGCTACACTTCAAAATTCTTCCTTAGTGTAAACTTTTCGTAATTGTATTTGTGTTTTATTTGTATTTTCTTTGTATATAGCTGCCACCGGGCAAATGCCCAATAGCAGCTTAGTAATAATAATAATACTTCTAACTGTATGTTTCCACAGGGCTCAGCCCATTGTATCTACCATATTTTCTATAAATAGAATGTAAAATACTTTCCTTGTACGTGTTGCCAACATCAACGAACGAATCTGTAGAAACGAGCGACATTGTATGTATTTGCCCTGGACTTAATATTCGAAGCATCAACCAAATGACCAATTTTGGAAGCCGATGTAACCGCACGTATAATGGCACGTTAACCAATGTATTATGATCGATTTCAATTCTATGTCCTGCTAATATGAATAAATACTCGAAAAACGCGGGACATCCACTTAATGTTATATAAAATGAATGAAAGTTGTTCACGTTAACCACTAGAGGCGTGCGAAATGGAGATGTGCCAACTGCCTCACTACGAAAGACGAGCCACCCACAAAATACATGCCATCCGTACTAGTGATATTGATGAGGCAAGACCTCAAAATAATTCATACTGTAAACTACATCTTACAGCTATGGCTAAATTCCAAACAGATTGTAATTTGTGGTAAATGTCGCCAAAACCAGCGAAATTTATCTATCCACAAGGAAATCTCCTTTAAGTCCATTATTCATCTTTCGAAAATTATCCTCATAAAGAATTTACAGTTAATCTAATATCTACTGAAAAGAATTATAATAACACACTTGGAACAACCAGATCACATTTTATGCTTTCTTAGTTTGCTATAATTGAAATGTGATGAAATTTAAAAAATATATGGAACATCAGAAAACGTGTATTTGAGTAGTTACTTTTTATCAGGCTTGAAAACATGTAACAACACATCATCCCTTATTTTGGAACTCCTTCAGGTAAAGCAGATTGAAGTTGGAAAGGGGTTTTAAATTTTATTTTTAAGAAAAAAAATTCTTTGATGTGGATTTCGCAATCTAAAAACAGTAAATTAATTATCATTTTCTATTTGTTAATTAAAATATAAATTTTTAATTTTCGTACAATATTAATGATGATCCCTAGAGCTTTAACAATACTTATGTTATTTTAATACTACAATTTAAATTACACTATATATTATATGTTTCGTCATTGCTTTTAAGTATAACAATGTAACTTTTGCTGTTTCGTTAAATTTATTTTATCTTCTCATTTCTTGTGATGAAATTGTTTAATTTCGTCATCCTTGGTGTCTAATAGTAAATGTAAATTATTTCGTAATTTCATTTGTCGTCTATAGCTTGCGTATATTATTTATTGAAGAATCAATCGAGTTAAAGCAAAAGCAATAGCTTAAACTAATTGAAATATATTCAAATATGCTTTTATTTCTAAACGTTTATATGGCAGAATGATGAAAGGAACCAATGCACCAATGCTACGTTTGATATTTTTACTTGTACTCTGTTGATCCTATAATCTTCTAAATATCGACGCTGTATAAATTTTTATTTGAATAGAATTCCTCTCTGTGTAGACATCATAATAGCCTTTAATCCAGCAATATTTTTGCATGTTTCACATATAATCGATATTAGTTATTAAATAACACTAAATATCATTCATGTATTCGTTCTTTATCTCATATAACCAGCCAATATTAAACCTGATACGAAACTGTTATAAATTTCATATTTCCAACATTTCAAAATCAGTGGCAAGGAAAACATGGTCCGTCACACTTATTAGATTAATTGCACAAGAAGTTGATATGAAAAGTGCTTTATTCGTGCGTTTAATATACTAATAAACCTGTTATGTTCCTATGTAATAGCTGATAAGTAATAAATATAAGAACTTTTGGGCATTGTTGGTTATCAATCGCTATGTAGACTTGTCTGGTAATCTTTTTTAGGGGCCACGTGACTTGCAAATGCCGATTCATGGTTTTCCCAACTCAAGCTTCTTACAGGAGGACCGATTTCACCCATATTTGTTCCGCCTCTCTTCGTTTATGAGCCAGTAACCAGCACGCCAGATATGGGAAGCGACCAATTTCCCAACCAGTAGCACTTGAAGAAGAAATATGGTTGAATCCAGTCGGAACGAATTGTGCTTACTCGCCTCGGTAACTTGAGAATGTACAATGCCACCACGTATAGAAGAGAAAACTGCCGATTCCCTCTATAAATACGTAGTCAATTCAGACATAGACCAATAGTCCAACATGCTTCGTTGGCACCTGACGCGTCTCGCCTTCGTGGCGGGACTGTGTCTAGCGCAAGCTAGGCCTTCCGCCAAGGACGATGACCTCAACGCGGCTGAAACATGGGGCGGTCATGGAGGCGGAGGCGGTGGTTACGGAGGTGGCGGACATGGAGGCGGAGGTGGTGGACACGGAGGTGGAGGCGGCGGTCATGGAGGAGGAGGTGGAGGACATGGCGGTGGTGGTTACGGAGGCGGAGGACATGGAGGAGGCGGTGGCGGACACGGTGGAGGAGGTGGTGGACATGGAGGCGGCGGACATGGAGGAGGCGGAGGCGGCTACGGCGGTGGCGGTCACGGAGGTGGCGGCGGTGGACATGGTGGAGGAGGCTATGGTGGCGGCGGACATGGAGGTGGCGGAGGTGGATACGGTGGACATGGTGGTGGAGGTGGAGGTCACGGAGGTGGCGGTGGCGGACATGGTGGCGGCGGCTACGGCGGAGGCGGACACGGAGGTGGTGGCGGTGGACACGGTGGAGGTGGCTACGGTGGCGGCGGACACGGAGGTGGCGGAGGAGGCTATGGTGACGGTGGACACGGAGGTGGCGGCGGTGGACATGGTGGAGGCGGCTACGGTGGCGGCGGACACGGAGGTGGCGGCGGTGGACATGGTGGAGGCGGCTACGGTGGCGGCGGACATGGAGGTGGCGGCGGCGGACACGGAGGTGGCGGCGGCGGACACGGAGGTGGCGGCGGCGGACACGGAGGTGGCGGCGGTGGACACGGTGGAGGTGGCTACGGCGGCGGCGGACATGGTGGTGGCGACGGTGGACACGGTGGTGGTGGCGGTGGACATGGTGGAGGTGGCTACGGTGGCGGCGGACATGGAGGTGGCGGCGGTGGACACGGAGGTGGCGGTGGTGGACATGGTGGAGGCGGCTACGGTGGTGGCGGTCACGGAGGTGGTGGCGGCGGACATGGAGGTGGCGGCGGTGGACATGGTGGAGGCGGCTACGGTGGTGGCGGTCACGGAGGTGGTGGCGGTGGACATGGTGGAGGTGGCTACGGCGGTCATCGCTAATCTTCCTTCGCAAAACAGCCTACAAAAAGTGTTATTGTTGTTTATGTTAAATCACTGTTTGATCTGTGTTAGAAATAAAAATGACGCAATTTATTATTTATTTATTATGGAAGATATGTGTTGTCATTCTCTCGTAAATATGGTTTAACCTTTGCTCTATGGGCGTGAGATTTCTGAAGTGCATCTCATAGCGAATACCTATGTTATTATAGGTTAAATTAAATTGTTATTAACTTTGTACAATAGCAGAAAGTTATCACTTGAATTTCATAACCACTCTATCCGACGTGTATTCGAGAATTCCCTCGACATTAAATCAATGTCATCGCACGGTTGTAAATTATTAATCTCCTTACACATACTGTGAGAATTACGTATTACCACCTAAGTAAGTATTTCCCAATCCTAAACTAGTACATATATTTTTTTCTTAGTATCTTTGTATTTACTTTAAATTATGAAGTTATTAGATAAAATAATTTCCGCAAAAATTTCTGGAGTGCTCAACTAAACTAAATTTTAGAACCAAAAATCTATTTCACTGAGAGAGAAAATTGGCATTTTCAAGAATCTATTCAATGCTTATATTTTTATTCATAAACTGAAATTGTGGTATATTTACTGGCATGCCAAAATCTATTCACAGAATCAGTAATACGAGTATTAATTACCCTTGCAATGAACCCCAAGGCATAATGACTGATCAGTAAATCCTCTTTTAAAAAAGTAAGCATTTTATGTTCCTGACGCTTCATACCTAGCACGAACTACTTGTTATACGCAAACTAATTGAAGTACTCTAGCAATAAATTAATACGGAGATCAAATAAAATCAATTTGAATACAAAATAATTAAGACATTGCTAGTCTACTGTTCAACCGTAGAAATAGAAGAATAGTCTAGTCCGTCATGCTAACTTACCTGAATTTGTCCAATGTGAAATTTGCATTTTTCATTTAAAAAAAGTAAAGATTCCCTAAATGGAATCGAATTACAAATTGTTAAAAACATGCAGTAAATTTTCAAAACATGAAATAGGCATCTAAAAATAAAGTACAAAATAATTCATTTGAAAAACTTTTTATAATATTTTAATTATTTAAGGATTATTCAATTCTTTAATAATTTCAGTATTCAATGTCATTTTAGAGTACTAAATTTAGTTGGTTTTTTTTGCAGACAGATTTTACAATGTGAACAAATTGAGTCTGTTTTAATCTTATACCGTGAGTACTTTATTGTAAAGTACGTATTCAATTAAATTTGTTCTATTTTTGCTTTGAATGCATTCTTGTGGAATTCTGGAGCACGGATTGATAGGAACGTATTTTACAACGATTGCTTTCCTCGATTCCTGGCTTGTGAAGACATTCTACAGGAGGCATCATACTAGAAGAATGAATTGAAAAACCTACAATTTGAGGGTAGCAATTGGCAAAAAAATAGTCACAGACTGTGTTTGAGTTGAAGAAAACTGGAGTTGTTGAAGAGATGGTAGGTCAGTCGAAGCTAGAGCAAGGAGAGTAAAAAAGCGCAGAAGAAGCTGCCATTCAGAGTGAGGTTCCAGAGTCCGCCGTCACCACCGAGAATCGTCTCTGGACAACCCAGGCGTGCATTCCAAGCAGAGACATACGAGTAAGACCCATATTCCGTTCACCTAGGTGCCACAATTTTGTTTCAGTCTTATAATTCACTTTAAATTTAGTTTAGAACCAGTTCATATACATATTTTTAGCTTTTGTACAAGCGGAAAGGTGGAGCATTTCATCCTTGTATTTATTGTAAATATAATTTTTCTTAAATAATAGACTTATTTTATTAGATTTATTTAATATACCTTTAACGTTTAACAATAGAAATAGCAAGGAAAGAAGGTTAACGTTAGTCTCGTCTACCTTTCCGTAAAGGTTCGGCGGCCATAGTTGTGCCCGATGCCTTCAATAGGCATAATAAACAAATTCTACGAGTAAATATCACGAGTTTATATCACAACAAAGTTCAAGTGTAACTATATATAAAGCACACATCTATGCTTATTTTAAATTAAACTATAAATTATTTTTATATTTATATAACAGGTGGTTGATTCTAAAATTAAATACGAGATTATTTTCGAATTACCTCCCTGAACTATTAAATTTACCCTTCGTTGGGCGTGAGTAACATCGATGTGGGTTAAGCTTTCTTTCGTTACTATATACAACCGTAAAGTGTTTTTTAACAATTTCAAACAGATTGTGTCTACTTACGATTTCTTTTTCTTTTTTTGGTTAACAGGCTACTTGAGGGTGATCCTGAAACAGGCGACTTCCCCTTAATAGCTTAGGAAGGGAATTGAAAGGAAGGTTGTGGAAGGTAGAGCAAGTTAGCCAAGGGTTGACTAGGATCACCGGACTGTAGTTTTAATATCCTACCCAGATGCAGGGAAAACCCTAGAAAGCCTACTAATGGATACTATTCTCACGCTCTTCCGAATGATGGGAGACGGGTCTCCTGTGGGTTCGCAGTACTCCCTTCTTCATGTCTCCACCAGTTTTAGGAGGCATTTGGCCGACTGATCCAATGGGATCTACGGAAAACTCTTACCGTATGCCCAAGGTCTTCGACCCCAGTACATATACCTTCTAAAATAGATGAAGGCGGCTCGGCATGTGAGAACTTAAAAAAAACAGAGAGAGTACGAGGCATTCCCAAAGTAGTCAGGTGAGCCCTCAGTAAATATGGGGAGAAATTATTTGCGAGAGGAATCCCCCACAGGTATTCTCCAAATCGTCTAATTATTATTATTACTTACATATCTGCTATTGGGGATTTGCCTGGTGGCAGCTATATACAAAGAAAACACAAATACAATTACAAAAAGTTTCCACTAAGGAAGAACTTTGAAGTGTAGATTTTGATCTGAAAAAGAAAAAGAAGTCACACAAAAATTACTTCACTGCACTTCACTATTATCACTTCACTGATTCTAAAAAATACTACTCGCGTTTTCTTAGCCTACTCCTAAACTGATTTACGCTACCCGAAAAAGTCGTTAGTATTTCTGCAGGCAAGGAATTCCAATCGCGTATTGACCTATTTACAAATGAAAATTTTCCTACGTCGGTGCGTTGCCCTTTTTCTTTAATTTTGAACGAGTGATCATTTTTAGAAATATAATTCGGCGCCGTAAGATGGTTTGTTATTTCTTTCCAGGCCCTGTGGTTCACCTTTATAATCTTTATATATTGCGCACAACCTCACATGTTTCCTTCTATTACTGAGACCTTCTAAATTCTCGTGAGGATTGTTCGCGAATCGACCCCTAAACATTTTTTCAGCCCATTTTTGTATTTTTTCCAATGCTAGAGTGTTTTCATTTCGATATGGATCCCAGCACGTTACCCCATATTCTAAAATTGGCCTGACCAGCGTTTTGTAAGCAGAAATCTAGGATTTTCTCGTGCATTCCTCAAGACCATGTTTACAAAGTGAAGCGTCCTGCAGCCATTACCTGTCAGGGACCTCGCTCACCTCATTACCCCAATTTAAATCTTTACTAATCGTGATCCCAATATATTTACAGTTATTTGACTCCGTTACAACTTCGTTCCCCATTTTATATCTAGTGGGAGGGACATTTCTCTTTTTTGTAAAAACTACTCCTTTACTCTTCGTCGCATTTGTTTGCATTTTATTTCTAACTGGCCATTGGTAAATTTTGTCCAAATCAGTCTGCAGAATCTGTGCATCCTCAAAGTTTACGATTTCCCTATAAACCACACAGTCATCGGCAAAAAGTTTAGATCTGTGATTTTATACCGATTGTTAAGTCATTTATGAATACAAGGAACATGATGACCCTGACATGATTTTCACAGAGTCGGACAATTTGTCATTCACGCGAACTCTGAGTGAACGATCTTTTAAAAATTCCCGAATCCAATTCAGTTCCAGAAAATATATACCACTATTTTTTTACTTAATAATAGATCGTGCGGCACGACGTCGAAAGCTTTAGAAAAATCAATAATTATAGCGTCTATTCTCCAGGCTCCCTTGTCAACCCCGTCCGACAGATCTTGGCAGACCGTTGCCAGTTGCCAGTTGGCTCTCACAAGAGAATCCAGGTCTGAAGCCATGTTGCCCACCGTAAATCCACCCCCTTTCGTCCCAGTGCTTACGCAAATATTCAGCTAGCAAGCGTTCAAATTGCTTGCATCACAGATGTGAGGCTAACCGGCCTGTAATTACTTGTTCCCGATCGCGCACCTGATTTAAATTTGGGAACTACAATCGCCTTTCTCCAATCGACTGTAACATCAGAATTGTTAATAGATATTTCAAATAGCCGTATGAGGTTCGTAATCATGGCTTCTCCTCCAAATTTTAGCACTTCTCCCGAAATCCCATCCGGGCCAGCTGACTTATGAGCCTTAAGTTGAAGACAGATTTAGATCCGCAGTTTTCCCAAGTGGGTATATCCATCTTTTCCTCGAATACCATGGCAAAGTAGTTAGTAAACCTGTTGGCCATAATTGCTTCGTCTAGTTCTAGTGTATTTCCTACTCCTTTTAGTGGCGGAACAACGCTCTTATTACTCTTGCGCCTTCGAATATGCTTATAGAATTTTCCCCATCCATTACCTCCCCGCTCAAGCAGGTTTATTAAATAAAATTCTTGGGCAGTTTTCTTGGCTTCGACTAACTTTTTGTTAAAATGAAGAAGTTTGTTCCTGTGATAGATATTTACTTTCCTTTTATTGTACGCTTTTCGCACTTTTACTTTGAGTTTCCTAATTTCAGGATTGTAGTACTCCGGGTCAGCGTTTTCCGTTAGATGTTTAAGTGGAACATAGTACCTTATTCCTTCGCTAATTATTGTTTTAAATGTATCCCAACAGTTGTTAAGTTTCTCCATAGCCAGCTCACTCAGCGTATTTTTCTTCCCCATCTGCCTTCTGGAACTGAAATACCTTTTTTCATTGTTTTTACTGCTTGTTGACCTCTACTAATACCTCCAAAGTCACTGCATGGTGGCCGCTTAAACCAGCCACCACTTCCGAATTTAGAAATATCTCCGCAGGCCTTATTAAGAATACATCAATCAAGTCATGACCGCAATCTAGTTGGTTTTAATGTCGTTTGCAAAAACCCCATATCCCAAACAAAGGAATTTATTATCATCTGAGCATCGCTATTATTTCCTAAGTTCTCTTCCCAATCGACAAATGGCAGTTTAAAATCCCCTCCCATGACAACAATCTCATTTTCTGCAACTGAATTTGCTATTACATTTCGCAATTTCTTGAGACCCTGAAGCCCGATATTTGGAGGTCTGTACGCTCCAAAAACCTGTTCGTAATGTTTTGACATCTGAAACTGTAAATAACTTTGAGGCTATTTTTAATTTACTTCTACCATTTGAACACTAAACATAAAACTAAAGATGGAGGCTGAAAGCGTTTAATTATTTCTATCAAATATTTATCTCTAACGATGATTTTAAATTTTAAAAAAACTGTTACCAGCTCAGTTTACCTTAGTTTTATAAAATACCCTCTGAGCATAATTTTCTCAATTCTACCCTTCATGAAACCACTCATTACTTACTGTACCAAAGCGTACTCAAATCAAAAATCCCATTGGATCAGTGGGCCAACTGCCTCCTAAAACTGGTGGAGTTTTCTAACACTCCGTACAATGTTCGTATGGAAAAAAATATGAAAATTGAGCAGATAATTCGAATATTTCCTAAAACTTAACTACGAGAAGGCTACTTTACATCCGCGTGTTTGAATATGGAATTTGAATGCGGGTTGCCTATATTCTTGAACTATTACATTGCGAAATGGATCAACAGGTTTCAATAAAAATTTCAGGGATTGAAACAGGAATTTTAAATTAAAGTTTCGTGTATGTTTCATTTCCATTTCTTGCATAGGTTATTAATGCAAATATTTATAAACCTATTAAATTGCCGCAAGAAAAAATCAACTGCGAATTATAATTCCTATTAGCACTTCCTATACCATTCATCCCACTTGCTGTGTTATTATAAGCGAAAATTTGGCAGCATGGCAGCATGAGAGAGAGGGAGGGAGGGCGAACAATATCACTCCATTGTTGTAAACATGAGAAAGCGGGACCTGTTCAAAACTAACTGCGACTTTTAAGGTTTGCCGTGAAGCGATAATAAGCTCAACCACTGGATTGGACGGACGAGCTCATACATAATTGATAGATTGACATTCATTCATATTCAATTACCGTTTCTTTCAAAACTGCAAAACTTTGATGAGGGTTTAGAGGTTTATCGTCGTCTTATTCATTGTAAGTGATAAGAAAACGCCACCATTGAAGCTTCAAAATTTCAGTAGCGTACGTGTTACGCAAGTCGAGTTCATAATCTTCGATGCAATGACACTGAAAAAGAGCGTAGACATAGTTTGGAGGCAAACAAAATAATAATTTCTCAAGTGAGATCTACCGCGGTTCTAGAGAACCCATACCATCGGGTTCAGGTGAGATACGACAAAACAGACGGTCAAACGTAAATATAACCTATGAACGTTTGGCGTATAACTTCTGAACGACTTCCCTAAGGGAGGCGTGGAATTTGAGGAATTTTTATAAGTAATAAAGGCTCACATTTGAGTCGAAAAAGAACTCTTGAGGTCAATTATTTTTATAGTTTTTCCCCTATAATATTTTGGTATAATTTCCCCTTGCATCATGTGAGAAGTGAAGGTATGAAAATTACAAGGAAATTATCTACTTCTTGTTCGAAACCGGTGTGAAGAGAGTCGCTGTGTTACATTATAACATTTTATATGCGATTTAAGTAAAAATTCATCCCTTAAGTGGGGAAGAAATTTTATTCTATGAGAGAACTGAAAATATTTTAAGTCCTGTTATTGTACCAGGAGTATTTTTGACTTTCGAGATTCTGAGAGTATACTTGACGTTCATATTGTGACGTTTTCGATGCCGGTTTAGTCATGTGTTGGCCAAGAACTAAATAATGTACCCGGGTCTCCAGCTAGTATTACTTATAAAATATACATTAACCTTAGTTATAAATATTTTGGTGTGATACCTTACAGTATATATTGTTCCTGGATTGTGTTTGCTCCTTACTGACGGAAATTCAAAGGAAATTCTCTACTTTATAAGCCACATTCGAAGCTATAGCTCTGACTGACGTGTAATGTAACGTTATGAAATTACAAGGGTTTAAGAAAAATTGTTAATTATACAGTATTTTCTCACATAGTTACTTTGGGACCAGGAAATAACCGTAAATTTCTTTTTATCGTCAATTTATACGTTAATGGTTGGTGTACGTAGAGAGAATAGAAGAAGGTCTTGGACGTAACGTAATGTAACGTGGTATTGTATAGGAGACACTGTCTGCCAAGGGCCCCATAACTCACACCGCAGCTCATTACCCTGCTAGTAGGAAGACCGAGATAAAGCAATCTGCGAGTTGCGTTTGGAAGACCCATAAATCAGAGCTGATAACGCCGCACCGTTGCATGCACGGAGCTCTTTCCACTTGTTGCATTCCTGAATCATCGTGTCGGTTAACGTTGTCCAATTCAAAAGTCCACATAACTGCAGCAACAGGTTGGGGAGGTGAACACAGAATCAGAACTCTGCGGGTCGAACTTGTATAGAGCAGAGTTTCCCAAACTTTTTCTGCAATGGAACACTTCGCAAAATCAGACAACGGAACCTCTGGCTTGTTTTTTAGGTTGGGTAGTTCCTGCTTCTAAAAAAATATTTGATAAATATTTCTAAATATAAAACTGTAATATAATACAAAATAAAAATATGAATACATGACTTTCTTGATTTTGGATCATTGGATTTCATATGTTGCTGATACCTGGCAAAATATTTGTATGTTGAGTTCTAATATCTAGTGTGGCGTCGAGCCTGTTTCTGCAGTTTGACTTCATTGCAGCATAATATGAAAATCCAAAATAGTAAACTGAAGTAAAATAATAATAGCTGGTTTGCAATATCGGGGTCCTCTTGACAAACTCGACCAGAAATATTTGTATTATTGTTTCAAATTAGAGTCACTGATTAAATCAATTACATTTTCCTAGTCACTTGCATTAAAGCTACTGGTTTAGTTCCACGGAAAATGGATTCTGAACCCAGGAATCGTCCTTAATATTTTTCGGAAAATATTGCAAAAAAGTTGATTTCAAGTTATGTTCTAAAAACATATTGTAACTTTCATTATCTACTTTAAAATTTAATTAATTCAAACATTCATGTAAGGTAGGCAGTCTGCAGCATATGCCGAATATTCGGCAAACATACCAGGAGGTTTCTCTTCAGCATCCAATGGCTGATTGTTGGCGTCACGACATCGAGAAGCAGAAGCCAGCTACTACAAACTGACCAATAATGTGTGCACTCTCATCCCGAACAATGTATCTGCAAGCAGTGATGTGCAAAATTCATGTTTCTCGCCCCTGGCTATTTTACATGTTTGTTAATTTTCGAAACCAAGTTCTGTGTTATACCCGCCGCTTGATCCTTAGATTGGTTTTTGGACAGATAGTGAGTGATGCGACTTGCATTGCAGTAGACGAGCTGTAATTATTAGTATTTTTAATTTAGTTCTCACCATTAACTTAACTTTGGTTGACTTTGTAAAAACGTTATATCCTGAAAAAGTGTAAATACTAATGAATGGAATCTTTTTACCATTTTTCTCTGTCGAACATTCAACTCGCTAGCGTATTAGAGGTCTAAGTATATAGATTCTTAGTAGGGATAGTGTTGCGGGATGGAGGCGCTCATATATCTCAGGAAACTGTTATAATTCTTTATGCAGGACTACAGATTAAATCTACGAAACGTGCAAATAAGTATACACATATCATCTGAACATGTGTACAGCTATTAATAATAAAAGATATGTGTACTAAGGGTGCATAACATTCAAAATGATACATGCAACAAATATTCTCTAGAGAATTAAGAAGATAAAGTGTTTACGTTATGCCAACTCTCATTAATTTGAGTACCTCTTTGCCAATATCATTTCGGGTAGTGTACATCTCAAATTTCAGCCTTCGTCATAATTTGGTTACGTACTCAAAATTTTAAAACCCGAAAACAATCGCCACTGTAAATAAATATTCATCATATGTAATTAAATTATTTTAAGTTATCTATTGCAAACGTTGGGTATTGCGAATGTATTCGTTTGAGATAAGTAATTCAACTTAGAAGGAAAACTGAGAAATAACACTAAATATTATGTAGTTGGCACATTCTTATCAAGTAATGTATTAAATCTTAATTAAATCAAATCGATATCTTTCATTTAAAAAAATAACATGTCCGTGATCCGTTTATCAACCGGATCAATTGTTTATTTAAAACAGAACATTTCAGCGAATCATCGTGATTGTAAACGTTGGTTTTTAATATACAAATGCGTCGGTTCATAAACAGAGAACTGTTTATTAAATCAATACAGCGGGAAAGCGTAGATCATAACATTAATACTATAAAAGTGCACTAGTTCATTATTGACTATTACAAAAATTGTATCAAGTATTGGTAAATATAATGAGATAAAATTTAATCTAAATATTATAGAAATGTTACTTAGGACACGCCGCGTGTGATTGATTTCTATAGATTCCCAATACCGTCAATAATTAATCAAAGTTGTTTTACTTGACGATATTATAGTAACTAGATTAAAAAAGATATAAAACGTACTGAAGTGGAAGTATCTTTACGTTTTATTCGAAATCGTAAAAAATAGAAAAGTTTTTAAAGAATTGAAATTCAGAGGCATGGAGACCTACATCACTTTGCGAAGAAAATTATCTAGTCTCTCCTTCCCTATCCGCTTTTATTTTGTGAATATAATTACCTCTACCAAATTTCCATATGTGCTGGACTCTACGTTTGTTATTCAGCAAAAATCTCAAAGACAATTCTGTTTCTTTAAGAGATTTTATAAATTAATTTACCTTAATACACAGAGGATCTTCTGAAATGTTAAATAATGTATTAGTTGAAATTTTCGTTGGAACTGTTGGCGTACTCAGAGCGACTCCCGGCTTGACACGACGATCACGTCGGGAACGTCGAACGTCCGCCGTAAAAGTAACTCCCGTTTCCAGAGGGAATCGTTTGCTGACCTCTTAATGCGAAACGTCAAGCTTCCAAATCCAAGCTTATCTTGCAGTCCATCTCTATGTACTCTCACTGACAAATTTTTAAACACTACACATTGTATTCTTTAACTATGCTTTGGTAAAAATGGTAACTTTTAAGAGCTGCCGTTATGCTTCGGTTACCGTTTTCGTTATGTTTGAAATTAAAAATTGTAAGAAACAAATAATGAAGCGACCTAAATCCAATTTAAAAAAATTAAGTATCCAATAGTTTGCATGATCAAATCGCATCCCCGTTAGAAGTGCCACAAGTCAAAACGTGCTGTAAAAAAGAATGTGTTGATAATGGATTTTATTAATTTATAATTATATAACGCCACACTCCTTACGAACATTTTTAGCAACGATTTCCTAATATTCACACATATATTTCTCGTAAGGAAATTCCTCTTTTTCGCGAAAGCCTTCCTTGCGTGTGCTATCCTACTCTTTATGTCTCCTATACTTCTATCATCCCTAGTTGTTATGCTTCCTAAGTAGCAGAATTCCGTAACTTCATATTGTGACGTTTTCGATGCCCTTTTAATCCGTTGACCATGCATTAAATAATGAACTGCGTTCCGAGTTAATTGTCCAATAAAACTGTTTACATATTTAAACGCTGACTGACTGTACATTCAATCAACTATATCAGTCATTGCATCTGCTGTTAAATTGTGACCTATCACTTTCGTATGAGTGACAACATATATATCTATATTGCAATTATACCATTCACGTAACAATCATATTTAATAAAAATATGTGTACTAATTAACAATCATGACAGGAGTCGAGAGATGTAATAGTAATATAATTAAGTTTATTTAAAATAACAGGATAAACAATGCCGACGATAATTAATTTGGCTTTATATAAACAACTAAGATTCTACGTGTACATTATCTTTCTCATGAAATACAGTTATGTTATCGAAGTCAATTTTATGCTTTTAATTCTAGTTTATGTTTAGACTCTGTTGAAGCTGTACAATTGTTCTAGTGATAATACGATCCATATTATAAATGTAAACTTGCATGTATTTATAAACTTTTCACAATTTTTGAAAAAATGTCATTCAAACTTCATATGAAATTTTTGTCCATTATTTAAATACTTTTTTCTATTGGTGCATTCCCTCATTTCGGGGTTTACTCGTATATGTTACTTAAATTGAAATTAATTTAACAAAATTTCAAACGTTTCATTTCAATAACTCTTTTTCGAGACCAGATAAGCGTTTAAAAATTGCACACGTGAAAGTCCTCTATAATATGAAACTTCAGTATAAATTTAAACTTCGAGGTTTACTCAAAATTGGTATGAAGAATTATAAAGTTCAGAAAATACACTTATACTTTCACTTATCCCGCATGCCGAAATCATGAAATTTTTGCTCTGTTTCACATTTATATACCAACTCCGAAGTAAGTCTAAAATTTGAAACTAATACTGAAGTTTGATACAATAGATACCTTCCATGAGAGCATATTTTAGATTTCCATCTGGTCCCCAAACAGAGATAATTAATCTCGATCTTAGCAAAAAATGTCAAAAACTCAATTTGTAAATTGGTGTGCCTTCTAAAGGTTATCCGAGATACCATTGAGAGATTCCATAACTACAAATTTTCATGTAAAAGTACAACAATACTGAGCCTCAAAATGTTCCATCCTGAAGAAATTAGAATATGGAATTTAATCTTCTTCAGTTGCAATCCATGAATTTATATTACTCAGAGTACATTAAAAAAGTAATATTATGAAGCATCTGGTTTTTTCAGATAGTTTTCTATAATTTAAATGAATACTACGCATCATAGTTTAAAAATCTCAATAAGTAATGAAAGTAATGATTAATTTATTACAAAATTACGAGGCTCTTTACAAGTTATTTATTTTGGACTCACTAACGGGTAAAAAATTGTTAGCAAAGTTTTAGACTCTATATAATTAAAGGATACGTGCAGAGCAGAATGGCAGATTCACATAGCACGCAAGTGACACGCCTGTTTTAGTGGCATACAGGAGCGATCCTGGATGTCAAATCTGGTAGTCCGGAGTAGGAATTTTCCAATCGTGGAAGGCGTGAAAGCGGTGGTTGCCTCGTCGTTCATTCCAGGTATAAATCCAGGCGTTGACCCTTCGTCTCTGCAGGCCTGGCCTTTCGGTGGCATATGCCCAGGTTAATTTGGCATATACAGGCGGTTGATTTTATAACACCTTCTCCTCAAGCACAATTAAAGAACTGCTCCGTTAAGCTTCTACCTCTCAACTTGTTTGAAGAACTGCTCTTTTCTCTCCTCGTAGCTTCCCTCCTGGACTATTTTTCCATACCACTCCTCGTGTTACCGCCTCTCACGTGGTATATTTCACCCAATAAACCTCTTTATTTCAACCCTCTCCCCCTAGGGTCATCCGGTGGTGGGGTAAAACATCTGGGAAAATTCCAGGGCGATTGACCTAAGTCTGTGGGAAATTTTCTTAATCAGAGCGACGCCATGCTGTCGCGTCACCTAAGGAAGGTTTTTGTGGTTCCAGCAGTCTTCGCTTGTTCAACACAAAGAAAATTCCTTGTTCATTCATTTTATACCACCAAATAATTTGTTGGCGAGTCTCTGCGCTACATTAATTAAATAGAGATTTGCAGGGCAGAATGTATTGATTAAAACTCTGCTAAAATAGCAGAATTCAGCATTTAATAATTAATAAAATTATAGAAACCTGTAAACAGCAAGCGGTTTGTAAACAAGACAGGCCCCAACATTAGAAAATTAGTTTACTCTGCATATTTTCACTCTTTACTGATATATGGTACAATATTCTGGGGTAATGCATCAGGGAAAAATAAATTTTTATACGAAAATAAGTTGTAAGATATTATCAATCACTGATATTATTTGTTATAGATTAGTCACCTATTCTTAACGAATTCAGATGCGTATAGCTTTGACACCAGAAATAAAAATAATTTACACAAGGAAGGGAAGTCTCTAACTTTAATACAAAAGGGTGTTCATTATAATGCTATTAGCAAATTTAATAAACTTCCCGCTTCAATTAAACAGTTGAAAACAAATACAAATAAGTACAAACCTGAACTCCTTCTACTTTGTTGAAGAATTCATGGAGCACCGTAGATACAGAACAATGTTCAGACTCTAGTATAAGTTATCA